>VZSF01002925.1:213098-364467 GCA_013398295.1 Chionis minor
TTTTTTTTTATTTTATTTTTATTTTCTGCCTCCCGTTTGTTTGTTCCGTGGTTTGATCCAAAGAGGAGCAAGGGCATCTCTTGGGTCCCATCGGCGGTGTAACCCGAATTCTCCAGCCAGGAAGGGGGAGCAAGTGTTCCTCAGCGCGGCTTGCCATCCACCCGGCTGGTGCCACAGAAGTTGGATTAGACAGAGGAGCCTTTTGCGCTTCTTGAAGAAATCGGATACTTTTATTATTTTTTTTTTTTTTCCGGTTGTAAACCCGATTTTGGAGTAGAGGGAGGATTGGACTTCTGCAGCTGTAACGGAGTATCTTTCCCCTCAAATCCCTGGGACTGATTTTTGAAGCGTGTGCCAATTTTCACATCCATTCTCTTCCCAAGCCTCCCTTTGCTCAGATGATGCTTTTTTGGAACAAGCGGTAGCCTTTCTCTTTATGGCCCCCCCCTTTTTTATTTTCTTCTGTCTGAAAAGGCTGTTCACTATATAATTGCTGTGTGCTCGTTAACTTGCAGTCAGGCTTATTTCAGTGCTCGGAAAGCGGAGTGTACCCCCTAGGCCCTAGCACCGCCGATGGACTCTTGCAGCATCAGCCCGCAGCTCAATTTTTGGCAGTTTAACTGGGATAACAGCAGTGCTGTCTGTAGTAAACGCGTTGAACGGAAAGCTCGCTTGAAAGGAGAAACACTTGGGGATTCATATTGAAGTAGTTAATGTAAATGTTAGCTTAAAAGTGAAATGGTATTGCAGTGTCCCTTAAAAATTCAGACTCCTTTGGCCTTTGGTTGTTTAATATCTTTTTTTTTTCCCCCCTGTGTTAATTGGGAAAGTCCCACATTCTCCAAAGCTAGTCTGCCTTTATCATCTCTGATTCTGTTAAACCTGGGTAAGGTCAAGAGCATAGCTGGATTGGGGCCAGAAAATATTAAATGTTACATAGTTATTTGGAACAGCTTGTTATCTTACTGCTGTGGTCCCTGTCCAAAATTCCACCACTTCCTTTCTCCACCCGACTACTTTTTTGTTACTCCTGAAATTAGGCTGTTATCCTACCTTGTATCTTTGTTGGAACACCTTTGCCTGTATGGTGTGATTTGCAGATGGGGGCTGCAGCCTTTGGATTTTTTTAAAGGAAGGTTTATGGCTGAGATTCCGTAAGGAATGTGTACGTGTACCTTTGAGATCGGAGCCTGTGCACTAAATTTAATGGACCTAAAATCTGGGGTACTGTTAATAAAACAAGAAAAAACCCCAAAGAGGGAGGAGACACTAGTTGCTGGGAAACATTTTCTGTCACAGGACTGTGAACTCTACAGGCTATTCAACGAGAAAAACAGTTCTGAAATTAATGTGTCTTTTGTGCTATTATGTCTTAAATCCAGGTTTTGTAGAACATGGCTTGGATTGATGTTTGTGTTGGTTGACCTTTTATTTTGCGGGAAGGTTAAAACAGACACGGAAAAGGAAGATGGCACAGTGCTTCTTTGTCAAAACCTCTAAGCTTTATTCGGCCTTAGGAGTTATTAAAAGTACTAAGCACATGTAGCTGGCAGCAGTCAATTAACTAGTAGTGTGTTGGGGTACTTAATCCAGAAATTAATGTTCTTAGAATAGCACTCTGGTGTCTTGGAGGTGTAATTTGCTGAGAGAGCTTTAAAAATCGTTGCAGCTTCCAGATATTTAGGGATGGAACTTTGCTTCAGTGTGTTGTTACGTGTTGTTGAAAGGGGGCTTTTTTTTTTTTATTAAATATCCCGGTTTGCTGCACGATGACTAATAGTTGAATGGGGGAAATACTGGTCTTGTAAATTCCACCAGCCTAATAGATATTTAGGGGGACGATAGGTGGAGAGAAAAGCAGGAGTGCTTTTTGGCAATTAAGTAGTAAACCCAGTGGCTTTGATGCTTTAGGAGATTACCTTATTTTTTGATGTATATATATGTGGTGAGTTTTTATTTCTTGCCATCTGTGATCGTGGGTTTTTGGGTTTTTTTTTCCCCCCTTGTAGACATTGCTGTGTGTAGCGGTCTTGTCATTCATATGATGTAACGTTCAGAAGAACAATACAGGCTATTCCCATTCTTTTCATATCTCTTAGGATTTGCGGAAAAGTCTTTTTCGCTATGACAGAGAACTTCCTGTGTTCTCAAACTATAGTTTTGAGTAGTACAAAGTATAGTAGTACATTGTGTTGTTCTTAAATAGATGTATGTGTATTCACCTACAGGTTTTTGACAGCTACCTGCGCTGGTGTTTAAACAATAGTGATGTTTTGCAGGATGTTGGTAACTATAAGTAGGTTGTAATTTTGCTGTAAAATCTGTGTGTTCAAATCTTGTATGTTTTTAGTGTTGCATAATTTTTTTTGTCTTAAATTGAACATTTGTAGCTTTACATTTGATGCAGATGATTGCATAAAGTGCCTCTGTATTCTCACATTCGGGACAAATTTCAATATATGGGTAGAAGGTATTTAAAAAGGGGACTCTTAGGCCAGAATTCGTACTCCAAGTCTTTATTCCTGTGTTACAACTACCACTCTGGGATGCTTGCAATGAAAACCTGGGCGTTAGTTACTTCTTATCAGTAAGCTTACGAGTCCTCATTTCGGACTGCTGTCAGTGAAAACTCAAGCGTGTGACTGATACTTGGCTCCATCAGATGTGGTTTCCAGATTAAATCTGTTTTTCCCCTCATCTCGGGTTAGTGTCATTCTAAAGTTTTAAGTACCAGTGCTGAGTAACATGAAAACGTAGACATATTGACTTAATTTCTTGAAAAGTTTTTAATTAGAGGTCGGGATTTTAAAAACTGCAACAAACAAATCCTTACTTTGTCACTTGGAGCTCTTGTACGGAACGACAGCAAAAATTAGTTAGGAACTAAATGAAATTTAGTTTCATTTATTATGAAACTCTAATTTTGAACGTACTTATTTAGCACCTGAACTATGGTGATTATTATGTCCCTGAATGGTGAGTTCTACAGGATAGTTATTTTGTACTAAAAGCTCTCTTTTGTGTGTGTGTGTGTGTGTTTGGAAAAAAAACCCCTAGAACTTAATGGAGGTAAGTTTAAGGTCTTGATTTGTACATGACTGACACTTAGGAACCTCTGAGTCCAGTGTGTTCTATCACAGTGTTCAATGAATGTGCTTTCTCGTGTCTGTTAGAAAGACATGAAGTTTAAAGGATGGGAAATTAAATGGAAAACACGATACCCAGATAGATACCTGTTTTTTAAATAGTCTTTTTAGGGTGGGAGAGGAAGAGCTTCAGTGGAGATGACCAAGGAGATCTTTCTAAAAGGTTTTGTTTTTCATGTCCTGCCCTCCGTATTCAGGCAGCGGTTGATGGCTAATCACATAAACTGTTGAAGAAAGTGGCTGTTGAGGTACTGAGCTTAAAACCTTGCAGGTTTTGTCTTGTAGGCTTCATTTTTTCTTTTCCCTGTCCCATTCCTTTTTGTAACCTTGTGTTCTTTCTACCCCGTACGCTTCCTAAGGGAGGAGTTTGCTGCTTGCTCAACATTTAGTGTTCCTGACGCTGGGGTGCAGGTTTTGCAACCGAGGGGACTTTGGAGTGTTAGGTCTTCGTGAATAGAAAATGGTTTAAAAACCAAAACCAAACGCAACTGCACACACACACACACGAAAAATATCAACCAACCAGGAGCACAGGAAACTCTGGATGGCTTGATCTGATTTTTCTCTATTGTATTAAAGCAGGCAGTGGTGATTACCCAGGTGTGTTGTGCTGAAAGGTGTATGAACCGCTAAAATTTGGGAGGGGATGTTTTGAAATCTGCATCGGGGCGATGTCTTGTTGGAGGGAGTTGACACCGGGAATCGTGTATATGGAGGAAATAGTATCAGAGATGGCGGGAGAACCGCAGAAATGGAATGCTCTCTGGCTCTGACAGTACTTGAAATCTGGAGATTAAGAAGAAATCAGAAAATAGTTTCTGAAATCTCATTCATAAGGCTTGAATGCAACTTCTGTCAAGTAAAAATCGGGTTGGAAGAGGTAAATAAGAAAAGCTGAAGGCAGTGGGCTTTGTTAGAGAACACCTGATGATTTGCTTGCATCAGTGTTAATTGTGGGTACATCTAAATTTTCAGGTCTGCAGCAGCCCACGGCTGAACCGCTGAAACTGGATTGGATTTCCGTTGTCCCCTGTGGCTTCTTTTTTCTCCCACCCTCTAACTCTCTGTGTTGTTCTTCTGCTCTGAACACAATAATAAAAAGGGCCAGAAGGGGCACGCAGAAAAAGTTTAAGTAGTTTTTGTTAGCTTCCTATTGCAGTGAAGTATTACTTTTTCTTGGGTTTTTTTCCCCTGGCAAGGGGAACTGACAAGCACTCAACTCGGTTTCGTTTTGCTGCAGGGTTCTAACTTTGTACAGTGCGGTAGAGGTCGGTTTAGAGCTTAATCCTAAAGATTAATCTTGACTCTGTCCATGCCCGTGACACTGTAATTTAACTTATTTTAAGACCCTGGACTAATTTCCTTCCTTTTCACCGAAAATGCATAAGCAAAATGTGTGCATCAGTTGTCCTGGAGACAGGGCTGGGAGATTATGTATTCCTCGCTACTGCTGTCACTCTGAGTATGTTGATGAACAATAAATTTAGAAGCGTTTACAGTGTATATGTGAAGAGTCCTTAAATGAGGCACTTTTCTTTGCCTTTGCAGAGGTTGTAGTGATAGAGCCGAAGCTGTTCTTGCTGTTTGGGACAGTAAGAAAGAGGTCAGAGGGCTCTACTGGCTGCGAACTGCTCCTGCTTCCTGCTGCCATGCTTGGGGCTTTTCATTGTTTACCCACACATGAAAATGTGCAATTCCTGCTTTTGTTTTATTTCATTTTGGGGGAAGGGGAGAGGGGGCAGACCATCCGAGGCTATAAAGTCTCTTTGGAAGGCAGGGATCATTTTTCCTTTAATCCCATTGAAGTTCCTGGGAAGGATTCGAAGCAGCAGCTTCTTTTTCTTTTTTTTTTCTTTTTTTTTTTTTTTTTTTTTTATATTGGGAGGAGCTGCTACTCTTCCCTGTTTTCTTGCTGCTAGGACAGCAAATAATTTGGTTGCAAGGGGGTAGCAGAACTCTGGTTTAGCAGAAGCTCAAAATGAGCTAAACGATAGATTTTGCAGATTGGAATGCACCTCTTTAACCAGGCACCCAAGTGTTTGGGTGGGTTTTTTTCCCCCAGAGCTTTCTTAATGCTACAAAAAATATTTACTGATACAATCCACGGGATGTACAATAGCCAGTGAGGTCTTGGTTCCATCTGCATTTGAGAACTTCCTAGCGTTGCCTTCAAGATTGCTGCTACTGAAGACACTAGTAAGAGACCGGTAACCAGTGTCTGAGTTACTCCCAGTGGTGGGGATTTATATCAGTCGATACCTGTTTCATCCTGTCTGCTGTAGGTTTTACGTTCAGCGTGAATGCCGAGGCGAGTTTGTCCTCAGTAGTACTCTGTAACATTGAAATCCAGAAATTCTGTGATCTTCAATAGAGAATTTCCTTTTACTGATTTTAGGCAATCTTATAAATTCTTTTTCTTTGAAAGACGGTGTAAAAGCATAAAATCTGCTGCCATTTTCTTACTTTTTACATAGGTATCTGTTCTTGATTTCCTTTTTTGGACAAGACAGTCGTGGTCTTTCTGTCCTTTGAGGGAAAAGTTGTCTATGTTCTGGTTTGGAATATTGGGATTTTTATTGCCCACTTTTCTCAAGTAAAGGCTAATACAGAAATGGGAAAAATTAAGTTAGTGTTTAAAAGAGTACAGTTCCTTTTTATTTCTGGTTAATTAACCACGCTATTTCCCAGCTTCTCTCTCCCCCCCCCCCCCCTTCTTTTTTTTTNTATTTCTCATACACTTCAAGCAAAAATTCCTTTTGCTGGTGACTGAATGCTCTCCTGGTCCCTTGATGCCTGCTTATACCTCAGGTTTTAGCAGCCTCCTCTTTCATCTCCTTTTGCCTTTACTGATGCTCTTCTGTAGCGGAAGCTGTTTAAAGGCAGGGTTTTTTCTTCATAATGACTTTTTTGTGCGACCACCCAGACTGTAAAATCAACACTGGTAACAGGTGCCATCATAGTTCAGTCTCTTGAACTTGCTCTTTGTGAAGAGTTAACCTTCATACTTCTTTCCCTTTTCATTTGTGCTCACCACGCTTTCCCCCAGCAAGTTCCAGAAGTTGATGACGCTATTCTTGTATTTTTGCCAGTGTCTAGGACCTCTCCTGCCCCATACCATTGGTTTTTGTTAACCAGTGCTGGAAAGAGATAGGAAACACGGATACAACCACGGTCTTGGAATTCAGGAGGCAAGAACTTTATTTCTACTTCTTCTGTGGCTTAATTTTTGCTTTTGATGTTGGCTAAGCCGATATACATGCTGTGTGGTTGTTTATTCCCTTTAAAATAAGGACCGTGTTTTGCTCAGGCTTCATCCACTGGTGTGTAAATAGGTGGGAATTCTGACGTGCTTTCTGTGGAGGGATTTGAGGTACGTCTCACGAGGAGAAGTAGAAACCGTGGTGTTGGACCCGCATTGTTTGTTTAAGGTGCCATCTTACTGCTTGGAATGCACCTTGGCATGGCCGTCGCAATTAATTCACGTTTTTCAGTGTACTTGTTAACCTTTCACAATGGATGGCAGGGAACTACATTTGTGTTTACTAAATAAAATGCACTTGAGTTTTGTTTAATGAATAGGAACAAAATCTGGTCGATTGTATGTATATAAAAATGCACATCTCTGAGATGAGCCACTAGTTGGAGGGGTTTAATCTCTTTAAGTTCCATTTTTATTGTACTGAAGAGTGTTTAATTTTATGTTTTTAACTAGTTTTCTATTGCCGGCCTTCACCCAGGAACCCTTTATGTGCCGCTGACACTTTAGGCTCTTTTCCTTGCAGTGAAGCTCTTCTGCAAATTACAGTTTCTGTTCTTACTCTTGTGTTAACAGCACCGTTATGGGGATGCTGTTAATTAATGGCTAAAGAAGTAATTCTGAATTTTTATCAGCTCTCATTATCTATTTCAGGCTTAAGCACTATATCCTAGAGGCTTCTAGATTCTGGTTGGTTTATTAATTATCTTGTCATTTTCACTTTAGTCGGTATAAATCACAAAGCCGGCTGCTTTCTGTACTTGTTCTGGTAGCTCTCAACTCCACAGCCTCTTCCCGCACGGTGTTTAGTGCCTTTTGAATTTTGTTTTTCAAATGTCTGCCCCGGGCATCCTTTTCACGTTCTACAAGAGCTGAGTAAGCGGGGTTTTGAGTGCAAGTTATTGATTGATCGGTGCGCAGTTTGGGATTAACCTGGTTCTGCTGGACAGAAAAAGAAATGCTCTAGTGTGGCGTAGCAAGGGGGTAAATCCTTGGAATAATTGTTCCACCGAATTCGGTGCTGGTAGGATTTAGACTGAAAGCTGCGTTCAGTTTTGGGCGCTGCATGCTGAGAAAGGGTTTTGCTGTTTTTTGGATGCTTTCAGTAGCAGATGAGATACCTGAAGAACAGGACACACAAGAATTGAACAAATGAAGATGTTGACTTTTTATCTCCGTGTGGTCTGAAGTTATTCACGTGCATTAGGCTGCTACAAGGAGGAAGAAGATAAAGGCTTATGGGGCTAAACCAAGAAACAGTTGTCTTAAATAGTAGGATTGAAGGCTTTTGAGGTACTTGGGGAAGAAGTCTTCTAAGAATAAGAACTCACTGGGCCAGATTTGGGGGGGGACTCTTGTTACTGCCAATCTTTAAGAGCAAATTAGCCCTGTGTCAGAAAGGAAATGGTGTTGAGGAGTGGCAGCTTGATGTGACCTCTTGAGTCCCATCCAGCGCCGATTTGAGTGATGCGAACAGGTAAAGAAGGTGGGGGTATTATTTTCAGGTTTATGCCGATAGTCAAAAGGTGGTTGACAGTAACCCCAGGAACCGATAGTTTTCTCTGAGCTCCTGTCAGCAAGTCCTCTCTGTTACTTTGCTGGCCGTTGCCTGAGACTGGGCAGCTTGATGTAAATCTGTTGCAGGCGAAGCATCTTGTATTTTCCTAGTGGAATTCTGGTCTGTAATGGTCACAGAGAGAGAGAATCCTTTCCATACACCAACGCTCTTCTCTAGATGCAGGTGTTACCTAGGTATGGCTTGAAAAAACAGAATTATAAACTGGTTTACTGATATTAGAATAATTACCTTAGTTGCCATTTTGTCGTACACTTACAAATTTCATGGAAGAAAACACGCAAGACTTCGAAACTTTGCTTGCAAGTTAATAACGTGGCCGTAGACGATGACCTTTCTTACTCCTGTTGGTATCACCCTTTAATTAATGACTATATTTTTTATTTATTAATAAACTGAGCTTTTTCTTCAGAATAATAGGAACTTCTTGTGGATCTATACTTTCTTTTTATGTCCATCTTTCCCTCTTTAATATGATAGCTTGTATTTTGACTTTGCACTGGTAGGCTTCCTCTTAATCGTAACTCAAATTAATCTGTTTTAAAGCAAGTCGGAATGTTTCTTGGCATTTTGTCATGGAAGGAGTAAGTCACTACTGAGATTGGGAAACAGAATTAAGTAATCTTTACTGAAAATGTGTGTGGAGACGAATTAAAATATGGTCTGTATGCCTTTCTGTACTCAGTACAGCCTCTGCTGGAAACGAGCATTAATGACGCACCCTGTGTTTGAGGTGTTCCTTATGAAAGAATAAACTCATCGATCGGACAGCTTTTTAAACACTTTCTTAAAATTTAGAGGCAGAAGCTGCTGGAATGAACGTTTTAGTGCTGCATCTGGGCTTTCAGGGTACCTCTGAACTGAAAGGTGGAGCTAAAAGTGTACATTTGTGCAACATGTATAAACTCTTGTAAGCTGTTTGCTGTGCTCTGGGGAACTAAAAGTCATTAAGAAAACCCCCAAAACAATGTGTGGGGAAGCCTCTTGCTCGCAATTTCTGTTGGAATCTGTTTAATCAGTTATAAAAGCACCTAGTCAGATGAGATACTAAGTAGTCATTATCAGGATAATCTAATAATTTCCGATTTATTTGGATTTTTTGTTCAGCATTGCCTTTGTAAATGGCATGATTGTGTGTGTGTGTGTGGGGGGGAATCCCCTCCAAGGAGGAGGACAGCATTGTTGTTACATACCTTAGTGCATATGTACATAAATTGTTCTGGACATCTTAATTAATCAGTGGTTATCAGGAAAAATCAATTCATTTCCAGAAATGAGTAATGTTCCTTTTATTTTGGCCATGTATTTTGATGGTACAGTTTAAGGATTGAAGTTTATAGGAGAAACGGGAGGGGGAAGGTATGTCATGTGCTTCTCTTGTGGGAGTATTCTGACTTTGTCCCTTCTTCAATGCTGTGAATATTAGGTTGAATTTATTACTTGTGTTTCTTGGGTTGTGGACAGAATAAAAAAAAAAAAACATAGAGCCTCTGTAAAACTTAAACAAGGAACAAGGTCAAAAGAAGGGGCGGGATATAACGCACTTGTGCTCCATCTTCTGCCTACAGGTCACATCAATATTCTGTTTTTGTAAGAAATCAAGCTGGAATAGTCTGGATTTCATTCCCTTGTTGCTGGAAATATGTCACCTACACGAAATGAATAAACCACCTGGTGGATTTCTGTAGGAGATTAGGCACCGTTAGACGAAGATGGTGTGCAGCGCAGATGATTAATCCTCAGGTGGGGTTTTAAACGAAGTGAAAATTTAGTTGTGTCGTAGGCTACTGGCCCCTGTTTTTTCAGCCTTAGTGGAAGGGGGGAGCGGTTCTTTGTGTGATGGCAGTGCTGCTCGTCTCCTGCTGTTCCAGTGCTTTCAACAGCTAGTTTTATGCCTTGCTCCCTTTTCATCAAAATAGGAGAGGGAATTCTTAAAGACAGGAGTGTGTGTTATTGGCTTCATTTTACAACTGAATCAGCTTTTTCCTCCTTAAAGGCAAACAAAACCTAAATTGTTTCATAATCTGAGTATTGAATGCAGGAGCTTCCCTTCATAGGAAGCAAATTTTGGAGGTCTGTAATGTATTTATCTGCGTGGCTTTTGGGAGATAAATGGGGATTGCATTGAAGTTCGTTCTTTCAAAAGTCTTTGTTACTTCTGCTGAAATAAATATTGAACTACAGTATTCTCAGGTGGGGGTAGGAACATCGGTCATATTATAGCAAGCAAGAGGTCATAGGGTGGAAACATGGCAAGAGTGGGATTTGCAGCAAGTTGTGAAAATAAATATACATAAAGCACACTTGCTTTAGTACCTTACTCTCGATGTTGACAGACATGGTAAAATAAGGCAAGACCTTGTGCGTTGCTGAGGGGAGATCAGTTTTGGAAAGGTGGGATCAATGTAGTGAGCCTTGAGAAAGGATTTGAAGCGTAGTCCAAATGAAGAGGGGAGGGGGAAACTGTGGTGCCCCAGTGTGTATAATGTGAGTACTTAACGCACAGCTGTCGCTTGAAATAGGATAGTTTGTTTGGACTGATTCTGCCCTACAGCAGTGTTAAGTGTTATCACAGAGTCACAGAATGGTAGGGGTTGGAAGGGACCTCTGGAGATCATCTGGTCCAACCCCCCTGCCACAGCAGGGCCACCTACAGCAGGTGGCACAGGATGGCGTCCAGGCGGGTTGGGAATGTCTCCAGAGTTGGAGACTCCACCACCTCTCTGGGCAGCCTCTGCCAGGGCTCTGCCACCCTCAAAGGAAAGAAGTTCCTCCTCATGGTCAGATGGAACTTCCTATATTCGAGTTTGTACCCATTGCCCCTTGTCCTCTCACTGGGCACCACTGAAAAAAGCCTGGCCCCCTCCACTTGTTGAACTTGTGTGCTGTGTTCTTAAATCTTTGTCTTTATGCCTGATTTTGTATGATGGCCATTACGAATACGAGGGTGATAGTAAGTGTGGACTCCATTATTTTTCGGTGTTTTTAATATGGTACGGAATTGAGATCTTACTGAAGTTTGCCCTTCATCACCCACTTAAGTTAAAACAATCTTGTTAAAAGTTTCTGTAGAACTACTGGTGGGGAGGCTCATGGTCACCATATTGGGTGTGTTTTGTGGTGACACGTTTAAGAGCTGTGTTTGGATCCAATGAGATCTGTTCCAGATTCTGCTTTACGGACTATGTTCTGGTGTCCAAGCCACTAAGCAATGTTAAGATCAAGTTAGTGCTTTTCCACCAATCATCCCTTGACAGGACAAGAGGAAATGGCCTCAAGTTGTGCCAGGGGAGGTTTAGGTTGGATATTAGGAAAAACTTCTTTACCGAAAGGGTTCTCAAGCATTGGAACAGGCTGCCCAGGGAGGAGGTGGAATCGCCGTCCCTGGAGGAATTTAAAAGACGGGCAGACGTGGTGCTGAGGGACATGGTTTAGTGGTGGTTTTGGCAGTGTAGGTTATGGTTGGACTGGATGATCTTGAAGGTCTCTTCCAACCCAAGTGATTCTGTGATTCTAACACTACGGGTTTCAAGACTGCTAAATCTTCACAGCATTGTGTTTGGGCAAACGGTGCCTTTGAGTGGGTCTAGAATTCAGTAACTGCCTTGACTGTTTTGGGACGTTTCCTGAAGGCCATAGGTCATCTCTTAGTAGACTGTGCTCAGGGATGTGTTGTATTATTCTTTGGTGTAGGTTTCTTTTTGGTGCTACTGCAGAAGGTGCTCCAGGCAGGTCCATCACCCTCATTACTCGAGGTGTAGAGGAGCTGGGTGTGTGCTGTTGTTTACACAAGATATAGGAAAGTATCTAAAAACGTGTATGTACTGTATAACTAGTGGGAACGATAACATTGCAGATAACCTAGTTATAATTATGTCTCATCTCTGCTGAAGAAAGTATTACTTGTGCCCAGAAATTGCTGTTCCTGTCCTTTCCCTGCGCTGGCAGAGCTCTTGAAGCCTTTCCTGTCCGCTGTGAATTTTTGTGGAGTTTTCCCTATAACTTACTGTAGTGCCGAAGGGGCATCGTTAGAGACCAGATCTGATCATGTTAAATGCTTCATAAGGATAAAAATGTTCATTCGCTTTGCTGCTGCGGGTGAGAGGTAGGAGGAGAGGGAAGTGAAACAAATAATGGTGGTGTTCAGTGGTCTATCTTCAGGTTTGTAAGGCTTGAGGTGGTGAATCGCTGTATTGAAATGGAGTGGAGGGTCTGGGAGAGGGTTAGGAGGAGAGCAATTTGTGAAGAGTAAGTTGAGCGATGAGAAAAGAGCAAAGAGGACAAATTTTCTTGAAGAATGTGATTGAAGAGCATTAAAGGTTGCTGAAAACGTAAGGAAGCTGAAGAACGAACTCCATGCCTAGAAGATACTGTAAAATTTTTCTTCTTGGATACTAGGAATTGGTTTATATCATAGAATCACTTGGGTTGGAAGAGACCTCTAAGATCATCAAGTCCAACCATAAACCTCTGCCAAAACCACCCCTAACCCATGTCCCTCAGCACCACGTCTGCCCGGCTTTTGAATACCTCCAGGGACGGCGATTCCACCACCTCCCTGGGCAGCCTGTTCCAATGTTTGATAACCCTTTCTGTAAGGAAGTTCTTCCTAATATCCAACCTAAAAATATCCAACCTATATCTTCAGTGATATGCTCAGTCAAGAAGTCAAACTGGAGAGGGAATGAAATGATACTGGAGGATAAAACTTAAAGTTTCAGATGTTGTATGTGGAGGTTTAGATCTACAAGTAAGATGCTCTGTCTTTCAATTGAGAAACAGGATTATGTGTGATTTTTAAGAGGGAAATAAAATAAGGCAGAGTGATAGATAAAGCTGAGTAAAAAGTAAGATAAGGAAACAAAATTGGACCAAATGGGCAACTTACAGCTGTCAGTTGGAAAAAGTCTAAAAAGGAATAGTTTTCCACCACAAAAAAATGTGTTAAACTTAACATTTAAATACTGTCGGTTTACTGAAAACCTTTCCCTTGTGGAGAAAATAGAAAAATTTCAAAAGCTATGAAAAATCCCACCACCACCCCCAACTCCATGCAGATGCATTTGGTTTTTTTATTTTAAAGAAACCATTTAGTAAGATAGATAAATATATAGATTTTTTCTACAAAAAGTTGAAATAAAAGCACAATATTTTGCTTAACCCAAACCACTTACTATGTTTAATCTCCTTTTGACCACTTCAGAAGCTTTCAGCACTTACCCCAATTAGAATGAGACTAATTATATTTTAAGAAGCATTGCAACTGGTCTTGAGCATACGAGAGTTCTTGTCACCGCTTGCTTCCTGAGTAACGGGTGATTAAATTAAATCAGTAAGTAACTTGCAGGAACAAATTTTGGGAAGGCACGCCTGGGAATGCCTCTTGGTGTAAGGGAGGTGAAATGATCCCATGTTCGGATCGTCTCTGACTGCATTACCCTCGTAACAGCTGAAGACCAAAAGAGAGGCCCTTTATCTGTGCTCTTGGGTTGCCATCCAACATCAAATGACAGTGGTATGTGTTTGTACACTGAATTTTGCACACATGGGTAGTTCTATTGAAAATCAGTGGGATAACTTGGGTGGAAAATTCAGCACGCTTGTAAGTGTTTGCGTTATTGATGCCTAAGCCATTAAAATAGTATTTTTTCCAGTATTTGTGTTTGGCGCGTTTTTGGGGTTGTGGTTGGGTAAGTCCCATGGTATTACCCACAAAATTATTTTAACAATTGCTGTGAGGGTGCTATTGATGTAACTTCCCAGGGTGAGGAAAGGTCATTACTATCAGCCTCGGAAATTAAGTTAGCTTTTGCTAGCTCAGAAGACATCTTTAAATGAATAACTGCACAGGTTTCTCAATCTGAGAAACGGCCTCATGAACGATTTCCCTTTTCATAAAGGACTTGCCATGATTTCATTCCCCTTGTGTTAATCGTTGGTGTGTTCCTGAATTGTCCCAAATCATGACTAATTCCCTAAAAATATTCAGAGCAGGCATGATTTTGGAGAAATCTGTCATTTGTCGTTCAGACTGGTAGAGCCCATGGGACAGCCAGCTGACTTCACAGATTCTGCGTTAACTTTAAAATTAGCGTTTCAAGGCAGCGCAGGCTGTCTTCCGTGCCACCGTAAAATGCCACAATATATTTGATCATTGACTCACTGGCCACAAAAACAAAAAAGAAATTTCTGCAGAAACTGTTTGTAGATGACTGGCGTAGTGACACCTTTGTAAGAGGCACCTGGAATTTCACAGCAGTTCAGGTAAAAGCAGTTCAGGTTCTTGGTGATATTTTTTCCAGTGGTTTGGAGGGGGTGTTTCAGGTGAGTGTCTGTTGCTCATTTCTGTGGCTTACACCTAGAAATTTGTGTATTCTGGTTTTCCTTTTTTTTCAGTTTATTATAGCTTAGATGAACACTTAAAATAGGATTTGAGCGTTCTGGGTTTTATATTAAAAAAAATAAATCTCTGCAGTTTCTCAGAACTTTTTGGTGTTACTTTATCTCATTGGATTCTCATCTCTTGTGGAAATCTTTTGGTGGTCTTTGTGTGCGTGGGGAAAGCTTGAGTAGCTAAGGTGAATGAAAGTTCAGAAACAATTCCTAAAAACAGATTTTTGAGTGCTTAATATGTAAGCTTAGGCTTCCTACTGGTACTGTCTGTGTCCCTGCGGTATATATTTGTTCGAGTGGCAAAAGAGCAAAAACAACTGGCAAAATTACAAAATAAACTCTATAGATGACCCAACTCTGGAGTTCTTTCGGTTCAATCATTTCATTTAAGGAAAAAAAACCCGCAGCTCTTCCTGGGCAGTATGCTACGTGTGTTTTGAGCTTTTTCTGTCTATATTTGTTGCTTCAGCTAAGGACTGGCTTGGCTGCCCGATGATGCACATACCCTAAGGAAATAAATGCTTTTCACTAGTTCCTCCCACACACTTTCCCCCCTCCCAGGGAAGCACTCTTTCTAATTCTAGATCTGCCTGCTGCTAACGTTTTGAATCGCTCATCAGGGTTTTCAATACCCACTGAACTGTTGTTTCTATTAAACGTCCATCAGCTGTATGAAAGGTGCTCTTCAGAATCCCTCTTTAACCCTCCTTCAAAACACACAAACCATACCACCTGGGAAATTTTTTGGTTTACTTTCACGGGACCTACAGGATTTCTGGCAATTTGCTTTGTAAGGTGTCTATTTTGAGTTCAAACGTAAGCCCCTGGCTTCTACTTCTACAAACTTCTTCTGTGGGTTTGTTTGGTTTTGTGGTTTGTTTTTTTTTTTTTTTTTCCCCGAAGGACTTGTGGCTGATTGTCTGCGCTTGTAAAGTAGGGTATGTACTGCAGCTCCTTGCTTTGGAAGGTTATCTTGTCTTTCATAAAACGATATCGGTTACTTGCTTTTAAGTTTGTTGGATATTTGGCTGCTTTGTTGTTAGGTCAGGAAAATAACCTAATCAATTTTAAATGTCTGTTTCAGATTTCATGTTTTGGCCTGTATCGAGCACCTGCTGCTGAGAGCTGGAAAGTCTACTTAAGGTATGTGGAACAGCTGATGATTTCACTTCCACGCAGGTTTTATTCTGGTAAAATGATTTTTGTCGTGGCTGTTCCTTCCTTGTAATTACTGTTGAAAATCCTGATTTTTTTCAACGGCGGATGTTAAACCAGAATCTCTTGGTTTGTCGTCTTCCCTGAGCCGCCTAGAGCTGGCCTTTTTCTGACATCCCATTTATGGCCCTTCCGCTCCTCCTGCGGGGCACAGGGGTGGGTACGCTTGTGCAGCGAGTCGCTTATTGTGCGTGGGAGCGATTTGAGAGGTGTTTTCTCACCTGCCAGGACTGCTTAGCTAGAAACTGTCTGACCAGACCGACGCGCTGGCTTTGGAGCGAAATAGTAATGATTCTCTGTTTTCACATTCTGCTTTTCTGTATTACATAAAAATTTGTCTTGAAGCGAAGTCTTCACTGTGGGGGCGCTTGGCCTAATCTTAAGTAGTTGTGCTACAAGCAGGAGTAGAGACGTTGAGTAACCACAGTATTCTTTATAATACAGGAAGCTATTTCTGGTCATCTAATTTTTTTTTCATTGTGACCACCCCGTCTTCCTCACAGAGTGAGGTTATATTTGCAAACCTCAAGTTTTATTCTTGATATTTCTGACTTCTGCTTTCATTGGTGCTGCTGTATATGGATGTTTGGACTATTGTTAGACTTGAGTGTGGCTAGAATAACTTGTTTGATCCTTGGTTTTTTTTCCTTTTTTTCTGTTTTGATGTGTGTGATTTTTTTGTTGTTGTTGTTGTGTTGGGTCTTTTTTCCTCCTTCTACAGCCTTCTCTGTGGTTGGTGGCTTGGGAGCGTGTATTTTTTTTTTTCCCTATTTCTTAGACTTTGGCAGTTAACAAAATTTATCACTTGCTGCTTCGAGACCACTTTTGCATCTACTTGCTAATGTGGAGGACCTTCTTTAGAACTTCTGTATCACCTGTTGTAGATGATGTTAATGTTCTCCTTGCCTGGGCTGTAATGTACTTGAGAACAAAGGAGATGTGGCTGCTAACATTTCATGTGGGCTAGGTCCCTAGTGGGATTTCAGACTGTTATCTTGCAATTTGGCTTCAGGGTATTGCCTCTCTGGGATCTCTCCATATTTTCACCTCCAGGAAACAACAGAGGGTCGCTTAGCATCTCCTCATGATCTATATCTTGAGGGACAGATGTCTTTTTATTCTTCAGTAGCTTTTTTGCTTAACTTGTTGCTTCATGAATGGTGTGGATATTAGTCAGCCTGTCTTAAATTTCACTTTTCAAGTTTATGGTGACCAGTCGCTTCTCCTTTCTAATGTCTCCCTTTCCTTTCTGGTATGGAATGATGTTTGTATTATACAATTAGTTTTTTCCAAGGAATTCTATCTACTTTCACCACTCCAAGGAATAAATTAAGTGGCTTAAAAACCAGTCTTCAGCTTTGTCACCTAAAATGAAAAAAACGCGAAGTACTTCAGTTTGAACAAAAAGCACAAGTACTGATATTTTTATCAATTAAGACTAAAATTTTTTGCCTTATGTATCATGTGGAATCTGAATTATGATTCAGATGGAACCCACAGGCATTTTAAAAATGTTTTTTTGAATGTGGAAAACTAATAAGCGTGACAAGGCCAGAAAAGCAGGGGAGGGGGGCAAACCAGGCCTCCATGTCAGACCTATGCCTTCAGGTTTTTGGTGCTTCCTTTCATTTTGTTTGACCTTTTAAAGGGAACAGCTACAACTGTCGTGATGTTGTAGGCAAAAAAGCACACTTGCATGTCTTGTGAACTGAAGCCATTTGTTCCTTGGAATACGTGGTTTGTAAAAGGCTGTAGTGAGTCATATCCTGGTAAAACTATGACAACTAAGTGTTTATTAGTTTGGTAGGTAAATATCTTGCTGTACCTTCCTAGATAAGACTTTATAGAAGACCAGCTGTGTGAATAACAAGGCCGTGAAATATAATGGCCAGTAAGAAAAAGAAACAGCAGAAGATCTTAAATGTAAATTGCGAGTACTTCTGACTTGGCAGGTTTACGTTGAAGTGTGTGTATTTTTTCTGGCTGGGGATTCAGTAGGAGGAAGAGATTAGTGCTACTTTGGAAATTGGTATTATATATGCAAATACTGGAATAACGGCTCCCGTGGAAACGACAGAAAAATGCACTGAATCTCTTGCTTACCCAGCTGCTTTATAAACTGCTATTTTAAGTCTTATATTCATACCACAAAATTGTAAGCTCTTAGGCATATCGCGATAGTCTTTTCATTACATGATCATGTACTTTGTTCCGTGGAACCACGGCCTTGTTTGCTACCAAAAACATACTTGTCTATTCACTGCTCTCTTCAAGCCCTTCTCTTACAGGGTGGATTTTCCTTGTTACATTTGCCATGGTAGTGCTGGCTTTACCCATTCATCTTAAGATATTATTAGTATCTGGATTGGATGGAGTCACAGAATTTGGGATAAAAGGTTTCAATTTTAGGTCTGTGCTCAGACATGGCATCTTTTGTTGTAGCACGTAAAATTTTCACTCAAAGTAGACGTCCCACTGATTTGAATAGCACCTGAGAGTGCTTGGTGGTTCTGTGTTTAACCCCCCAGATATGAAGGCATGTGTCTGTGAAAGAGAAAAGCACGGTGATTGTGGAAAACTTGACTAAATGACTCTCCTGACGTCATCCAGAACCTCTGAATGCGTAGATGACACTTAATTCTTCAGCTCGTACAGTATTCTTGGTCTTCTTCCCAATGCTGATTATTTACTGTGATTATTTATTGGCGGATGCAGAAGACGTGTTGTGATTTGGGGAGGGACTATGAGCAAGGGTTCTTTCTAGCTTTTTTGCTGAGCTTTTTAATTCTGACTTGCTCCTCAGGCCAGTCTTTGTGCACTGAATTGGTGCAGGGCTGCTGTAGGTACATGTAATTGTACAGGTATTTATTGCGTGTGTTTTCGAAGATGTCGAATGGCCATCGGCAGTAGGTGGTGCAGCTTCCAAAAGATGTTCTCCTGCGGGTGACATCAGATGCTTTCCAACTTTATGGTTTTATTTCAGTTGAAATTAAACTAGTATTTGACGAGCAACCTTGTTGTATCCAGCATAGCGCTCGTTTAAAAACAGTATGGCAGATCGATAAATTAGTGTTGCTTTTTATCTTTTACAGTAAGAAATGCTTCCCTCATGAAATCTTTAACGATCCATGTTTTGGATGTTATGCTTGTGATTTTTTTTTTTAATACATTCAGGGCTTTTCCCTTCTTGATACAAAATCTGTTTCAAAAGATTTCAGTTTGCATTTAAAACTAAAGAATAACTGCTTCATTCTCAAGTGTCAAGATAATTGATGTATGTTGCTTCTTGCCAGTAAGACCTATGTGCTTATAGCTCCTCCTGGCTTCTGAAAGTGGAATTTTGCTGGACTTGCTCTCAGGTTTATTATTCTGGACTTTTGGGGCAGTGGAGAAAGATTTACTTTTTCCACCAAGGTGGTGGTAAACTTGACCTTCTCCCAAGCAGGCTGGGTCCACGGGTGCCTGGGAGTTCCCCAGCGGTTCAGCACGGGGCGGGCTCTTCCCTCTGGTGAGGGTCTTGCTGTGAAGGGCTCGGGGCTCCATCTGGTTTTAAAAGCAATGAACCTGCATGGAACGAACACAAACCACTCCATGTGGTGCCTGATGCCCTCCTGAACTCCGTCCTGGCCTTTGCTCAGCATATCTGTTCTTCCTCAGCCTGTCCCCACAGCAACTGTTGTCTTTTCCGTAAAAGTAAGTGAGCTGGCGGAAATAAATTCTGGTGCTTGTGACATCCTTAATTGTCTCATCCCTCAGTGGAGTTTCATAAAACCTCAGCCTGTTTGGATTAGCTTTGAATATGTCACTGAGGTAGAATGAAGTAGGGTTTTAGTCTTCCCCCTGGAGGTGCCAAAGGTCGTCTGTACACCAAAACAAATTATTTGCTTTGGTTGCTAGGCCTTCTGGTGAATGTGGATAGGGCAATAGCAGAAAACAAAGTCTGACTGTAAATAGTTCTCCATTGTAAGATGACTTGGATGGATCTGCAGTAGTACGTTCTGATGATGCCGGGAATGCTGCTGTTACATTCTAGACTGTTTAAATTGCAGATTTGTGAATGATTGACTTGCTTAAATATCCACGAAGCTTTTCCCCGTACATCAAGGCATTAGTTCGTACATTGCAGCGTTGTTTCAGCTTGGAGATGTTGAGACCTTTTCACCAAAGACATTTGTTTTCTTGTCGTGGGGCAACTAATTTTTCTCTTCCTCCCAGCCCTGCGAACACATACCTGTTCAAATTTGTGCAGCCATGTTGACATGTTCAAATCGGGCAAAGCAGTTCTTATATCTGAAGTCAAACATCCCCATACGTATTTTTTTTTTGTAGCTATTGTGGAGGTAGGCTCTTGCAGTCGTAATGAAGGTGGATGCAATGCGTTTTATCGGTCTAAAAAGCAGAACTAACTGTTTCGCTACGGCTATTCTGTTCTGTCCCACTAATGTATTTATCACTTCTCTAAAAATAGAGCTTTTTGGGAACACAGCGTTATATTTGCAGTGAGATTTGCAGTAGCTCAGTTTCTGTGAAAACACTGCACTTGCTTGCTGTTAATATATCATAGTCCTTTGAGCCTGTATTTTGGTTAATGAGTTAAGGTCTGTACTGCCTCTTATTTGCTGGGGGAAATACACAAGTCTGTTTAACACCAGCCTAGGAAAGTTTCTAAAAGCAGCAGGCTATTCTGAATCATTCACCAAGACTGTCCTTATACAAAATAATCAATTATAATGTGCATCTTGCTGCTAGGTGGTAGACTTTTGACCTTTCCCGTCTGTCCAAATTTCGGACACTTAGCTGATCAGCTCCACATCAGCCTTGCACCTCAGAGGTATGTTGCCTTCCTGCTCATAAAAAGAAAACTTGGAAGAGAATTTTCTGACAGCATCAAAAAGATGACTTCAGACTAGACCGTAATCTTTTCCAGGCTTGAAAATTTCAGGTTTTTAGCTGTAAACTGGGTTAGACTCGCCAGGCTTCCTGTTACCCTTGGTGGTAGTGCTTGGTATCGGTGCAGCGTCTTGAGCTGTAGTTGTAGACCAGGTTATAATGAGTGTCCTTATATAATAAAAGGAAAATTAGTGGATACAAATGTACTAACAAGTTGTAAAATACTGTGAGGAGGAGGAATAAATATTGGCCAAATGGCTTGGCAGCAGGACCAGCAAGTGACAACCCAGGGGTTGCCGAGGTTGGTTTGTGTGTGCTGTAGTAAAGGAAAGATCTGGTTTTATTTCCTGGCAGAAGCTCATGGAGAACTTCCTCTGAAGAGGAGCCGTCTCGAGTGCACTTCCTGAAACTTGTTTTAATTAGCAGTGCCTGAGACGCAGGAAATTTCAGTCCTCAGGAAATTCGGGGCTTATAAATAACGTGCTGAGCTCGGAACGGGACCTGATATTCTAGCCTAACCCTTAACAGCATTGTAGAAAGTGAAAAGATTACTTGTCTCCCTTGTGTTTGGCGCCCCTTGTTCACAAATCCCAATATAATGTTGTTTTATTTATTTTTCCCCTTTCTGACAGTAATCTCGGTAGTTCTTGCTCGCTTTTGATTCAGTAAAACCTCCAGATTTTCTGTGGTACAGCTGCTTCGCTAGTCGTCTCGTTTTGTACGTGCGTGGTTGGTTATTCTTACCTGGTTGTAAAGCTGGTGGAAAATCAAGCGATACAGTGGTAAAGCCTCTGATGTGACGTCTCTCCTTCTCACGTGTTTATAAGATGCGTTACCAGTTATATGTGAACAGCCAGTATAAATCCTTTCAAATTGGCTTGACTCCCCGTTATGTCTAGATGCTTGCAGGTAATTAGGTTTGCTTATTCGCATATTTCTGTGGGACCTTGAGTTGTGTAAGTTGTCTGAATGCATCATAATTTTTTAGATGCCAATTTTTTTCAAAATGATGAAGTTTTGGTACTAACGCTGTGTTTCCATGTGCTTGAATCTTATTAAATCCACTTACAGTAGCAGGAATTGGTGGAAATTGTGGTTTATTTTTCATTATATTGTGTGCCGTCCACACATACTGCTGTCTTGGGTATGGAGTAGATGACTGTCAGAAGTGATGTAATTTGTTTTGTTTGTTTCTTACTGGTAACTCTGAATCAGTACTTTTTTTTTTTTTCCTAACTTTTCCCTGTGGTAAGAAGTAAAGCAAGCAACTTGAATTCCCTGGGCAGGATTCTTGACAAATGCAGCTTGGGCAGTGTTTCCTTACGAAGGAGCGTGAAGGGGACACGAGAAGGCAGTAAGAGTCTGTAACTGCACCCATAAATGAATGCATTAAATGAGATATAATGCTCTGTACCAAGAGGGAGCCTTGATTGCCTAACTTCTGCTTCCAGGTGCCACTGGAATACTACCCCTTAACAACATGTGGAAGGTGTATTGTAACACGGTGTATTGTGGAGGGTGCAGCCTTTAAATTGCTCACCAAGTTTCCCATTTTTTTTAAAAAAAAAAAAAGTAATTTCTCGTCATAGTAAAATAGTGTTTAGAGTGTTGAAAGGGCATTTAAAAAGTCATGGTTGTCAATGGGACTCTCAAGTTTGGCATTCCAGGTTATTTTTGTACGTATTGTAAGCAGGTGGTTGCGTTGTCATTTCCCTCTTTCAGGATCAGTCTACTCACTTTAACTTTTGGGATAGGAAGATAAAAGCTTGGCAGAATCATAGTAGGTGTTAAGTTCCAAAGGAATTGGAGCAGCTGTAGTCATGGAGTTCCTCCTTTCAGCCTGTTCCTTTGTTCTAAATCATCTCTGCAAGAGCAATACCCAAAAGGAGTAGTAGGCTTTTTCTAACAGTATAATACTTGGTATGTTTTAAATTTCTTCTGTTTCTGCAAGTCTGTTCACATTCTTTTGCCAGTAGTAACATTCCTGGCAGTCTGAACCGTGTTGTGTCCTAGTTATTTTAAGCAGAACAATTTGGATTGTACTTCTCTGCACTTTACATATAAATTTTAAGTTGGACTCTTACTAGGGTAAATAGTTTACCTTAGAAGCCTCTGCATAATTTTGGTTTTGAAAAACACGCAAGCAAACAGTATATTAACTTGCATCTCCTTTTTGCATGGTGTTAGGGGCTATGTATTAATTCTTCTGTGATACCTTAAAAATTGCTGTTTGTATCCAGCCTGAGCCTCGTACTTCTAGTTCTATGCTAAATCCTAAACAGATGTGACCCTACGTAAAGGTAGTCCTTAAATAATAACCTTTACATCTTTTTTGGGGGGAGGCTTTTTTGGGTGGTGGCTTTTTCTTTTTTTTTATTTTAAGAGGATATCTTAAGTAGTCAGTGAAGAACAGGACAGATACCTGATGGTGACGGTGAAATCTGGGCTTTATTTCAGAGGTTTCCTGTTTGTCAGGTTTGAAGAGAAACCAAACCACAGCTACCTGCAGGGTTTGCTTGGGGGTGCGTGTGTGTAATTGCATATAAACCTACATGGTATGAAACTTCCACCAGCTACTCTTGTGCTTTTTGAAGGAAAAGATTAGGATTGAGAGCTATATGCTAAATCCAGACTTCAAGTGACATAAAAATTACTGATTCCTGATACTAATACAAGGAATTAATATTTTTGATGTTGTTTTTGGTAACATAGGCTTAGCTTTGGAGCCGTAACATAAATGCAGTTCTCCCCCTGAAAAGGAGAAAAAAAATGCCATAAGGAGAACAGTAAGTTACGTTGCTTAATATACTGGTGGTCTCCGTATCCATAGTGATGACAGCGGAAAAACCCGCACGGAACGCCGCTACCGTCTCCACAATAGTTGTGTACAAGCAGCACCAGTAATTTGGGTCAGAAGATGCTGGTTTAGCTGTTCTAGCGAAAACTCCCACTTGAAGGTATCCTTGTATAAAGAAAATCTGGGATGGCCATACTCAGGGGAGCATCCCAGATTGAAAAAGCAGCTGAAACGCACAAATACAGCATTAATTATTCTTCCAGCATCTAGTGCTTTTCTGCATCCCCTAATTCTTGGTGAGCAAAGTGTGAATTTGCTGTGAGTGGGGGAGGAGGGAGGGGGGGTTGCATTCAATCAGAAGGCTCATCTGTTCTTAAGTAGAAGAATACATAATCCTTTCTTCATTCAAATCCCTCACCTGGTTTATATTTTTAAAGAAAATATTTAATCCCTAAATTTGCGTCTGAACTGTAGAATATTTTTGTCAGGAAAAAAGAATTCCTCTGTTATTTGGGTGAGTCGGGTGGAATTTACTTTAAATTTGTTACTTTAGCGTGAACTTCTCTTTTTCCCTTTCTTCAAAATAGTTTTTTCAAAAGAAATTAGCGGGAGCCTGAGAACACTTGAAAAGCAGTTTGTAGGAAAGGCCCAAAGCTTGGCTTCACGTCTGGAATTTTTGCTCTCATAGAAGTTATAGTTAATTACAGAAGATAATAGAAACTGAACAAAAGACTTGTTGCTTTTGGGCGTAGTAGAACTACTTTTTTTTCACAGTCTTGAGTGACAGCAATGCAGAATTTCTACAAATTGGCACGTTTCAGTTAATATTGGTTTTCATCCCGGCAGCATCCGTATTTTCTCTATGGCTGGTGTGATGCCTAAATGACGTCATGTGTGGTCTGTTGAGGAAATCCTGGTAATTTTGCATTTTCTTATTTTTACTGTTGTATCATTTAAATTCCCTAAAATGTGTTTTGAAGCAAGGACATGTCTTGATTTGTCTGTGGTATCTCAAATTTCTGAAGAATGAAGAAATTTGAAGGAGGGAAGCGGTCGGGGATGTGAGCAGCCCAAGGACAAGGAAACCTCTCCAAGCCTACTTTATTCCCTGTGGTAGAAAGAGAAATATGCGGGGAAAAAAAATGGTTTTGGATTATGCAAATAATGGCACGTATGCGCCATTTGTAAAGTAAATGGGGTGGTTGTTCCCAAATTATTTTTTTAAATATCCCGTGCTTTTATGTTGAAATATTCATAGTATATAATTGCTGAGGCTGTTGCTAGTGCATATTGGTATTTATTTCACTTTGTGGTTTATAATATACACTTTGTAGATAACTTCTGTTACATTTTTAACTCCTACACTGGCTGCAAATTAAATATTGATTTGTGCGTTGCTGGTTTTAAGCTTCAAGGCACTTCAGAGCTGTGGTTAATTGATCTCTGACTCTGTACTTCAACACACAGTGGTGCTTCTGAAAGCGAGGCATCTGAATTGCAAATGACTGTGTGTTTTGCACATGCGATTCACATATTTAACCGATTTCACAAACTTGAGGCTAGCTTGCTTTTGCTGTGCAAGTTAGTCCTTGAAATGCTTGTAAATATGAAGGGGAAAATAAGGATAGAACAAAATGAGAAATAAGCTGCCGCTGGCTAACAAGTTTTCTAATGTAAAAGTAATGTTATTTGCATGTAAAATACATGGAAATTCCACGCTTAGCATTCACACTGTCCATCTCGTGGCATTAAGTTTCCCAAAAACCTGAAATTCAGACATCAGTTTTCTGGGGCCTTTTCTCACAAGCGTCAGTATCAGTAATCAGGGTTATAATCCAGTCCATGAATGTTTCCAGCATAGGTTTCTCCTGGTTTATTCTCACAATTTATAAATGTGAATTAAATTGCATCATCTGTCATGGTTTTCTTATATGAGAGAATTTTGGCCCTAAAAATACTTTTTGGTGGCTGTTGTATGAGGCCATATAAATTACTTTTATCTTTTATGCTATTTAAAAGCATTTGGATGCGTGTTCATGCTTGGTTCTTAAACAATGTTATGATTGATTGCCTTTCATTTGAGTAACATACCTAACTTTAGAGGGTATTGGGGTGGAGGTCCACCAGGTCTCTAGGCTTGGTCATAATGTAAAATTTAAAAGCCCACCAGGAGCAGTGTTTCGTAGAGAGCAGCTGTTGAGTTTGGCAGTTGAAAAGAGCTGCTTCTTACCTGGAAGTCTTCTCTCTGATGAGCTGGTAAGAGTTGGCGTACACCACAGTGAGATTGTCTCCGCTCTTCGGCAGGTAGAGTTGGGGGTTCCTCGTTTCCTCTTTTGCCTTTGAGATGACGTTGAAAAAGCTGATGCCAGGAGGGAGAGCCTTGTTGGCCTTGGGGCATCAGATGTTGTAGGTTGACTCTATCAACTAGCGGTTCCCAAGGAGCCAAGGTGTCCATTAATGATCTGCATGGAAGGGAGCACAGGTCATTGGAACCATTTTGTGACAAAACTGCTATACCCTGGCTGCAAAAGCAATGTATTTGCATTGTTGAATGGCTTTAGTTTTAGGGGTTTGGGATGGAGGCTGAGAAGAAAATGGGGGCTTAAGTCCTGTGGAGACTAAATGCCTAAATAGATGTAAAGTCCTGAATTTCTTAGACTAGCTTGGTATTTTTGTACTTACGGGAAGAGATGGGGGAGTTGGAACTTTATATTTTCTCAGTATTAACTTCTTAAAAAGCCAAACAGGATGGTGTTTGTCTTCAAACTACAGAAATAGGTGCTCTGGATGTAGGACAGATCAGAAAGGTAAAACTTAGGTGTTCTTGCGTCACGTTAGTGCTTTAGAAAGAGGCCTCCGGATGCGTCGTGGCAAGTCACTGGTGTCTGCCCAGCCTCAAAACTGCACTTTGGAATTTTTGAAACAGTATCTCATTAATTTCTGGACTTTAAATTTATAGAGCTGTATGTAATTGGCAAATGTGTTGACATTTTCTACTGCCTACGGACAGATGTGAAGATGTTTTAATTAGAAAAGTCTACGTGGGGGAAAACCTGAAATCTTTCTTTTTTGGTATTGCTTTTTCTGAGATGGCCTAAATGAGTTTTAGCTAGTAGACTCTTAATCATATCTTGTTGGGATAAGCCTTTTTGTGTATGTTCTCTGTGAGAGGTAGGCTGGCCCAGGTGATGCCCTTCTTCCCTGTACAGAAACTCTCGGACAGGAGGAAACCATTGGAAGTCACGGGCCTTACCACCCCTGACATCACACTTCCCCTCTCTCCGTGGTCATGTTCTCAATGTCAGTATCGCTTGAAGTTATCCTGTTTTCCTTAAGAATTAGAACTGGACTTCGTACCACCTCTCTGTTATCTTCTCCCCCATGGTTTTTTTGGCCAGAAGCTCAGCACAGAGGCAGAACCTTCAAAACACAACAGAGCTGCTGATTTCAGGCTGCCGACATCAACCTGTGCACGTGGTGTCCCCCAAACTGGGACGCTCAGAACTTTGAACCAGTCAGAGCTTTATGATGCTTCGTCCTAGCTGGTAGCAAGGAGCGTGGGGTTGGGGCTTGGAGGTTCTGTGGAATGGCTCTCAGGAGGCGGGTAACAGCAGGTCGGATGAGTTCCGTGAAGGATTTGGTGGTGTAGAGATGCCTTGGGATAAAGGGGTCACGCTGGTGGTGGTCGTGCTTTCTCCTTGCCCAAGGGCGTTCTGCACACTGTGGTGGTGGTGAGTATATGGGTGTGTGGGAAATAATGCTCTATTAAGCTATTCAGAAAAGTTTCTTAATTCTTCAATTTTTTATTTTGGTATTTCAAAACAATGTCTTTAAGTATTTTAATATTTTAAGAAGGTATAATTCTGTTGGAAGTGTGTAAGGCGGTCTTGTGATCTTGGATATTCCGTTAAGTACCATCCTGTGCCATTCATTTGCATCTTAGTCTTGCTTAAATTTGGAAACTTTCGGCGTTCCTTTCAGTTTTCCTTTGCACTGTAAAAAGTGAAGTGACCTTGACAGCTGCTCAGGTAAGAGTAAATCTGGAAACTTATAAAAACATCCAGTAGGGGGATGGGATTCATATGGCTAAATGGGATAGAGGAAGGAACCAATCTTTCTAGAGTTCCAGCCTTAGAAAAACACTCAGGAGGGGAAAACCTTAGGAGTGTGTACTTGAAGAGCACAAGATTGATGTTTCTAGCTAATTCTCCAACTATGGAGATGCACTTTGGTCACAACAACCCCAGGCAGCGCTACAGGCTTGGGGAGGAGTGGCTGGAAACTGCGTGGTGGAAAAGGATCTGGGTGTCCTGGTGGACAGTCGGCTGAACACGAGCCAGCGTGTGCCCAGGTGGCCAAGAAGGCCAACGGCATCTTGGCCTGTATCAGGAATGGTGTGGCCAGCAGGAGCAGGGCAGTGATGGTGCCCCTGTACTCAGCACTGGTGAGGCCACAGCTTGAGCACTGTGTTCAGTTTTGGGCACCGCAGTATCGGAGAGACATTGAGGTGCTGGAGCATGTCCAGAGAAGGGCAACGGAGCTGGTGAGGGGTCTGGAGAACAAGTCTTGTGAGGAGCGGCTGAGGGAGTTGGGATTGTTTAGCCTGGAGAAGAGAAGGTTGAGGGGAGACCTTCTCACTCTCTACAACTCCCTGAAAGGAGGTTGTAGCGAGGTGGGGGTCAGTCTCTTCTCCCAAGGAACAAGCGACAGGACAAGAGGAAATGGCCTCAAGTTGTGCCAGGGGAGGTTTAGGTTGGATATTAGGAAAAACTTCTTTACTGAAAGGGTCATCAAGCATTGGAACAGGCTGCCCAGGGAGGTGGTGGAATCGCTGTCCCTGGAGGTATTTAAGAGACGGGTAGACGCGTGGTGCTGAGGGACATGGTTTAGTGGTGGTTTTGTCAGTGTAGATTTATGGTTGGACTGGATGATCTTGAAGGTCTTTTCCAACCCAAGTGATTCTATGATGTGAGGGCTGGAGCACCTCTGCTGTGAGGACAGGCTGAGGGAGTTGGGGTTGTTCAGCCTGGAGAAGAGGAGGCTCCGGGGAGACCTTCTTGTGGCCTTTCGATATAGAAAAGGGGTTTTGTGAGAAAGGCAGAGACTTTTTACCAAGGCCTGTAGTGATGGGACAAGGAGCCAGAGTTTTAAACTAAAAGAGGGTAGATTTAGAAAAAATAGAAGGAAGAAGAAAGTTTTCACTCTGAGGGTGGTGAGACGCCCAGGTTGCCCGGAGAAGTTGCAGATGCCCCGTTGCTGGAAGTGTTTAACATCAGGCTGGTCCGGGGCTTTGAGCGACCTGATCTGGTGAAAGATGTCCCTGCCCACAGCAGGGGAATGGACTTAAGTGGTCTTTGATGGTCCCTTCCAAACCAATCTCTGATTAGCTGATTCCCACCTTGCTTGGGTTACCAGGGAATGCTTTCGGCCACTGACAGAGCTGATCCAGCTGGATCTGCTACAGGGATGTGAAAAGTAACTGCTCTGCTGAGGGTAGAGTTGCCCAGTTTACCCCAAATTCTGCTAGACGATTTCTGTGGTTTTTCCCTTTCAAATAACGGCATGCTCCCCAGATTTCCTTCTGGCCTCACGACTGTTGTCGCTGCTCTGCAATTCAGGAATTGGAAGAAAGGAGATAAATCAATTTTACTTAAGTCGTGTTCATCTGGCAGTAGGGTTAACATCCCTGTCATCTTGGCTGAAAAGAATTTTTTCATTCTTGGAGCCTCCTCCGGTTTGCGCTGAGCTTTCAGTATCCCGTTGTTAGGAACTTGTGCGTTTCTTATGTGGGGCTGCAGCAGACAAACACAAAATTGAAATTATCCCAGCTCCAACTCCGTGACACGTTGTTAGCGTCTGCAGCCCGAAATTCCTTCGTGCTGTCACAAATGCTTAATTTGCAGAATGATGAGGTAAATATTAACTGTACCAGAACTGACACTGGAATAAGCACGCACTACAGTTCTTTAATTTGATCTCTTTCTGTGTATCCGCAAATACGTATGTGTACAGAAGTTCCCAAAATACCGGCATCCTTGTGCAGTAGCTGGATGATTTTGTGCCAGAACTAAGTCAATGTTTTCGAGCAAATTTATGTTCACGTCCACTCTGAACCTGATTAGATCCTGAAACAGCTTGCACTGAAAATTAGTCTCTTATTAACAATTACTGGAAACTTGAGTAAGGTTTTTAATTTGGACCTTAAGCCATTTTCTTGTTCGTTTGTGCTTCAAGCTTGAACTAGAATGATTTTTTTGAGGGTGAATTTCAGGATACCTTCACCAGCAATTTGGAGAGGGAAAATTAGAGAAAAGAGATCTTGATTAATTCAATATTGTTTCAATATTTTGATTAATGTTAATTTTTTAATAGGCATTGCATATGTATTCTGCACGTTATGGGAGATAGAAGATAATGTTACAGCGTGTTCTACATGTGTTAGTGTGCGAGGTGAACCTGACACTTCATACATGATAAATTGAAAACTAGATCATAGTGTAATTAAAGAACGTTCGTCGTCTTCACGTTACTGAGGTTGAAAGTGCGTGAAACAACTGTCAGTTCAGTTCTAGATAATCAAGTTGAATTCTTTGTTCTTACTCTTGTGGGGTTTGGTGGCATCTGACTTTGTCCAAGTTGGATGGGGAGCAGAGAAGGCTGGACAGCTTTTGTTGCTGGTCTTTCCTTCTTCCGTGCCCGATGAATGGTCAGAAAAGAGAAAGGTTTTTAGAGAATTGTCCTCAAATAATTTATCCTTGTTTGAAGTAACAAAAGAGGTGAGCTGGTGTTGGTTTTTCAGGCACGCTGTGTGGTAGGGTAGCGAATAAACTACAATATCAGTGAGGATTTTAAAAAGCTCAGCAATGTTTTTTCTTGGTTTACACTTTATTACTGTTGCTGTAATTTCCTACAGATTATATTGTGGTACAAAAGATTTACATTTTACTGGCTTCTAGCAGTCAGCGCTGAGGCAAAAGGCATACATTTCCTCTACGCGCTTCTCTGTGGTCTTGAATTCTTATCTTTGTGCAGAAAATATTTGTTTACTGAGTCCAACCTATACAGGGCTGTACCAAATATGCTTGTATAATTAGGGTCTTTGTGGCCCTTTTCTGTTTATTCTTAAAGGTCTCCATCATGTTTTTCTTCACTTCGGCCAATGCACGCTACAGCTAACGTGCGGATAAGGGATTGTGACACGTGTATGTTTTCACCAGTAGCGTTGCATTTTGTGTATCAACAAAGCAAGTTCAAATAAGATGTAATTGTGCAACTGTATACATTATATGATCCCTCTGCATAAATGGAAAAAGGTGTTAGTGGAGTATTTGTCTGTGTACTTTTCAGGTGAAACATCACTTTCTTAACACCAGCAGAAATAATAAATTACAGACTTTTTTCTTTAATAGTAGATGCATTTTTTGTATTGGAATTTTTTTCCTAGGAAGTCACGTCTAGATACAAAATTATGGTAGACTTAGAATCCATTTAAAATAGACCTGCAGTACACTTTAGTACTTAAATACTTAGCAATATAAGGTAAGTCAGAGTTAATAAGGGACTTAATGATTTTTAGCTAAGAAAGTAATGAGCGTGTTTTGTGAACAGCACTCCGTCAGGATTCCTTTCCCTGCTGCTGCCCTTAAAATTGGCGTGTTAGTTACTTGTGAGGCAAATTGGTTTGATAGCCCTGAGGGCAGAAGTTTTCATTTCACGGCACAAATAGTGCCGTCCTACCGTAGCCTTGGCCCTGGGATGGCAAGAGCTGCCTCTTGGAGAACCAGCTCCGGTTCCAGGACTGTTCTGGTACCTCCAGCCCTGGGGCCACCAGGCAGGGCTGACTAGTAGGTGTGTTGCCTGTAACGCCTTAACTTACAGCTTCAGACCGTTGTGTGGACCTCCTGATGGTCTTATATCGCAGCTTGCCGTCACTGTCCTTTGATATTTCTGTGGATAATCTCTTTAATTTAAATTGAACCTTGATGGAACCTTGGGCACTGCAGTATCGGAGAGACATTGAGGTGCTGGAGCATGCCCAGAGAAGGGCAACAAAGCTGGTGAGGGGTCTGGAGAACAAGTCTTGTGAGGAGCGGCTGAGGGAACTGGGGTTGTTCAGCCTGGAGAAGAGAAGGTTGAGGGGAGACCTTATCACCCTCTACAACTCCCTGAAAGGAGGTTGTAGCGACGTGAGGGTCAGTCTCTTCTCCCGAGGAACAAGCGACAGGACAAGAGGAAATGGCCTCAAGTTGTGCCAGGGGAGGTTTAGGTTGGATATGAGGAAAAACTTCTTTACCGAAAGGGTCATCAAGCATTGGAACAGGCTGCCCAGGGAGGTGGTGGAATCACTGTCCCTGGAGGTATTTAAGAGACGGGCAGACGTGGTGCTGAGGGACATGGTTTAGTGGTGGTTTTGTCAGTGTAGGTTATGGTTGGACTTGATGATCTTGAAGGTCTCTTCCAGCCCAAGTGATTCTATGATTCTATGAAATTTGGGGTAGGGTTGCAAGCTGGATGTTATCTCGTGTGAGACAGCAGGGACCTAGACCTAGAACACGTTCATCCAACCTGGTTTTGGCCAGGAACCCGCAGAAGACATGTAAGGTGCTGTCTTTGCTGGCCTTGTTCCATCTCCCTAATGCTTGTGGAGTCTGTTAGTATTGTATGAAACCATATTTTTATGAGATTTTAGTTTAAAAATCGCAGTCCTGGCTTCTGTAGGAGGTGCAGCTTGAGTTAGCTGCTGGGGAGGTAATTGCAGTGTTGACTTACAACCCCCAGCTCTTAGACACGGTGTTGAGTCTACGGACTATAGAGTTTATGGCATATCTAACGTTTATCTGCCACCTAAGATGTAATGAATCTTGGATCCTTCTGTAAGGATTTCTGGTGGTCTTAATCTGTTTCGTGCCAGAGGCAGAGAGAAATAATGCAGTCAATTTTGTCAAATTAAGTTTTTACTGTGCATTAAATTGATTAAATAGAGCAGCAGATTAAGGCGCAAAATACTATCTTAAATTGCAATTCAGGGCTGATAGAATCTTAACGACGCCAAGCTGAAATCTTTCCGTGGGTTTGTGGCTATGAGGACCCATTAATCATACGTGCTGGGCTCCGCGTGCTGCTGTGTTAGAAACAAACTCCTCGGCTCGCTGGCTTTGCTCATCGGAGCGACGGCCGCGTTTGGAAGTCGCGGCGACCGGAATATGGAAGCGGCACGAGTGTTGTGTTGTGTTGAGCCAACTGGGTCTCTTGTTTGATCATGGTGTTCTTGCGGAGAACAGCCGTGTTGGGGGTTTTCCTCTTACGTGACTGACGGTGGCTTTTGAGAGTCGCTCTCTGACGGCTACACGACAGAAGCAATTAGGAGAAGAAAGCCTGTCTCATGTTGTGTGCTGACATTCTTCTGTTTCCAGTCTTGTTCCCTCCCTACCCCCTTTTTTCCCTTCATAATCTAGTTTTCGTCAGTTGTCTCTTTTTAGTTTCTTTGTCCTGCTGTATGTGTGTGTTTCTTCTGTTGCTCCTTGGGGTTTTTTTCCCCCCTGTCTGTGGTTCCTCCCCACCTCACTTGTCATCTCTTTTTTTGTTTTGTTGTTGTCTTAATTCGTCCTCCGTTACTTTTCCATCTGGGAAATTGTATAAAAGGCGACAGAAGCAGAGGAGAAGCTGGGGAAAGGATTTTTCTCTGTTTCTGCTGGTGCATCTGCCTTGCACGGGGGAGGAGGGAACGGACCGAACACAAACACTACTATCGTGAAACAACAAGAAAAAATAATGATGTCATTATTTTATATGACATACTTATATATATATAATATATAGCTTTATATGACATATTTATATATATAATATATAGCTCTCTAATTACTCTTTTGCCCTTTCCTGATTTGTTGTCTGTATTTCCGTTGCCCCTAAATTCTTATTTCAGACCCTGAGGCTCTGTGTCTTCTTGGCTTAAAAATAATTACATGTGCTTGTGTCACAATAGAAATAATAACGTTTGTTATTATCTCCTTGCTGCTTCTCATTGCCCTGCATCTGCTCTGTTCTGTGACAAATAATTTATTCAATCTAGCTGGTTTTTGAAACAGCACTCCTTTGTGACCTAGGTTTTGGAAAGCTTTTTTTTTTTTGACTTAAAAAAACCCCAACCAAACAAAAAACCCCAAAGAAAAAAAAAATAATCTACCAACCCAAAAAAACCCAACCCACCAGAATTATGCTGGGCAGCATTTTGTGCCTCCGAACAGTGCAGTAGTTGGAAGCATTGTAGTTTGTGTCCCTAGGGAGACGCGGAAGACTCGCTGGAACACCAAGATGACATTAAAGGAGTCTTCCCTGTGCCGGTGCTTTTATGGGAAGTTTGTCTGGCGCACTGAGCAAGATCCCAAATTGTCATGTGTCGCTGGAAAACTGATTTCAGACTGTCAGTAGCTCTTGGTGCAAGTGCCCGTTTGTTGCCAATCGTTGTTATACTTTGCTTAAAACAAGCTCAAACTGCAGCAAAATTTATCTCCATCCATACTATCACTGTTAGACTAAGAAAACGCCTTTTTTTTGTTGTTAACGATACATTTTGTCTTGTTTATTGGGGCAGATTCCTGTACAGAACAAAACTTCTGCAGCTGCTGTCAAGCTCGCTTTGGATGCCTTGCAGTAATTCCATTGAGATCAAGAAGACATTTTATTTTTTAGGCACTAAGTTAGTCTTTTCATGCATGCGAGTGTTAACTAGCAATGGCTTTTTTTTTTTTAGGGCAGTACAATGTATGTGCGAAGATTATAATCTTCTGTTAAACTTTTGACAAACCACATTGTGTGTGTTCTTTACTGGGAAGCTGGCCTTGAAATTTTTTTCCTCCCTCCGCGCTGGCTGCGTTGATTATCTTCAACTTTCTTTCACTCGACTTGAATGTTCTGTAACTTCCAATGAAAAAAAAAAAAAAACCCTTAAAACTTTAATTCTAGCTTCTGAAAAACTGCTGTAACAATGGAATCCATGTGTGGGCCATAACCATGGAAACGGCATAATTTTACAGTGGTGGAACACGAAGGGAATGACTCTCCCAGCTTTCTAAGAATTTGTCTTTTTTTTTAAAAAAAAAAAGGCAAACAAACCCTCCAAAACTGACAAAGTACTGTTTTAGTATCCCAAAAAGAAATTTTGAGTGTATTTTTGTTACATTGCTGAAAAGATTTAGAGTAACAGACTAAATAGTTATCCCTTTAAAAACAAAACAAAAAAAACACACCTCAAACCCCCTAAAAGAAACCCAAAACCACACACAAACACCCCCCTACCCCCCAAAAAACACCAAAGAAAGCCGTTTTCTGGGATCTGTAGCTCCATTTGAGGTTGGGTTTTTTTAGTATTTTGCCTGAAGTACTTCACTCCTAACTCTGCTTTTCTTGGTTGTGCCCTTGGTGTTTATTTTTGTACCTGGAAAAACATTTATTTTACATTCCGAAACATTTACCTGCTCTTACTGAGTTCCTGTCCATGCGTTTGAGGAACTATAAACTCCTGTCACCTTTTGACAACGTGGGGGCCTGGTGGTGGCACACTGCATGTCCCGTTTTGTTTTTCTTTAAAAAATACTCCACTAGACCTGTTTGAGGGCTGTTTGAGGTAAAACAGCATAAATTTTCTGTTCAATAACTTCACTTTTTAGCGAAGCTGCTTTTGGCTGCTGAAACTACCAGCACGTTGTGCGGAAGGTGGTCGTGCTCGGAGAGACAAGACCCGTGTTTGTAGGTGATGCCAAGGAATGGGATGCAGAGAGGCTCCTGCTTATCCTTATTGCTGGAACACCAAAGGGCAGCCAGCTGTGTTATCTGCCCCGATGGAGGGTGGGAAGCAGAAAAGCGCTGAGGGGTCCCACCTTCGGGGAGGAGGGGAGAGGACAGGGGACCCAAACCTGACCAACAGGGTGTTCCATCCCATCCGCCTCGTGCTCAGGATAAAAGCTGAGGGATCCAAGGGTCAGGTCTCTCTTCCATGGCCAGTGTCCGAGGAGGGCTCAGTCTGCCTGCCTTTAATCCCGATCCAGAATCGAGTTCCCGTCCGTTGCTGAGTCCAGTCTGGGACTTCCCCAGTGCCCGCTGGTGAGATGATCGTCATCCTGGGAGCTTGATAACGGTTTTGTGTATATTTAATTATTTTCCTTAAAGTAGTTTAGTTCCTTCTAAACTCACAAGTCTCTTTTTCTCTCTCCCCTTCTGGGAGAGAGAGGTGGGGGAGAGCATCTGTCGCTCACCACAGCGGCCAGTTCACCCCAAACCACGAACAACGAGCACGCTGTGGTACAAATGGAGAGGAGCTGGAAACGGCAGGCACATCTATGGCTTTCCCTCAGCTTGCCTGAGGGCCTGAATTGTTAAGTTCATAAAACGTCACGGTGTTTCCATTGGGTTTACATGGTCACAAGTCAACGCTGGAGATACTCCTGATGGATCTGAACTGCTGTCAGCACGCAGATGTCCCTCCTTAAACGTCTTACTTGGTTTTAAAGTTTCCTGGGCTCGTTCGGAGTTAAACAAGTCTCCTTTTGCTATGAGCGTTAAAGGGTGAGACCATTCCTCTAACATAGCTGACATTCTTAAGACAGCACTTTGGATTGAGGAGGAGTTCCTACAGGTCATATCCAAAGCTTTCGACTGTCCTACATCTTCAGAGAGCCACGACAGGGAATTTAAGACCATGGGACGCTGTTGGATGAGACCAGCGATCCTCCGGCCCGGCCGTGTGCCTCGGTGGCAGCAGCACGTGGTGTTTCTATGGAGTGTGCGCTCCTGGCCCTGTTTTTCCTCGGTATCCCTGCTGCGTCGGGAATGCCGGCCGGTACCTCCCTGCCTAGTCCTTCTCACCTTTCCTTGTCAGCCTGCTGTGGATCCGACAGCTGCCTTGGAACTTGGTGGTACCTGCCTCCACAGCCTTCTCCAGCAGGAACTTCGGAAGCTCCCTGCCAGCTGTGAAGGGAGGCTTTTACCTCTCTTCTTCCTGCTTTGAAGCTAATCTCCAGTAGCTTCCTCAAAGGCTTCCTACTGGCAGGAGTTAATTAACAGTGGTGATGCATTGATTTGCTTTTCCTTTTCCCTTTTTTTTTTTCCTTTTTTAAATCCCCCCACCGCTTGTAAACTCTGGTCATGTTCACTGTGAGCCTCGTGTCCTCCCAGCTGAGCGATTCCAGGTTTTTGTAGTCTGGCCTTGCACGGCAGCTGCTCCGTCTCTCGCTGGCTTCAGCTGCCCTGCTCTAGACCTTCTGGAAGTCCACCACGTGTTTCTTCTGGTGCAGAGGCCAGAACTGAACGCAAGATGTGGATGCTTTACTATTTTGCGCAGTAACATGCTTTAAGTACCATGTTTTCAGTACCCTTCCTAATGATACACAATGTTTTATTGCCTTTTTTTGGTCAGCTACTGCTCTTTGAGCTGCTGATTTCAGAGAAGACAGTGACTCAGCCTTCCTCCCGCAGCTGGAACTGGAGACAGTGCAAGTGTTAAGTGGTTAAGGGCGTATTGCTCAGAATATTTTTCCCCTAGACGCGTTACATCACGTCTATGTTGAAGTGTATCTGCTGTCTTTTAGCAACTCGCTTCATTTTTGCGAGCTGCTCCTGGATATTTTTCCCGTTGGCATTTTTACAGGTGGCTTTTGCCCACCTGTAAGAGCTCGGTATCACGTGCAGACCTGAAGATTTCATTCTATGCATTTTGTGACGCTGAGTGAAACCGATTCTTGGGAACCATCCTCCAGTCTCTCCTCTATCCGTACCTCTCCTCCCCATAGGCAAAAGGTCTAGATAGGACTTGTGGAGATACTGGGAATAAATTCTTTTATCTGAGTTGCTCAGATACCGCATGTTCTGTAACTCGGTGTGTAATGAGATTGATCCCACCTGCCCCGGGTAATGATTGAGTCATTTCTTTTGCTCTTCTTCACCTCCTCGAATGCAGCTTCCACCAGAACTCTTTCATTTAATCTCTTACTGTTCGGTATTTCTGGTCTGAAATTTGGCTGGCTAGATAACGTCGTGGGCATGGTCAATGATGCCGTGGAAATGAATTTGAAGTTTCTGGGTGCGTGCCCTTTGAGGGCAGGGCAGAGCTCAGCTGAGATGAGGAGAAAAAGCCTCTGGATTACTCCCAGCATCTTAATCAAAACTCAGGGATTTTTTTATTTTTTTATTTTTTTTAGATTTCAAAACCTGGTATTTAACTGGGAGTGATTTAGGAGGAGTTTCTCCCAGTGGGAGAGGGGAAGTGGTGACTGGAAGCTGTTGAAAGACTTTTGTAGATGCTGTAAACTAAGGAGACTAAACGTTGCTTTTGTTTTTAAATCATGGTGGGTGGGAAGCAGAAGGCAGGTATAAACAGAAGATAGGGGGCAGTGAGAAGAGTTGCAGCAGTTAATTAGCCACTGATTTGTCAATTTGTTGTCGTTTACGGAAGCAAATATAAACTGAAGATGTACCTGAGATGTAGGGCAAGTCAGCCAGCACTTGCACTGCTGTAATAAAGTTATGCTCATGCGTGTTTAGAGCTATTTGAAGTATGTCAGATACAGTGATGATCACACTGTAAACGTGCCTGGTACATATTTTGTCAACCAAATATATAATCTGAAAAAAAACAAGTGTTCTGTGCAGTACTTGAGTCGGTGCTCTAACTTTTCCTTACCTTAATTTTGTGTTGCTTCTGTGATACAGAGGCAGCTGCTTGCGTTAAAACTAATAACCGGTTTAACAGAACTTCTCAAAAATACAACACGGGCTGCGCTTGTTTCTCGAGGAGGGTCTCTTAGCACTTCCTTCTTGGCTGTTTGCTGGTGAACCTTTTCAGCAGACATAAATGAAAATGTTAAATCATTACTGCTGATATTTGCAGCTGGAGCCAAGATTTAAACAAAGATGATAAAGGATGACCGTGCAAAATGGATCTCCTGTGAAGCAGAGTTGTAAACAAAAGATGTGTGGTTTTCTGTGCTGAATTTCTTTTGATCTGGCCAAAGCACAGAAAAATGCACACAAGTTTTGTTCATGAAGCTGTCTGTCCTATAGTCATCCCCCTGACCATCTCTCCCCATGGGAACAGATGAAAATTTAGAGTTTGTGGTGGATATTTGGCTGCTGCTGTGACGACGGCAAGTGCGATAAATATGTCAATAGGGGGGAAAAAACCTCAAAGTAAGCAAATGGAGTTTTTAGCGCTGTTATGATTGACTTATGAATACTGTGTCAGGTATTTGTGTCTGCAAATCGGGGAAGCTACTATAAGTAAAAATAGTTGGAGCATTCAAAGACTTGTAAGGGTGATCAAAGGTTTAGAAAAATGGGCCTTTATAGTGATCCACTTCTGCCTCTCATCCTCCATAGCTAATATGAGAAAAGATTTGATTGAGTCACTCTTTTAAATTGCCCTAAAATTGCCTTAGTGGGAAATGATATAATAAAGGGCTGTTAACATTTAGCTCGGCAGGCTGCTAAATTAGAAGTAGGTTAGATTTAGGTTAGAAATAAGGGATGCATTTCTAATGATGAAGGGGGAAAAAAAAAGTACACCTATTGCACGAACTAACCAGTGGTTTATGTAATCTTGTAGTCATATTGTAAAACTTTTTTAACAGCTTTTCCTTAGTGGGTGTGCTGTAAGAATGAACTCATTGTTATCTCCAAGGTCATTGCTCGATAGGTTCGGTGATCATGGATAAATCCTCAAGATTCTGAACAAATACTGAAATTTTACAAAGCAGGGGGTTTTTTTGAAAGATGACTTGTGTCTTAATTATTTACTCTTTAAAAAAAGAAAAATATTTCGACATAGACGATGAGATCTCAACTTCATTGAAGATTAGAGGAACATCCAGCTCTCTTTTTTGCCTGCCAGAGAATAGCAGGAAGGGAAACTTCCAGGATGTTGAATCCAGCCTCTGAGACAGTATCCTTCAGCATCGGTCGCACAAAGGTTAAACGCTGAAAACATGAGTGTATTCCTAGATGATTTTGGTACCGGTAGCTAAACAGCAAAATCACACCTTAAGTGGAGTCTGTGATATGATGTGGTGCTGAGGGACACAGTTTAGGGGTGGTTTTTTGGCATAGGTTTATGGTTGGACTCGAAGATCTTGAAGGTCTCTTCCAACCCAAGTGATTCTATGATTCTGTATTCCTCGTTCAGCTGGAAGGATTGTTGTGGAATGACATGTGCTGCTCGGCTTCCTGGAGACTGTGGTCTGTGGTTCCTCGTGTGCCGAGAGCCTCTGCTCTTCACTGGAATGAGAGATCGGTCCATCGGTATGAACTGAATATCTGAATGAATTTCAAGGGAATACTGTACAGTTAGAGTCAGCCAGTTCCTGCTACAGGAGAACAGGATTAAATTTCTTGTGGTCTGCTGCAAACCGCGGCTCTGGAAAGAGATCAGTGCTGCAGTTGGGGTGGGAGTCTGAGCCTCTGTACTTGTCCGTGGAGCCATATTCTCATTTTACGTTGAGGTAGGAACACGAAGCTCACAAACTATTCCTGTTTTCAATGATTAGATGTTACTCTTGGAAAGAAGATGTTAAATTGCGGCTCCTTTTCCAAGAAAACATTTGAGGAAATTTGCAATGCAAAATGCATAGCTTCATAAAAACAAATATGGTGTTAGAGATATCCAGTACTCGAGGCTTCCATAAATCCTAGAAAAAACTATTTGTGACAGGATCCACAAAGCCTTATTGAAATGTACTGCCCCAAACCACCTCAGTGGTATAGCAGTACTAGTAGCATTCTTTCTTTAAAATACAGTTTTGGTTGGTTTTGGTTTTTTTGTTCCTCAGTGAATTCATGTAGGTAATTGGTTAACTTAGCAAGTTTTTTTTGGCTGAAGAACTTTCCTATTTTATAGCACCTCTGGTGCTGTTACAGCTTCTTTACTGTTCTGTTATTGTCATCTGCGCATGGTATTACAGAAACCTTGATTGGAAAGGACCTGTTGAGGCCACCTGCCCCACCCTCTCAATATCTATTTGAGATAAAACCAAGTTTTCTTTGAGAACTGGCTTACGTTTACATGATGTGTAGCAGCTTGTAGGGAAATTGCATGTCAGCATGAGGAGGAACTTCTTTCCCTTGAGGGTGGCGGAGCACTGACAGAGGCAGCCCAGAGAGGTGGTGGAGTCTCCCACTCTGGAGACATTCCCAACCCCCCTGGATGCGTTCCTGTCCAACCTGCTCTAGGTGACCCTGCTTTCAGGGGCTTCGACTAGATGATTTCCAGAGGTCCCTTCCAAGTCCTACCACTTGGTGATTCTGTGTAATAGGGTCCAAAAATTATTTTTATTTCTGCCTGTTCAAACTTTACGGTTTGTTCCCTACCTAGTAGCACGGTAAGACATGTAAGGAAAATAAACACAGAACATGACTGATCCCTCGAAAGTGTCAGTAGGAGTAGAAGCACATGAAATCTGACTAATTTTTACTTTTGTTTTGAATAACTACTTTGGAGCAGTTAAGAAACATAAGGTTGGTTCGTGTTTGACAGCTGTAACGCTGTGGTTTGCGTGACAGCATTCACATGCACTCAGGACAGGAGTCATAGGAGCAAAGTCAGTCCAGACCTCCATTGCGTGAAGGAATCCTTCCCAACAGGACAACTCTCCAAAATGCTCTCGAGTCTCTCCTTACAGTCGCAAACCAGATTAGGAGCCTGACTTTTGTTTTTTCTCTTCAAATCTCAGCGTTGAATGACTTCCTCCTGTATAGAGATGTGAACGATATACTGTGCTTCAAAAAGGGGAAGGTTTTGCACAGAGAAGAAGGCGAGTTTGGAACCGAGATCTGAAATGAGTAGCTGCCTAACCACGTCACCTCAGTTTGCTTCTCAGCGCGTGAAGTTTGCAAAAAATTGTCAGAGTCCACTAATCTTTTTTTCAGTGTTAAATGTTGTTACGCTTTGAGAAACCCCATGACAATCTACTGTCGTTTAGACAATTATTCTGTCACCCAATGACCCCTCCCCACCCAGGAAGAGGAATTGGGAAGAAAACAAGGAAACCTGGGGATTGAAAAATAAACAGGTTTAATAGGATAGAAGTGGATAATTAAGAGTACTAACACCAAAGAGCCCATATTGATCCCAATACCCACATATACTCTACAAGGGTTGTACTCAGCCAGCTCTCCCAGTAGAAGCCACGCTCTCCCAGCAGTGGTCAGTGAATGGTGGACACAGTGAGCGCTACAGCTTTGGGAGGAAGGGAGGGACTCAGGGATCTGGCACCGGGGCAAAAAGTCCTCTGGGATCGCTGCCAGATCAAGGGGGAGCCAGCTTTCTAATCTATATTGGATGTGCTGTTCATGGTATGAAATAACCCTCTTGGCAGCTTGGGTCAGGTGCCCAAGTCTCACTCCTCCTCATCCCTGCACCTGGCCAGCTCGAAAACACCAAGACCTTGAAACCCACACGCCGTAGCGGGCTATAAAATAAGTGTCTTCACAAATGCAGACACTAGAGTCTTCCAAAAATACAGTTTTCCCAAGCATTAGGAAAGAAATTAGTCCTGAGTCGCTCAAACGAGGACAGATGTTAAATGGAAAACGGTATTTGGAGAATAAAACTAAGAAGGTTCAAGGCAGGAAATATGAGAAAGCGCTGGGGAGACAGGATAAATCCAAGGGTAAGAAATACATCAACGTTTCTGATGTCACTCTGCAGCTAATAAAAATACATGAAGGTAATGAACATTGACTTCCTGTTGCGGTGTCTGAATGCGCAAACACCCAAGTGGAATTGTTACTAGTAAATGTGTTTTCTTCATTTATGCTTTTAGGAGTTGATATTTCTGCAGTGGGTGGTGTTGGCAGAATTAAGGTGGATTAGCCTATGCAGGACCTTGTGCTTAATGGAAATCTTTGAAAAATAATAATACAAGTAAATTGCTAAGTGCATTTGTACGATTTCAAGTAGACTGATATGACCTTCAGGCTTCAGTTTCTGTTGTCCAACTTGTTTTTAAATCTAGTGTTTCTCCATTAATCATAGAAAACAGTTGCTCTTACACTAAATTGTATTAGGAGAATGTGTACTTGTAGGAAGCTGTTCAGTGTATTTGTCCCAGAGGTGTAGCGTCTCTTCAGTTAATGCACTTGCGGAACAGATTTGCGGTGAAACATGGAAATAAGGAATCATTACAGTGTTTGCCTTAAATATAGTAATGGTGCTGATGGAGTAGGTGTCTTGTTTGGTGAGGTCCCAGTGCAGTAATGGGATTTATGTGGATGCCAGGGCCTGTGTGGGCAGAGATCGCAGGGGAAAACATGGCTCAGGTGGGAAGGACAAACACTAGAATATGGTCAGGACTTTCTTAAGTTAAAAATATGCGTGTCAGCTGCAGAGCGTTCCCTGGAGGTGTTTGAAATTGCATGGTTAAGTTCCTGGAACGTAAATTAATGTTTTCTGCCTATCTGTCTGTATTTGACAACATATTTTTCTGGTGGTTATGTTTACCGTTATTTTCTTGAAATCCATCGTGAAGGCACACTTAACCAAATAGTCTGCTTGGAGAGCAATAAATGCTGTGATAAAACATTCCTAGTACATTAAGAATTAGAATAAAACTTTAATGCAGCTTGGAATTTTTTTGCAGTAACTTAAATTTTTCGATGTTATTTAGTTTTAAATGGATTTAGAGATTAGTTTCTATCACTGTAGAAAAAATAAAATCAAATACGGTATTTTCTACTCTGCAATTTTAGTTGTTTTATTCGGGTGGCTACAGTTGTTCATTTTATTGTACATCCCAGTGACAAGCAGGAATTTTTTTGTGACTTTATAAAAAAGTGCGTGGTAGCTATTAAACATATATGAACAGACAGAAAGGTGCAATGTTTCTCTTCATTTACCTTTCCAAATTAATTGTCACTGCAATGGACTTTTCTGCCGGAAGAAAGCTCCATTCCGCGCGCGCTGATCTGGATTCTGTGCAGGAGCTGGTGCAGGAGGTGACGTCGGATTTTTCCTTCCTGCATATTATGGATCTTCTTCCGCTCTGGGTTTCTCCTCTCTCGAGGCATTTCTTATGACAGAAGAAGGTTTTGTTCATAAGCAGACAGTATAATGAGCGTCTTTTAAAAGTACTTTATTATCTTTTTAACTTTTCTAAGTTCTACCAGCATAAAGCATAGCAGAGGGGTTGGAACTAGATGATCTTTACGGTCCCTCCCATCCTAAACCATTCGGTGATGCTAAATATTTTCCTCTGGGTTTTGTGGGATCCTTTTGCTATTTTCATTTCGTGTTTTAAGCGCCTTTCAGCTTCGTGTATTGCCATTTCGTTGTCTCCTCCGAGTACTACAGCTCACTTCTGAAACTCTGAGTAGGCTGCCTTTCCATTTCAGGTGTAATTCTCTTTTGGTGTTCGAGTTTTACGATGTTTTGCAGCCACAAACGTGGATTGTAACTGAATGCAAGCATGATGCTAAGAATCTGTTGGTGAGAGCGGGGCTAATAAATTTATTAAGTCTCGTTATTTCTTCTAATAGGTAGCAAAGCAGTGATCATCTACCCTGCTAATCTCTGAATCTGTTCCAGTTACTGCACCTCTGGTTAAAGTTCAGTTCCAATGTGGATTTTGTACCCAAGAGGATGATTTTATTACTTCTCATTGCTGTCTCCTTTTAACCCAATAACTGTGCAGACCTTTTCTTAGGTTCAGTTCAGTTTCTTTACTACTTCCCCTTTCTCATCACCCCTGTACTTGGATTGCATTCATTTCAGCTTTCGTTAATCCCTTGATGCGTGTACCCAGTTCTTGTCCTTACAGATTTTTTTGTAATTTTTGCTTTCTGGTTCTTTGTGGGGTCTCGTTTCTGTTCTGGACTCTGATCAGTATCTCCAGTCCCAGTTACTGAAATGACAAGTAGATATTATGAAAAGCAGGCAGAAGGAATATAATGAGTTATAGTCTATATAATTACCTATTTAGGAGATTTAATGTGTATGCATTTATACGCATCTTTTCTTTAGTGTGTAATTTTTAATATGATCTGTTTAGACGCTGACACAGTGGTTCTTGTAAAGTTAATTGCAGCTCCAGACAGTCTTGATGTTTACTATAAAAATGTTCAGCAACTGTGTCTATTGTGCCTCAGTGACAAAAATCAGTCTCCTTTCAGTAGTATTCTGTGTTTTCCATACTTACCAGTTTGTAAGCTTGGCTGCCTTTTCACTAAAGGTTTAAGAATAACGAAAACGTATGGTACTGTCCTCTTCATAGGCACAGACTAACCCTGACACTTTCAGCTCTGAAATTATGTGGGTGATAATGGTGAAATCCGCATGTAACACTTAATTTGTGCGTAGTGACCTGTATTCTGCTGCAGTAATTACGCTCATTGCCTGGCAGTATCATCTTTGTCCTTCAGTTAGGTAGGCAAAACGTAATCTTGTTAATGAACGGGGTGAGACAAGGCAAATGCTTTTGATTTGCGTGTGGCATGCCTAGCAGCCAGTAAATTGCTTCAAATAGTGTGCTTTATTAAACAAGTACAGCCTTGCAGAAAAACAATTAGGCCAGTGCAATTTTAGAGCTATTTTTGCCTCCTGTTTCTAAATGTATTTCTTTCTTGTTACAGATATTTCGAGACTTCCCTTGCCAGCAGGTAAGTTCTCTTCTTCCTTTTTATGTCTTGATGTGACAGCAAGCAGCTGCGAAGGGCAACTTGCAATATAGTCCTGCTTTCGTATAATCAGAATATCAGTTCTTACTGGCACTGTCATGGTACTTAGGGATGTGGGGATCTGAGGTCAAAACAAAACCTGTGAGGTACAGGGGTTTTTTTTAGATTTAAATAGTGTATTTTGACAAGGGGAGGTGGGAACTGAGATATAAATATACGCAGTTGTTGAATACATGGGATATAGTTAATGCTTAAAACGACGGAGCGCAGCGTGTGATATAGCTGTCAGGAGAACAGATTAGCAGCAGCCACAAATAGAATTAGTGGTGAATCAGAGGGATAATGCACAAGGAAACGTGGATGGCTGGTTTATGGGTGGAAGGAATCTCCCCAGGTGCCAGTGGGGAAGGTGACAGGCACGCTCACATGCCTGGGGTCGCAGGTGACTTGTGCCAGAGCTGGAAACATCCCTCTGCTCTGTTGGACCTTGGTTCTCCTCTCAGTCGTGTTTTAAGAATGGAAAAACCCCACCAAAGCAACTACAAAAGCCAACAAACAAACCTCCAACCCACCAAAGGAAAAAAAAAAAAACCCAACCCAAAAGACTTGATTTATAAAAATAACATTTTTTTATTTATTGTTTGAGACCTTTGGTCTCTACCCAAGTATTAAGCTGTATAAATTCACTTGTGCAGGGGACTCAAGCTGTGCCGTAGGACTCCGAATGCCGATGTCTTACTGTTCCCCGATGTTTTGCCCATCCATCGACTGTTTGTAATGTGAGCCAAGCGTAGTGCGCTTTTACTCCTGTTTGAGCACATTTGGGATTAGATGTTTTATTATCGGTCTTGCTGCATGTTGTCCTTACTTTTACGTTGGTGATTTTGCTTATATATCCGTTCTTTTATTTCTTCTTACGGAGATGTGCTTCATATCTATCCATAAAATACCGTTTTACAGATGAGTATCTGAAGTGTGAGGATACTTGGTCAATATGAATCTGCTCCAGATGTAGTTGCTCTCTCCCGTTTGAATCAGATGGCAATTTCAATTTAAAGCTTGATAGCTGATATATTGTAGTCTTTCCACAAGAATTTTAGCATGACTGTTCTGGGAAAAAAAATAATTTGCTGGAAGCAGTGAAGAGAACTCTAGATGTGGAAAAAGTTGGTTCTTTTAAGGAAGGCATCTTAAACATTATTTTGAGTGCTGAGCGCGGTTGTCAAGGCAAGAACTTGTGGAGAACAGTGGAAAAATAAATGCCTGGTGTTTAGGTCAGGCTGACAGGAAGATAAGGGGTGTTGTGTTTTGTTGTGCAGCTTCTGAAGCAAGGATGTGTTGATGAAACTTCTTCTGAGTTTCCTGTGAGACTTGAAGAGTTTGCCTTGAGACTATGAATCTCAGTCAGTGAGATGACTCTTCTCAATTTGTGGGTGGGTGTCGTAATCGTACTTTTTAGCCTTGTCATTGAAGTACTGATAGAGGACAAAAATTCCCCCAGGATTTTGAAATGTTGACCTTCTTCCCTGGTAAGGCAAGAGGTGTTTATAGAGGGTCAAAGAGCTATAGATATTGGCTCGCCTATAGCAGCGATCTGACACTATTCAATGATAAGTGAACTAAGGAAACCTGTTAAAAACGTGCTTAAATATTTGTCAAAAGAGAAGGGTGTGCCTGACTTGTCCTGTGGTATTACAGTATTTTCATTAGTGACCGTGATGATGGACTTCATGTGCCTGCTCAATCCGCCGGTTAACGCCAATATGAAAAGAGTTACAAGTACGTTGGATGATGGGATTAAAATTCAAAAGAAATTTGTCAAATTGGAGAACTAGCCAGGTTAAAAGACATGATGCATTTGAATAAAGTTGAGGTTCTACCTGCAGATGGGAAGTTTTAATCATCAGAACTTGCATTTGCAATAAGTAATGATATTTTCTTATCATTTATTATCTTATATTTATCTTATATTTCAAGTTTTGAAGAACTTTTATCTTTTTTTTCTGGGTGCCACTTTTAGCAATGAGCAATAGATGTCACTAGAAATGCTGTCACTTTTGCCACCTGGTTTCAGTACATTAAATTTGCATCATGATGTGGTGGGGGGATTTGCAATGTCTGAAGGCTTCACAGTAGGGAGGAGACTACTTAAAATGGTCTTTACTGTAGCGTCTTGTTTGAGGTTATATTACATGTAAATTCGGTATAGTTGGTGGTTTACCAAGGTCATCCAGAATGTTGCCTTTTGGCTTTGATGTCATAGCAAAATCTTCATGTAAAGAAGGATTGTTTGTGTGCTGTTGAATACATTAGTTGATTAGGTCGTTAGTTAAATCAGTCCTCGGGAGAGGTATCCTACATTAATCTATATCGCTGCTTTGAAGTCTATGGATAACTTGGTTTTTTTACTACCTTGTGATTGAGGTCATGGGTATATGAGCATAGAGAATTTTTGCAATGTGAACCAGAAGGGCCTTGGAGGGCAACTTATTAAAATATTGTAATTTCAGAGCCGGATAGAGAAGGCAGTACTCCAGACCGATTAAAAATCAGTCTATATGTGAAGTTATCTTGGAACATAACGCGAGTGTGTGCACAGTGTGCCGGGAGCAATGAAAGCCTGGTTTCCTTGTTAAATTTTGGCTGTTGGTATTTGATTGTCACCATCTGAAGGTAAACCAGGTCTGGCATCTGTGTGATGTAGGTGACTTTTTTTCCTTAGGCTTGGTCTTTTGTTCTTGATTTTCTAGTGCAAACAAGTATTTGTTATTGGAATCCAGAAATAATAAGAGAGCAAAAAGTTATATCAAAGACCTATACCAGATGGGTAGGGGAGAATAAAGAGAAATAAAAGAAATTAGCATCTACTGGGGTTTTTGTTAAAAACGGAACAAAACGTTCTCCCAGAATGGACTCTCAGGTACGGACGTTTGTTCCTGATGACTCTGTCTTTCAGAGAACATCAGAGTTGTGTAAAATCTTGCCTAGTATAAGCCTAATATAAGGTAACAAAAAATAAATAGGAAATTAGTATCCTTCGTGTAGCATAATGCCGGGTATGCAGCATATTTGGTTTTGTGTTCGTTTTTTTGATGTATAGTGTACAACTTAGCAAGGACTGTGTGTGGCTGGTGCTTACCTATCTTGAAATATTAAATGGTTTTGGAACTATTTTTAGTTCCAAGTGCTCATCTGGGAGCAGAAAAAAAAAGAAAAAAGTTGTTTCACAATTTCAGCTCAATTTAAGTTGTTCTTTCTGAATTAAAAACGTGTCCTCGTTCAGTCTTTCGTTAGTGTATGGCCTTGCTTCTTACATAAGGCCTGCTAGTGATCCATTTAATTAAACCAGATTCATCTCCTTGCACCTTCCGCAGAAGTTTGCTGCCTCCAAACAACCTGCTGCTGCTTTTTTCTCCTACCCACCGGATACGAGGTGGGGTGTTTGATACTGTGCTGTGTAATTAGATCTTCCTTATCCTAAATCTGCACTTGTCTGTGTATGAGCTTAATATAACAACTCGACATGCAACATAGAATTAAGAAAAGAAGCAATGGAATGGATACTTTCTATGATGTTAAAAGATGGAAAATTAAAAATCAGTTGAGGGATTGGCCAGGAAAAGTTGCAGGAGCAAGAAATGATGGAATTGAGGGTATGCAGAATTCTTAAAATAAATGTTCACATTTATTACAGGGCTAGTAAATTATGCAGTGATTGTTCATGCAGCTGAGAACAAACTCGGTAACATGAGCAGAGAACTGTTGTTAATGTTCTGCTTAAAGGAAGAAAAAACCCCAACAACTACGTAGTCAAAGGTAAAAAAGTATAAAATAGCGGCTTTTTGATTTGTCACTTAAATGAGAACTAAATACAAGCTGCACTAAGACTGGGAACAGTTCCCCCTGTGTCAGGATGCCTGACAAGGGGCTTAAGGGATTACACAAGGAAACCTGCACTGTCTTTTCCACTAAAAGTTGTATTTTCAGTAATCCCTTTGAAAATCAGGATTTTATTTTTTTTTTCTTCTGGGAATCTTTGCAGATTTTATTAAGAATTCTGATTTTTATCCAACGGTGAACTTAATTTTCATATGTTTGTAATGGTACTTGTTGTAATGTTTTTGTTTGCGCTTAAATTGTGAGGTACTCTTACAAATGAAAGTGTGTGGAACTGAAAACTTCTCAATTTATGCAATGTTTGTGCTCTCAAGTGAGAACAGCTGTCCACATGCCCCTTAGGGTTCAGAAGATGCAAGAAGGCTTTTCTTCCATTGATGCAAACATGCCTTATAGTTTTCATTCTTTTCACCATCAGTGGGGAATGTGCTATTTCTAAACTTCCAAATACTGTATTGCAAAACTTCTTTACTGCTGGATAAGATTATTGCTGACAAAACAGAATCACTTCCTAGAAGTTTCCCTTGTTATTTATGTGTTAAATCGTCACGTTTTAAAATTTTTGTTGAGTGGTTTTAATAATCCAATCACCTGTACCTCAAAATGCATTTTGCCATTGTTCTGTACCTCTGATACTTGAAAAAACAATATATTTCTCCTTTTTGAGCTATTGCTGTTTGGTATCTGGTTTGGGGCTGGTTTTTTTGGCGTTGGGCACTTTGGAGAGGTGAGGAGATGACAAATAAAATCTTGACATCAAATCTGTTTGCAAGGCTTCCTAGTGAAACTTTCTATGCAGATTCTGCCCCTCTACTCTGCTCCAGTGAGACCCCACCTGGAGTATGTGTCCAGCTCTGGGGCTCCTGACATAAGAAGGACATGGAGGAGGCCACGAAGATGCTGCGAGGGCCGGAGCCCCTCTGCTGTGAGGACAAGCTGGGAGAGCTGGGGTTGTTCAGCCTGGAGAAGAGAAGGCTCCAGGGAGACCTCATAGCTCCTTCCAGTAGACGAAGGGGTCTGCAAGAAATCTGGAGAGGGACTTTTTACAAGGGCATGTAGTGACAGGACGAGGGGAAATGGCTTCAAACTGAAAGAGGGGAGACTTAGAATAGATCTCAGGAAGAAATTTTTCACTCTGAGGGTGGTGAGACCCTGGCCCAGTTTGCCCAGAGAAGCTGCGGATGCCCCATCCCTGGAGGTGTTCAAGGCCAGGTTGGATGGGACTTTGAGCAGCCTGGTCTAGCGGGAGGTGTCCCTGCCCATGGCAGGAGGGTTGGAACTGGATGATCATGTAACATAAACCATTCCATGATTCTACGATTTTGTCTGCAGTTTTGACCCTGCCCTCTTCCCCACACTCCCATCCATATTTTACAGCTAATGTCCGCGCAGGTCAATAGCAACATGGTTTGGTAAGAAAAAGGTAACGTTTTTATCAGCGAGCCTGACCTGTGTAGTAGTGCTGAGATGATGAGACATATTAAACACCCCACTAAAATTTAGATAACTTAGAATTTCTTCTTTTTCCTTTAGAAACTGGTGTTCTTACTAATCTTTTATTTGTAACGGCTGGCCTTCACCTGGACTAGAAGCTGCTGAATGACAGCCCTTTGAGCCTGGCAGCCCAGACAGTTTCCAGGTCATCTCACTGTTCATTTAGTCAGTCTGTACTTCGTCAGTTCATTTATTGGGATGTTGTCACGGGAGACGGTGTTGAAAGCTTTGCTGAAGTAAAGAGAAACAACATCCCCCCGTCCACCAAGCTGGTACTTTAATCGTAGAAGTCCATCATAGAAGTCCATTTTATGGCCAGGTGACCCGCCTGGTGGATAAGGGAAAGGCTGTGGATGTGTCTATTTGGACTTCAGTCAGGCCTTTGACACAGTCTCCCACAGCATTCTGCTGGAGAAGCTGGCAGCCCATGGCACGGGCAGGTGGACTCTTCGCTGGGTTAAAAACTGGCTGGTTGGCCGAGCCCAGAGAGTTGTGGTGAACGGTGCTAAATCCAGTTGGCATCAGGTCTCAAGTGGCGTTCCTAAGGGCTCAGTTTTGGGGCCAGTCTTGTTTAATATCTTTACTGATGATCTGGATGAGGCGATTGAGTGCACCCTCAGTAAGTTTGCAGATGACACCAAATTAGGCGGGAGTGTTGATCTGCCTGAGGGTAGGATGGCTCTACAGAGGGATCTGGACAGGCTGGATCGATGGGCTGAGGCCAATGGGATGAGGTTGAACAAGGCCAAGTGCCGGGTCCTGCACTTTGGTCACAACAACCCCATGGACGCTACAGGCTTGGGGAGGAGTGGCTGGAAACTGCCTGGTGGAAAAGGATCTGGGTGTCCTGGTGGACAGTCAGCTGAACATGAGCCAGCGTGTGCCCAGGTGGCCAAGAAGGCCAACGGCATCTTGGCCTGTATCAGGAATGGTGTGGCCAGCAGGAGCAGGGCAGTGATTGTGCCCCTGTACTCAGCACTGGTGAGGCCACAGCTCGAGTGCTGTGTTCAGTTTTGGGCACCGCAGTATCGGAGAGACATTGAGGTGCTGGAGCGTGTCCAGAGAAGGGCAACGGAGCTGGTGAGGGGTCTGGAGAACAAGTCTTGTGAGGAGCGGCTGAGAGAGTTGGGATTGTTTAGCCTGGAGAAGAGAAGGTTGAGGGGAGACCTTCTCACTCTCTACAACTACCTGTTGTAGCGAGGTGGGGGTCAGTCTCTTCTCCCAAGGAACAAGCGACAGGACAAGAGGAAATGGCCTCAAGTTGTGCCAGGGGAGGTTTAGGTTGGATATTAGGAAAAACTTCTTTACTGAAAGGGTTGTCAAGCATTGGAAGAGGCTGCCCAGGGAGGTGGTGGCATCACCGTCCCTGGAGGTATTTAAAAGCCGGGCAGACATGGTGCTGAGGGACATGGTTGTGGGGTGGTTTTGGCATAGGTTTATGCTTGGACTTGATGATCTTGAAGGTCTCTTCTAACCCAAGTGATTCTATGATTCTATCAGGTTGGTCAGGCATGATTTCCCCTTCCTATAACCATACTGACTACTGATCTCACCTTCTTATCCTCCTAAGCCTGAAGTGACTTCCAGGGTTATTTGCTCCATCATCTTGTCGGGAATGGAGGTAAGGCTAACCAGCCTGTGGTCATCCAGATCCTTTCTCCTTGCCCGTCTTGAAGACAGGAGGCCCATTTGCTTTCTTCCAGCTGTCAGGAACCTTCCCCCGCTTGCCACAATGGTAGAATGGTTTAGAGTTAAGAAACTTGCGCTGGCTGCAGACCGTTGTTTTTCTGGGAGGATGTATAGAGACAGAGGAAAAAAACCCACAGGAGTGTTGGGAATGATGTGGCACCCCTCATAACTGCTTTAGTCTGTTTTGATGCTTGAGGAAGGTGAAATTTGATATATTTATCACTTAATGGGACTGTGGCATGATCGCATGAGGAAGTAGGGAGTAGGAGTTGATGACACAAAATGTCCTTCGAGTCCTACGCCTGATGTTCCTATAAATGTTAACAAGCTGGGTTGATAGGCTGAGAGTTTGAAACAAACAAATAAACAAGAAAAAAAAAAGCATCGGTTCAGCACATTCCTCACTTGTTTCCTGTCTGTAGTTCTGGCTCCCAAGGTTTTTGGGGACTTACACGCTGCTGTGAGGATTATTCTTGCTTACTCCCGTGCAGTCATGTCGAAGTGGAAGAATTCCAGTAGTCAAGAGTGCATCGTATACAAATTGTGTCACTTGAATATATTGTGTGTAAGATTTTTTTTCTTCTTTGTTCTATTTCATTGCTGTTTCAGGACAAATTGGAAATTCCTGTCCACCTAGGACAAACTATTGAATTTTAGGGATTTTTGTCAGTAGTAGTATCAGAGGAATTGCAGGAGGACTTAGAACTATGTGCTGTCAAAAAATAAATAACCTGTGGTAACGTTTTGATAAGAACAAATGCTTATTTGCTATGGGAAGATGTTTCCCTGGTTTGGAATCAAAGGAATCGCAGGCTGAAAACGGATATTTGTGGGATCTGATCCATTAAATATTCTCTTTTATTCTGTTGAAACAAAATGGGTGCCTCGGACGTGGCAGTCGGTAAGTGAAGTGAAGCAAGTCCGTGCCACGCTGCCCACCCGGGTGTATGTTCTTGCTGGCAAACTGGCTGGCAACCGTAGTGCAGAAACAGCTGAAAGGACATCAAGAAGGGTTATTCAAGCGCCGTACTTGATCTACATCTAAAGTAGAACTTTGGACACCACCAAGGTTACAGAAGCGTGACATTGCTCGTGTTTCTGCCGGAGAAACTCTCATTCTTGGCCTGGAGGAGCAGCTGTATGAATCCTGTCGCGCTGCTCCCAAGCCGCTGGCTGGCAGTGCCGAGGTGGAGCTGGTGCGCTCGTTTCTGTGGGTATCTTTGTAAGGATCTGACTGAGTGTCCCTGTCCTAGCTCAATCTAGCAAACCCTGCTGGAATGAGACACCCTTAAAGCAGCAGAATGTGCAAAACCTGTTGTCTGTTTCATATTTGTGCAAACAGGGGGCTGATTTCCAGTGCCGTAGATGAGCGTCAGCTGGAATGTTGCTTTTCCATTGCAACTGTACTTGCTTAAAAAGTGTGCACGTGCTCAGCTACCGTGGGACATTGTATGGTTGCAGACTTTAAAAGTTCTTTTTAAGGGTATTTGGTAAGGGCTTAGGAACTTAGAGGACTTTTGTTGTTGTAGGGTGGTGGGGTTTTAGTTTAGAAAAGTTTTTTGCGATCGGCAAGGCACGGGATGGGTATCTGCTAAGAGGACTGGAGAATTCATCTCTCTTACAGGAGAAAAATAAAAATAATCCAGGAGCAGAGCCAACCTTGTGAATGGAGGACAGTGAGCTATAATCCGGGTGTCGGGGTGCTGTGAACGACAGAGCCTGTTGCTTTTTTACAACTCAAAACTTTCAGTTGCAGTCAATGACAGTATCTTGTTCTGGTGCAGAATGACACAAAACTGAAGAAATTAACTCTGGTGCACGAACATTTCTCTCTTCTGTGAGAGTTATCCTGTTTACGCCCATGATGCATTCACTTCGGTTTTATAGGGCTACTCCACAGAAAATACAGTTTCTACTAACGTTTGTAAAACCCTTCAACTCTTGCAGTTCTTTCAACTCACCTGCATAATACGCTTAACAGCTTTCTGTGTGAGTTGCTAAATCCACGCGCCGCATTGGTCTCCTGCCGGCTTATATTCGTGTCTCATCTTGTAGTGTCCTGCTGCGGAAGCAACCTCGAGGAGCAACAGCCTCTTGGCGGTGGTGGTTTTTTTTTTTTGGTTTTGTTTCTCCCTGTTGATAAAACACAAAGATATTGGAAAGGAGGATTTTCCCCATCCCTCTCTTTTGTCAAGGAGTCCGTACTTGCACAGTCGGTTTTGACGAGAGCTCTCTGGGATGAGGGCATCGGAGGTGCTTGCTGCAGCACCCACGTATGGTAGCGCCGAAGGTTTTCCTGACAGCAGCTACGGAGAACAGGAAGGGTGGGGATGACGGCGTTTACTGAAAGAAAGGTTCTGAAAATCAAGTTGGATCTTGTGTGGCTGGCTTGTATAAAATGTTAGTTGTTAGTATGGGGGTTTTTTTGTTCTGTGAGACCTGGGTTGGGAGTGGCGCTTGGGATCTTCTCCCAAAATACACATAAGCTTGTTTGAAGTAGAACATCACGGGCTACAGTGAACCAAGAGGAAAAACATTGCATGGCTGAACTTTTATCGACTGCTTTGTTATAGGTTACGCCTAAAATGACCGTAAATAAAAGATCGTATGAGCTTTCCTTTAATCTGTTTTTACATCCTTGACAGCTCTTAATATGTAGCTCCACTGCTTTGCTTATGTAGTTCTTATTTTTATAACTTTTTTATTTTTGCAGGGCATATATTTTTGCTCAGCAGGAGACTGGAAAAAGGAAGTAGTAAGAAAAATGGTAGACAGTATAGCTATGACTACTTCCTCCCCTTTCTTTTCTTTATTTTTCAGATGGTGAAGAACATATTTAAAAGAAAATCCAAGCAGCTTATGATAGCTGTGCGTTGCCTGCAGGCCTTTCCCCTGCTGAGTGGGAGCTGGGGATCAATAATTTGAATATTCCAAACTGCAGAAGTTATTTTGTCGGGTGTAAAGCTGGCGTTCTTCTTGTGCATTCGCTCATTTTTCCTTTTATTTTCCTTAGCCTCTTGTTCTCTTACAAGCTTTAATGCTGTACCTTGGTTGAAATGCATCATATGGGATTGTGGAGAGGAGTACCACGGGTTTTTTGGGGAAGTGGTGCTCAACAGCTCAGTACCCCCCAAGAGCTGAGCTCTTGGCCCTGTCAGATGCTGTTAGGTGCTGACAGTGTTGTTCTGTGATCTCTGGTGACGTGGGCCATTCAGGCTGCTGGCAGAAAGGGTTGGGGTTGTTTTTTTTTCTAATGTTCTGGCTACCGTGGCAAGACATTGGGTATTTATTTAATATCTCTTCTGGATTGCCCAAAAAGTCAGCTCTATCAATTGGTCTTGTAGATTTTGATCTTGCCTAGTTGAATTTTTATAGGTGCATTCTTGAATTTGTCTGAAGCTTCATCAGAATGCTGCCTTTCCCACTGAAGTTGCTGATCGAGGAGAAGCTCAACATGAGCCAGCAACGTGTGATGGCAGCCCAGAGGGCCAACCACATCCTGGGGTGCATCAAGAGAAGTGTGGCCAGCAGGTCAAGGGAGGTGATTCTGTCCCTCCACTCCACTCTGGTGAGACCCCACCTGGAGAACTGCATCCAGCTCTGGAGTCCCCAACATAAGAAGGACATGGACCTGCTGGAGCGTGTCCAGAGGAGAGCCACGAGGATGGCCCAAGGGCTGGAGCACCTCTCCTATGAGGAGAGGCTGAAAGAGTTGGGGCTGTTCAGCCTGGAGAAGAGAAGGCTCCGGGGAGACCTTATTGTGGCCTTCCAGTACCTAAAGGGGCTACAGGAGAGCAGGGGAAGGACTTTTGACTAGGGCACGTAGTGATAGGATGAGGGGGAATGGCTTTAAACTGGAAGAGGGCAGGTTTAGATTAAACATTAGGAAGAAATTTTTGACTTTGAGGGTGGTGAGGCACTGGAACAGGTTGCCCAGAGAGGCTGTTGAGGCCCCACCCCTGGAGGTGTTCAAGGCCAGGCTGGATGTGGCCTTGGGCAACCTGGTCTAGTGGGAGGTGTCCCTGCCTATGGCAGGGGGGTTGGAACTCGATCTGCAAGGTCCCTTCTGACCTAAACCATTCTGTGATTCTATGAAGTTGTCCACAAGTCAACAGGTGAAGTTTATCACACTTGAAGTTCAGTTGAATTTGGAGCTACAGAGGAGAGGTGGCATCCGTCTGCTCATAAATGTACGTGTTCTAACGATGCAGACTGGGGACATTTGCTATCTTTGAAATATTGAGTGCTGTTTCATCCAGTTTCACAGCTGCTTAGCCAAACTAACTTGAGCTTTATTTGGTGACAAGCTCCTGGAAGACTTTTTAAAATGAAGCGACGCGTGCTTGTGTTTTCTGAGTGCTTTGATACCCCTCTGCAGGCATTTTCCTAGGCAAACACAACTGGTTCACCAGAACTGTGCTGACAACAAGCTGTCTCCTGTAATTGGAGGAACAAATGAGGCTATTAAGGTGGTGGATTTTGCATCAAATAAAAGGCTTTGTGTTACCTGCAGGTGACCTTTGATTCCCCATAATGGCCCATAAATTGACTGCCCCAGGAGCTGCTCCTTGAAAGTTTATTGCTGTTCTCCTAAAGCAGATGTAGGTGAAAGAGGCTGAGCTACACCTTGGCTCTACTAGAGCCCTCCTGTAGCTCTCCTAAAAAAAAGGTCAAGCTCTATTCGTTGGAATGTCTCACGCAAGAGTTTTGAATCCAAATCATGCTAATTGGAGAGGGAAAGGGGAATTTGTGTCTATTTAACAGTATTTTCTTGTTTTTTAAATACACTAGTCTCTGCTTCATATAGGTTAGGCACAGAATTTGCTTGGTTAGTAGACCAGCCTTAACATTTGTATTATAAAACTTTAAAAAGATGTTATGTAAAAATTAGTCTTTAATTCTCTGTTTTCTTGGACTTGAAGGATGTCAACGCTGGCTTGATGATTTGTTTTGTAACACTGGAACTTTAAAGTTAGACAGCTATTTGTCTTACCCTATATGTGTTTGTTTATACATAGGGGATTTATGCTGTGCTCATCCTTCACTGAGAAATATAATGATTACTGTTGCACCAGTGTGTGTTTAAATATAAATGGAATAATATTTTGTTATTGTGAGCTCATAGATTACTTTTATTCAGTTTGTAATTGCATTTAATGGTTTGGAAGTCTGAGGAATTGCTAATGTTATATTTGTGTTTTATGTAACACTGGGAGTTTTTGAAAACTACATCTTTTCTTCTGAGATGCGGTGATACGTAAATCGGGTACAACTTTTAGTTGTAAGCATCTTTTTAGCACAAAGGTTTTTGGTAAGCTGTTGTAGCTTTGTATGTAGCATTTTGAGGAAATGCAGGACAAGGGAGACATGTCCAGACTACGGCATTTCGGTTAAATTAATTGGACCCTCTGTGGCTGTGCCGCTTGCTTTCTTTTGTGCTACTAGATAGATGAGAGAGAAAGCAGCCTAGATACGAGCTGCCGCTTAAGAGACTTGCTGACCCATAAGCAACATCATTTTCTTATATCCCTCTTAGAAGATGTGACTAATTATTTCTGCGTTACCCTTGAATTAATGAAGAGGGGGTTTAAGAAGCGTCTGTAAGGTCAGCTGATCTACTCATGGATCCCTTCCATGGAACAAAAGTAATCTTCACAGAATGTGCTTCCTTTAAACAGCATCAAAGGAGCGGAGTCCTCCCCCTTCAGATACCTTCTACTGTGTTTATCTCATAAATAGAAGGTTTTCCTCCTAAAGAGAGGAAGCTTTATAAGGTCAAGAAAGGTTCTGGTGACCATTCTGGATAGCTTTGTCTCACTCCTCCTCCTGTCACCCCTCCTCTTTCTTCCCCATCTGAGAAGGCTGAAGAGAAGCGGTGCAAACGGATGAGCACAGTGAGCCTGTCTCAGAGCAAAATTAGCAGCCTTAATTTTGTAGTAAAACAAGGAGCAGGAGGTGTAGGGTTCACTCTTTCTCCTCTTAGTTTTCCAGGTCTCTGCGAAGCAGATGTTTGCTTTAAGCACTGGGATCGTGAAGGAGCTTCTCAAAGGCGCCTTGAGGACTGCAACAGTTTTGTCATTTGTTTGTTTTGTTTGGGGTTTTTTTGTAAATAGCATAGAACATGAAGAGGCAGAAGACTGGAATCAGTGCCCTAAGGAAGGGAGTAATTTCAAACCATTCTCAGCTTTCATGGAGCTGACTTCATGCTTCTCTACAGTAAGCCTTCGAAAAGTAAATGGAAGGAAGTGGGAGAACATGAGCGAGTTAGTCCACCCACAAGAAAATCTGCTATAACTTTCATGCCCGAAAATTAATACAAGCCATATGGGTTTAAAAAAATGGCTAATCTTTATTTATGAAATAACAAAAATCAAGTTAACTTTAAGGTCGTTCTAACATCTGTTGTCTTAACAGCATGGGCTAGGAGGCTGCATGGGGTCTGCTCTACTGCTCAGCATCAGAGGATCTTTTGGGAAGGAGTATGGGAAAATTCATTAACACTGTATTCCATCCTGCTCAGTTTCCCTCACCCACCTCACTACTACCAATAGTTTGAGATTTGAAAATAAAAGCGGTGAATTCAGTCAAATGCTATTTTAAAATGTAACTGGGAGGATAGTAAGGCTAATTAGGTCACCGTGGTCCAGAAGGTGAGAAAGTGTTGCTTCAAAACGGTGTGTATTTCAGGAATATCCTAGATATAGCCTACTAATAAAGCTCAGCAAATGGAGGAAGATGGCAAGAAATTCAGTATTGGATTGATTTTATGGGGTATTTTATTCTAGAATTAGTTTCTCTTCACAGAATCACAGAATGGTAGGGCTTGAAAGGGACCTTCAGAGATCACCTGGTGCAACCCCTCTGCCAAAGCAGGTTCACCTGGAGCAGGTAGCACAGGAATGCATCCGGGTGGGTTTTGAGTATCTCCAGAGGAGACTCCACCACCTCTCTGGGCAGCCTGTTCCAGTGCTCTGCCACCCTATTTTTCCTCATGTTGAGATGGAATTTCCTGTGTTCCAGCTTGTGCCTGTTGCCCCTTGTCCTGTCCCTGCGCACCACGGGTTTTTTATTGTTTGATTCTCTAAGGCTTATTTCCGAAGTCCTCATTACCATTTTTCCTTCAGGAGAAAAATGGTCTAATCTAATCTAGAGCATGGAATTAGAGTTTGTCCATCTTGCAAAGAGTCAAATGAATCCATGGGGACGATGGTGCTTCTCAGTTGTGCTGAATTATTTCTGATGGAGGATTGGGCTTGGATTTTGACACTCAAAGTAAAATGTCGTTTGTCTTTCGGTTTTATCTGTCCAAATGCTCCTAGTTAAATAGGAAAGACCGTCTCTGGTGGCAGTACAATGATGGCTGAGTTTCTCAGTCTTCCGAGATCGTTTGAGTTCGTCCTTGTCATCCTTGTTCTCTGTTGTGCCCTTTGGCAAAAGGCGTTCAGGAGAAGGCTGTATGCTAGAGAAGACACTGGTGGAGGGGCACGGGGTTGCTAGGGGGCAAGGATGATAGATTTAGAGACCAGGTTATCCAAGGTAGATTTCCAAGACAGCCGTAACAAACTTGAACTTAAGGTAGACTTCAGGAGCTGTAATTCCAGATTTGATGTAATAACGATGCACCATTTTTCACTAGTTCCTGTGAACAAAGAGAAGATGTTTGTTTGACTCAGGCTAAAGGGCAACTTGGGGCAGATAATCTTTTCCACTCTAAAATGTTACACGCGCACACACAATAATTATAGTAATTTTAAAAAGAAACCATAAGGAACAAGCTTATGAAGGCTGCAGTGCAATTTCAACGTTTGGAGAGCATCTTTGCAGAATTCTGCATACAAATTCTGGAAAAGCAAATGAACTCAGATGCGGAAGACTGTTGCAGGAGCAATAAACATGCTTAAATTTTTAGAACAGTCATCAGGCACTCTTGGCTTTACAGGCGCTTCTGCAGTTGTCTCAGTAAAAGCATTTGTGGCTTAACAAAAAAATCCTGCGCTTTTCCTGAGGGCAAACTTGGTTTGGGAGCTCGCATTTTTTATTAGCCAAATGAATACAATGAAGAGATGTTCTTCTTCCATCTCTTACATCGATATGCAAATCATTTTAAAATAAATACGCTTGTTGTTCAGCATCTAGTAACTACTAGAGGGACAAACAGTAGTCCGTGAAGTGGCTAAAACTATGAATTATGCAGTCCAAAATAATAGTAATGGTGGTGATGATGATGATGATGTGATTACCGTGCTCTAGGCTGTGCCTCTTCATTTTTGTCTTGAGCAAACACTAGGGCTACAAAGATGATGAGGGGCTGGAGCATCTTTCTGATGAGGAAAGGCTGAGGGAGTTGGGTCTGTTTAGCCTGGAGAAGAGCAGGCTGAGGGGGGATCTCATCAATGTCTACAAATACTCCAAGGGAGGGTGCCGGGAGGAGGGGGCCAGGCTTTTTCCAGTGGTGCCCAGTGAGAGGACAAGAGGTGACGGGCACAAACTTGACCATAGGAAGCTCCATCTGAACGTGAGGAGGAACTTCTTTCCTTGGAGGGTGGCAGAGCCCTGGCAGAGGCTGCCCAGAGAGGTGGTGGAGTCTCCACCTCTGGAGACATTCCCAACCCGCCTGGGCGCCATCCTGTGCCCCCTGCTGTAGGTGGCCCTGCTCTGGCAGGGGGGTTGGACCAGATGATCTCCAGAGGTCTCTTCCAACCCCTAAAAAAGAATAATTAAAAAAAAAAAGGAAAAAACAGGCTGCTCCCTTCTCTCTGTTGGAAGGAGATCTCTGTTGCTGGGATGTTCATCTGGTAGCCGCGATGATGCAAAAGAAGAACTGAAAACCAAATCTTTATTCTGCTGTGTCGATGCAGATCTGTCTGCTTTCTCCACAAAGCTGCTGAATACCGAGTTGAGTTTGGTTTCTCAGGGCGGTGAAATTCCGGCAAGCGTTCTCCGTTTGGCTCATTCCTGGTCCCCTTCCCGACAGCGCTCGAACTTGCCAGCCAGTTTGATCAAAACTTGATGAATAGAGATATGAACTGATGTGAAAATAATTGGTTGAATAGCGGAGAGACCCTAATGATGCCGTTTGCTGAGGGAGAAACTCTCTGCTGATTAGACATCCCAGACACCCGCAGGAGCTCCGGCTCCGGGTACAACCCTAGAGAAAGCCAAGCTTTGCCAGTTCGGCTGATAGGCGGTTTAGTTCTTTATTTTTATTTAGAAAAGCTCGAGTGGAAAAAATTATACAACCTTTTCTGTGCCTCCCAGTTGTCCAAAACTTGCCGTTTAACCCTTTATCCCACAAGGCCGTGTGATTTTTGCAGTCCGCTTCCCTAGGAGACAGGATCAGCCCTGCAGGCAAATTTTAAAACAAAAACTAAATGCCTTGATACTATTCAAAAGCTTCTGACTTTCCTTCCCCTCCCTTTGCTTTCAAAAAGCTGGTGCTGATGTTCAGTAGACTTTAAAACCAGGCTGAAATTGAGCAACCAAAGTCACGGTCACGGTAGAAAAGTCTCGACTTGAATTTCCTCGGAGGCAAAATGCCAATTCTTAGCTGAGGACGTTGGCCCTGTCTGTTGTTATTGGGGTAGTCTGAGTTTTTTTTCTGGTTAGGATGTGTATTTTAGGGAAACGGCCAGCGCTTCTACATGTTCTTAGTATAAACAAATGCGTTAATTTTTTAAAATAAATATTTTTTTAGTATTTTCTTTGATGGCTGTTAGCATTGCTTACACAGCGAGTACTGTGCAGATGCAAGCGGTGTCTGTCAGCGTCCGCGTCTTAGACAACGAGCAGGAATGTTCCTGCTCCACAGTCCTAATTTCTGACAGATGTTCCTTACCTCAGTAAATGTTATAATCTGATTGGCGTCTCTTAAAACAGGTTATTTTACATAAATGGTACTTGGATACCTACTTGATGAGCGATATTTATAAAACGGTACAAATACTTGATATTAAAATACTATAGACACACTTAACTTTTCCAGGTTTTGGGTTTTGTGGTTTGGTTTTTTTTTTTCATTTGTTTGGGTTTTCTGCTGTTTTTTTTTTCAGTTTGTGCCTCGTCTTCTGCTCTGTCCCTGCCCCCCTCCCCCCACAACTGAAAGTTTGAGCTTTCTGACTTTCTCCAGAACACACATTTTTTTGCTTTTGGCTTTTTTTGTGCGGAAAACCTGATCATGTTATTTGAAAGAAGAGAACGAGCATATGCCTACTGGTTACTTTTGACAATAACATAGAAATTAAGTAATTTAAAAAAAAAAAAATCTTAGCATCGAGGAAGCATTTAGTTTACTTTAAAAAAATCTATGCTCAGGTGTGTAAGATACCAGATAACTTCCACATAATATTCCACCAGAATAAAAAATTTCTCATGCTACTTAGTACTTTGTTTTCACCTTCATTTTGTAGCCGTGTACTCCAAGAGGAAGGTACATCCTTGAGGAGAATGATTATAATAGTGGTATCATCAATAAGGATATAGCTCTAACGAGCAGACACTCGGCACTTGGATTGATAATCTAGATTAGTCTCATCTGTTAGAAGCAGAAAGAAAAATGCCACTCCACGCATTCTGTGTGTTAAAATTCTCCTCGGTAATGCAATCACCAGTTGATATTTAAAGGGTTTTGTTGTCGGGAATGAAACTGAATTTAGGCCCTGCCACTTTTTTCACCTCTTGAATTTGTGTCACCAGTTTTCTGCGCAACACTTGGTGGATGAAACACAGGTTTTTTTAATATTTTACTCCCTTAAAGCAGAGGATGAACCGGCTTATGGCAAAACTAAGGTAGGGAAACAAGCCCCAGTTGCTCCAGGTCGGCGCGGGAGCCCCTGGCAGAGCTGGCTGGGTAAAAAGCAGCTTTTCCGCGCCGTGCCTTGGAGCAGGGAGGCACCTATCCCGCATCTTCCGTAGGGTTGTGTTCTGCCCGTTACTGCAGCGTGGGTTGGCTGTATTACTGAAGGTAGAGAGAACCGACCTGGTTGCTGGAAGTATTTGGCCGGCTGCGGAGCACGTAAAGGCTTTGTAAACTTTTTGGGAGGGGGGAGGAAGGCATCCAGGCATGTCTTCAGCTCCCGTTGGCTTTCTTCAGCCCCAGAAAGAGCTTTGTGCCTGAGCAGTGATGCAGAACATCTGATGGGCCTGCTTGCGGCCTAATCTCTCTCTTTTTTTTTTTCTTTTTTTTTTCTTTTTTCTCCCCAGGGAATATTTTTTCCTCTTTTAAGTACAGAAGAAAGCAATGCTTTAAAAAAAAAAAATTCAAAAAAAAATCAGCAACTGTATTTATCAAGAGTTTTGCCGTACAGCGCTGTAGCATGTCGGGAAGCGAAGCTGGCAGCGTTAGAGCGAAGAATGGTAATTAAACATGTGCTGTAAACGAGTGCGTGCTGCTCCAAGTAGGCAGATAGGTTAAGTTGAAGGCTGCTGGCTTTAGATTAATTCCCTTTTGGTTATAGTCTTGGATTAAGCCCTTATATGCCTTACTGCTGAGGGCTGGGAGGGAGAAAAGATTACCCTGGAATATAGAAAGAGCTTTAATGATCTGTGCGGGAGTCTCATTCCGCTTGATTTTTAATACGTATTTTAGCTGAATCGCTTGTTTATAGTTGGTTTTTTTGCGAAACCTTTTGCTAGGAGCAAAAGGAATATTTTCTTTATTTCCCTGTACATCTGTGTGCGTTTGTAAGCATACGCTTTTGCAATGTTTATACTCAAGTATTTTTTAAAAGAGGGGGAAAAAAAAGAAAAAAAGAAATACGAGTAGTTTTGATGTTAGGGGCCGTGAAGTTAAGGAGAAACAAATGCCATGTGGGGTGCGGGGTGCGCATTTGTGCCTTTTGCCCACGAGTGTGTGAAGAAGCGCTGGGTTTAGAGGAGGGTTTCGACGTGGTACCCGGTAATTAGTGGCACGGGCTGTGATATTTGCTCTTTCCTTACGGCAGAGGAACGCTCCGGGGGTTCTTTCCCCAGTCAGCTCCGAGCGGGGAAGTCGGGCGGGTGCCAATGGAGGATCTGACCCCGCTTTGGGGGAGTTTCGTGCGCTTTTGGGGTGTCGGGAGATGGATGGGAGGACAAAATGGATAAAAGCGATGGTTCAAAATGCAGGCACTGGGTCTCCGAGCGGGGAAGTCGGGCAGGTGCCAACGGAGGGTTTGATCCCGCTTCGGGGGAGTTTCTATGCACTTTTGGGGTGTTGGGAAATGGATAGGGGGACAAGACGGATAAAAGCGATGGCTTAAAATGCAGGCACTGGGTCTCCGAGCGGGGAAGTCGGGCAGGTGCCGACAGAGGGTCTGACCCCGCTTCAGGGAAGTTTCCGTGCGCTTTTGGGGTGTCGGGAGATGGATGGGAGGACAAAATGGATAAAAGCGATGGCTCAAAACGTGGGCACTGGGTCTCCGAGCGGGGAAGTCGGGCAGGTGCCGATGGAGGGTTTGATCGCGCTTTTGGGGGAGTTTCGGTTCGCTTTTGGGGTGTCGGGAAATGGATGGGGGGACAAGACAGATCAAAGCGATGGCTCAAAACGTGGGCACTGGGTCTCCGAGCGGGGAAGTCGGGCAGGTGCCAGTGGAGGGTCTGACCGCGCTTCGGGGAAGTTTCCGTGCGCTTTCGGGGTGTCAGGAGATGGATGGGTGGACAAGACAGATCAAAGCGATGGCTCAGAATGTGGGCGCTGGGTCTCCAAGTGGGGAGGTCGGGCAGGTGCCGACAGAGGGTCTGACCCCGCTTCGGGGAAGTTTCCGTGCGCTTTTGGGGTGTCGGGAGATGGATGGGAGGACAAGACGGATAAAAGCGATGGCTCAAAACGTGGGCGCTGGGTGGGAAAGCGCCGTTTGTCGGAGCGAGTGGCCCGGCCCGGGGGGTGTCGCCGTGCGAGGCCGGCCGGGGGTCGCCGTACGGGGTGGGACACACACACACACACACACACGGCGACCCCGCGGGGCTCCGGGAGCGCTGAGCCCGGCTGCGGGGGGGCGGCGCGGCCCCAGGCGGATCCCGGGATGCGCCGCGGTTCCCAGCCCGGCGGCCGGGTAAGCAGGAGGCGGCCGGGGGAAGCCGACAGAAGAGGCAGATTAGCATATTAATGCGGCGCTTTGCTAATCGCCTCCCCTGCCTGCCTCCCTCCCCGCCTCCTTCCCCGCAGGAAGGCAGGAAGGGCACCCAGCGCTCGCTCCGCCGCCGCCTGCGCCCTCCTCGGCCCCTCGCCCCCGGGGGAAGGATGGTCCCGGCGTCCAGCCGCCCGGGCGGGAGAAGATGAGGCAGCGGCGCGGCCGCCCCCTCGCCCCGCCGCCGCCGCCGCCGGGTGAAGGCAGCAGAGGGCAGCGGGGACCCCAGCGGGGCAACGGGGGGCTCCCGGTTCCTCCCCCCGGCCGGCCCCGCCGATCTCCGGAGCGCCCCACGCCGGCCTGAGCCCGCCCGGGGGCCCCGGCTGTGGATGTGGGTGCTGGGGGTGAGCGACCGGCGGGGCCCGCGGCCAGCAGGTGCCGGCTGGATGGAGAAGAGCGGCTGCAGCCCCTTCCCCATGTGCTGGGCCAAAGGTACACGCGCCTTCCCTTTCCCTTTATTTTTATTTTTTTTAAAAAAAATACATTTCTTTCCCCCACCCTCCACCCCCTCCAGCTGACTGCTTTGCCACCTGTGGGTCTGCGGGGTTTTATTCCTATCAAAAGGCCAAAAAAAAAGGTAGGAAATAAACTCTATATTCTGCTCATGCGCTCGTAATGCAAAGCAGCCCACGGGATCTTCTTTCACCTGACAGCTGTAATGCCTTTTTTTTTTTTTTTCCCCCCTTCCCTTCCCTTTCTTTTCCCCTTGCTTTTCAGAATTATCGGAAACGAAAGAGCGCTTGAGCTGTGGGGTTTTTACTTCCAGTGACGGCAGGATCCCAGGGCTTTGTTTTTCATCTTTGTGCGCGTGAACCCCCTTGCGAGGCTGATGCCGCTTTCTCTTGCCTTTTGGATGAAATAGTGTTGTGGTTTTTTTAAGCGGCTGATGGTAGGAAGCATTTCCAGTGCGAGAAGACGAACGTCTTTTGACTTGGTCTCTTAGAAGTTGCCACCCCTATTATTCACCCCCCCAAAAAGAGACAATAACTAGCCACAAAGCATGCAGTTCTTCCGAGGAGAGGGGTTGGCTTGCAATTGAGGCTTAACAATAATTAGATGGAAATGTGAAACTCAATCACATGATTATTGCCTTAACTTGCATCCCAAGCCACTTTTAACGTTATAAATATCCCAGAGATACTTATTATAATCTAGAAAGTATTTTCTGTGTTGGTGGTGTGGGTGGGAGGGTGCATATGAAGGTACGGTACAGGGATAAAGCTCAAAATTGTGTTAGTAGCCAAAGAATGAAATCTTCCTTAGATGGAAAACAACTGTAAAAGGTTGAGTGTTGCTGATTGTAAGCATAACTTTCCTCGTGTTCGCTTTCATTTCAATGTACTTTCTTTTTTGGAAGAGAAACCGGCAGTGAAGTATTGCGTCACCGTAATCTTGGATCACGGACAGAGGCAGTTACTTCAGGAGTTCAGGGGAAACGGAGCTGGAGTCGGTAGGCACAGCTGCTGATTAGTCGTCTTGGAAAAAAGAACAGTAAATTTATTTAGAATGCTCGTTGTCTTGTTATTTGCAGGAGAGGAAGGAGCATTTAACGCTGTCATCGTCTTGCGTGCTTTCTCTGCCTTATTGAACTCTTCAGGCTGTGGGTTTGTCACACACCGACACGTTATAGGAGCACATACAGTAGAAATAACTAAAAAGAAGAAATTGCAGAACTTAAACACTGTGTCCTGGTAACATCATGTGGAGTTTGGGATCTGTCAGCTCGCTGGGGAGTAATAGTTAATCAAGCAGTGATTAGCAGCACCTGGAAACAAGGCTAAACCGACCCTGCGCTTTGCTTTTAGTAGAACTTGTTTAGCAGGAAGGGGTGAGAGCGATGCCTGCTCCTGCGTGCCGTAAACTGGGTAACGGAAGTATTGGTTGAAATTGGGATTCATCTCCTGCTCGGGCTGTTGCGAGGGTCAGAATGAAGGTAATTCCTAGAGAGGAGATTTCAAAAAATAGGGAAGAAAAATCTTTTGAAGGAAAAAGCGAGTTGTTGAGGCTGGTTAGTATTGGGGATATCCGTTTTCTCCCTCCTGCCGCAGCACCGGAGGGATGGCTGCAGCAGGGCTGGCTGCTCCTTGCGGAAGACGGCTGCGTTGGGCCATGATAAAAGGTATTGATTCCTCCCCTCCCCTCTTTCCCCCCCCCACAGCAACTAAAATGAATGAAAAATGATCCCTCCCTCTTCCTCTGGCCGCCTGTGCAGTGCTCTGGGAGCATAAGTTCAGGGAAGATGGCTTATCCAGCCGCCTCTGTCCCGAAATGGAGAACAGCCATGTAATCTCTTTTTANCATAAGAGGACAAAGACACCAGCATCTTCGTGACTGCCAATTGTGGGGATTTCTAGAAAAAGCTCCATCTCGGCCTCCAAAAAAAAGAAAAAATAGGACAGATGAGAAATAGCTTGTGCTATATTTGTCGTTGAATGGTGGCCATTCCTTAGTTGATGAATACTCTTTGTACTGTTCACCAGCTTAACCTTAGGGAAATGAAACGGATCTGGCCTACTTTGATAAGGGCTGTGAGATATCTACAGTCAAAGAAAGGTAATATATTAACGAGAGAAACATTTAGTCTGGATGGCTTTATTCTGTCTCTTTGGCTTTTCTGTTAAAGCATCAGGTTACCTGCGGCAAAAAACGATAAAACTTTTTGAAGTGTTTTATAATGTCTTAAAATGTCATCTTGATGTGTATATGTTTTATTATCCATTGTGTCTTTCTAAATGGTCCGCTCTTGTATTCGGATGCGACAGATTGAGCGTTTGGCGTGCTATGTGTGATCTCACAGCAAACTCTCATTCTGTGAAAACGCTTTGAAATATTTCAGCGAGTCTGTGTTCATACAGAGTATGATTTCTACGTTTGTGTGTGTGTGTGTGTTCTTAAATCTAAAATCCTCAGTCGTCTTAGTGATGCTGTGTGCTGAGCTAACTGCAGCCAGTTCTCTGTGCTCTGTCTGTAGGACTGCACCAAAGAAAAAGATAATATTTGCTTGCTTTATAAAGTGTTTATGCGGTCCGTATATGATACAAGCCAGGTTTTGCCTCCTCTTTATGCTGAAGTCTGTCCCAAAGTAACGTTATTGAACTTGGTAATTTAGTCTGGATCTGCATACTCCAGATTTGAAAATATTTTGGTTGTCAGAGGAAGTGAAAGTGTGTATTTTGTGTACTGGCGCATTTCTTCTCACCAAGCAAGTCTGGATTACTTGACTTTAGTAGTGATAGAAGTTAAGACATTTTTGTGTGCTCCCCTCCTCCCTCATTAAGTAATTTGAAAGTTTATATCTCTGGTTTTGTGGAATAAACAACCTCACGCTTGGGCTGAGTACTGAAAATGTGTGCTGGTGTCATACAGGGGCTGTTTTCTTTCTGACTGCAACAGGAGATTAGAGGGTGCTTCAGTTGCCTTAAATTTTATCTTTTTTTTTTTTTTTTTTTTTTAGCGGATGATTAGTAATCGTGCCGAAGCGTAACAGAGGGATGATGATGATACTTTTGCTAGTGGCCTTTCTTCCCAAGTTTCATATGGCATGCTACTTTAAATTTACAAAATACCCGGGTGAAATAAATGTGAACGTAACAGTTAGAGATAGCTGGATAGCTCTGCTGTATAGCTGTAAATTATCCAAGCCAAGAAGGAAGAAGTTTCTTTAATATCTTCCATGAGAAAGCTGTTTAATGATTTATGAGCAATAAATTGACTTGATGTTGTTAAGTGTGTGTCATATGAGTAGGTAGTGAAGGGCGATCACAGTTCTTTCATTCAACCCTTCAGACTAATGTGGAAAGATCTATACACTGTCTTAAGACAATCAAGCCCGATTCAGTCCAAAACCTTGTCTTGATTTAGGGGGGGGGGGGGGGATTTAAACCNTTAAGCCAACTATGTTGTGAAATTTATTTAATCAACTGGGAAGGAGTTTTACCCTATTTATTGCAATCTGTTAAAGTTGCAATCTTTTTTTTTTCTTTCTTTCTTTTTTTAAAGTGATAAGCAATTCCAAACTAAATGTTTTTCCCTTCTGATGAACCCTGCGGTTTCAGGAGGTGTGTTCAGACGGGACCTGCTGGTGATCTGTTGAGTATAAGCAAGATAGTTGGATACAGAAGAGAAGTTCAATGCTGTTTCTCCTTCATCTCCATCTCATAAGTCTCTACTGTTTTGCTGACAGAAAAATAGTGGAGTGATAATTTTCAGGTGAACAGACCCGTGGATTTTTAGGTGGTCAGTAGTCACTAAAAGAGACACGGTGGTAGAAACGGAGCAAGGAAGGTTGCTGATACCACAAAGATAGGCAGGAAAACGGGCTCTAAAACAGGATTTCCTATCTTTTTGACATAGGCACTGTGTACATATAACAGAGAAATGTAATAGCTATGGTGTATTAGGAAAGAAAAAAAAAGTCCTTCTGGTAGCACGGGTGTTCTGCTGAGTCTTCGTAGTGACTTTCAGTTGAGGTGTGTGGAGGGAGGCACCCACTCGTGGTTTCTGCAGGTCTCCAGGTGTAGTTGTGGAATGCTGTGAAGTGCTTTTCCCTTGGTTTCCGAGGGGATAACAACCCGGAGAACAGTCTAGTCTGTCATTCGACAGCCTGTTCTTGACTTACTCCGTTGGCTACATCAGTTGACGTGACACAGCAGCCATTTCCTTCCAAGCCATGAATTTGTCTAAACTTTTGTTGAACTTTAGTAACTTAGTGGCTTCTTAAACTGTGAGATTTGCAAATTGTTAAAGCACTGATTATTTCAATTCACATGTGCCAGGGGTTTTTTTTTTTGTTGGAAATCTTTGTAGAAAAATAGTGTTAATCCCACCAAACCACTTAATTTTCAAAGGCAATTTAAAAACGATTCCTGCAATATCTGTGTATCTAAAAGTGGAAAATAGTCTACAAAAGCAGGGGGGTTTCTTCCTTTTGGTGTAGCATGTGGTGACACTGATATTCTTGAAAATGTGCAGGAAATATGCAGCTATGAGAGTACTGAAGCATTTCCATTGGGGTGATTTGTTTCATATTCAAATACTGCTGGAATAGAAGATGGAGCTTGAGATATTTTTTACAAAAAAGGAAAGTCATTGTTTTAAGCGCTGGGCTGGTGGGAGCATTCCGGCTTCCCTGTGTAATGGAGATGTGTGATCTTATCAATTGTAGCACCTTGGAGTGAACCAGCTGGTTCTGAGCTGGCGGGCAAAAAACTAAGGCTTATGCAAGGAAAACAAAATGTTTTAAATATCCTTTTCAAGAGGCATTAGGAAAAGGCTGAAGAGCGAAGCCTGCAAGTCGGGCGTTTAAGAGGAAGGTGCATTGATTGAAAATTGATTGTGTTTTTGCTGAAAAGTTAAACAGGAGTTTGTGGCCTTACTAGCTTTCTTCGTTTATATTTGAATTTTTTTATTGCAGGTCACGTTGCGTGTGGATATATAATCTCTATTTTCTATATGGCACATTATATATACACACACGTGTGGGCGCGCGCGCAGACTCAGCATCGTTTTCCTTACCCAATTAGCCTGGCAACAGTTGCAGTATTTCAAAATTGAAATCCTTAGATACTGAAGATGATCTCTCACCTGGTTTTGGTGCAGTTTTAGGGACTCATTGGGCAGCTGATCTTCGTGCACAGCTTTTATTGGAAGGACTACTGTAACGCAGTAAGCTTTTCTGACCGGTGTTACATTTTTAAGAAATATATCAGTTTGTCTCAATCCTTTCCACTTGCTGCAGTGTTGCTTAAACAGAATAGTTGCAAATCCATGTCTTGGGGGGGGGGAAATTTGATGTGTCAGCAAAGATTATGTAGTTTTCATTAATCATTAGTTGGAAAAACACCCTCGCCAGTAGCCTTAAATTCATGACCTGATACGGATTTGGTCATGGTAATCTGTTAAAAACTGGAGACATGTTAAATGAATCTACACTATCACGTTGCATAGGCAAGCCGGTACAAGCTGCTGAGTTCTATATACTAGCACAACATAAGGAAATGTCTTAGGCTTGTTTTAATATAACATTTACAATGTACAGCACGTCATAAATGTATTTGTTTATAGTGCTTTTAAAAATATTGTAGAGTTCATGAAGATTTCATCATCTTGCAAAATAAATGAGATCACTGCAATATCTGCTGTTGAATCTATGTTGAGAATTAACGATGGCGTTTTTTCCTGACAGCTTGTAAAGGATGGGGGTTGCTGAGTTTATGGAGTTAACTGGTGGTTGCCCAGCACTTACGTGACGCTTTATTTACTGGTGTACGGGAAGGAAGTTGGATTTTCCTCTGCTGATATTGAATGTAGCTTAGCAAAGATGTTATGAAGAATATTTCTGTGTGGCATTCAATCCTGCGGAGTCATTTAATCGAAAATAATCTGTAAACACACTTTTTTTTTTCATTTGATAACCAAGGTTTGCTTCTTTAACAGGAGAGAGATTGCTTATTACTTTTCCCAAGCACTGTCACTGTTTTCCAAAATAACATTTCCCCTGCCAGTTATTTGCGATCCATAAAACTTAAGCACTAGGGGTCTGTCTTTTTTTATTTAAATTGGACTCACTCTGTGAATTAAGTATTGTCCCTTGCTTTATTGAGGATATTTCTAAGGAAAACCAGCTTTTTCTATGGCCTAAGTCTCCTCATCTTGAGGAAGCATGGAAAAAAAAATTGGTGTGTGACCTTCAGTTCAGCCATTACTTGGTGCAGCTGCTCACAGTGACCTGCAGACGCTTCGGTGAAGAGCTGTAGAGGGTGTCCTATCAACAGATGAAGAGCGTAATAAAGTGAAGTGTGGCATTTTGAGACTGAAAGCTAAATTTTAACTTCAATTTGACGTGCCGTAGAACTAAAAGTCTCTTTTTATCAGAGGAAATTGAATAGTCTTAACTTTTTCTCTTCATCCAGTGTTTGATGGTTCATGTCACGGTAGCTGAGGGCCCTCAGGCGTGTGATAATTTCCTTTCAGAATTGGAAGAGGTTACGGATACAGTAATTTTAAACATGTCCAAAACAGTGATGGAATGCAGTTGCTTCTCAACCTTGTAGAAGATGCAGATCATCGTCACCGTCATGCCCCTTACAGTACGTGACGCCCTGGGGTTGTCTGACTAATGATTGATGAATTGTAGTGCCTTCCTTCATGGCATACTGTTTTCCTAATTCCTGTAAGAATTTGGGCTAAACCAATTCTGCTTTAAATTGTCTTCGTTTAAATGATACTGCTTCTTGTTGAAACTAAACTAATTACTTCATTGCCGGTATTTGGTCAGGGATGGTTGACCCTGATACTGGTTGAGTTTTCTCCTTTATTAAGCTTATAAAGGTTATTGTAGCAACGAACTTTTTCATCACAAGTAGCTGCAGGGTGAGCAGTGGTCTGCAGTGGTGGTAGGTCTTTATTTCTAGGGTGGAGGATGGTAAGGAACGGGATTTATACCTGAAACTTCTCAGCTGGCTTCTGAAGATTTAGGCGCAATAAGATTGAAGTTCTCCTCGCAGGCTTTCTGCTATTACTTTTTCAACTCGGCAATGATCCGTTGTCCTTGCTGTTGTGGGGAGACACTGGGAGGAATCGTATTCCTGAAATCCTAATGTGTTCAACTCAAAGAGGGTTTTTGCCTGGTCTGTGATGTGATGCTTGGTCAAGATAAACCGAAGAATTGCAACACAGATACTTTAGAGCAACCTTTTCAGTAAGATGGTACCAGCCGGTTCCCGTACGACAACTTGCATCGCCTGTGGACTTGCACAGCAGCTTTTTGGCCGTTCAGGTGGTTGATTGCGATGGCCTCGAATCATACGGACAAAATTAAAAGGCTTAATTAAAAGGTTCGCTGATTTATGGTTGCACATAGCTGTATGTGTGCTGTAGATACTCATCCAAAACCCCTTCAGCAGAGGGTGGAGGTGCCGCTCAGGTGGCAGGCAGTTGTGGAGCTGGTCTTCACCCAGCCATGTTGTTGATGCAGGGCTAATTAGCGTGTGGCGTTGATTATGCCAGTGGCGAAGAAATGGGTGATTTGCACCCTGACCTGTTGAGCTGTGCTGAGCACGGCGGTGGGATGGGCAGACGGCAGCGGTGCCTGTCAGCTCAGCGTGTTAATGTTTAAGCAACTACGCTTTAGTAGAAGGTAGGCTTTTCTGTATGTGTTTCTAAATCGGTGCTTTCTAATATTTAGGGGGTTTTTTTTTGCTCTGGTTTTCATGGAAGGACCTACTGCCTGAGGTTTTCTTCTATAGAGGTGGGAGAATGTCATTGCACTGTTTCTCTTCCGCCCTTGAAATGAGGGATTTGCACCTTTGTGCTCTTACTACTAAGTTCCTTAAGCCACATCGCTTTTACTTTTGTCTTATCTATATACACACGCTATTTTATAGAGTATGTAATATTAAATATTTAATATATCTATGATACATATAAACTGAATAAAGGCATATTCAGTGCTTGGATAGGAAAATGTCTGTTACTCTTCCTTTCTTATAAAATCATTTTGGGAGTTCATAGAATCACAGAATCACTTGGGTTGGAAGAGACCTTCAAGATCATCAAGTCCAACCATAAACCTATGCCAAAACCACCCCTCACCCATGTCCCTCAGCACCACGTCCACCCGTCTTTTAAATACCTCCAGGGGCGGCGATTCCACCACCTCCCTGGGCAGCCTCTTCCAATGCTTGACAACCCTTTCCGTAAAGAAGTTTTTCCTAATATCCAACCTAAACCTCCCCTGGCACAACTTGAGGCCATTTCCTCTTGTCCTATCGCTTGTTACTTGGGAGACTGACCCCCACCTGGCTACAACCTCCTTTCAGGGAGTTGTGGAGAGTGAGAAGGTCTCCCCTCAACCTTCTCTTCTCCAGGCTGAACAATCCCAACTCCCTCAGCCGCTCCTCACAAGACTTGTTCTCCAGAGCCCTCACCAGCTCCGTTGCCCTTCTCTGGACACGCTCCAGCACCTCAATGTCTCTCCGATACTGCGATGCCCAAAACTGAACACAGCACTCGAGCTGCGGCCTCACCAGTGCTGAGTACAGGGGCACAATCACTGCTCTGCTCCTGCTGGCCACACCATTCCTGATACAGGCCAAGATGCCGTTGGCCTTCTTGGCCACCTGGGCACACGCTGGCTCATGTTCAGCCGACTGTCCACCAGGACCCCCAGACCCTTTTCTGCCAGGCAGCTTTCCAGCCACTCCTCCCCAAGCCTGTAGCGTCTATGGGGTTGTTGTGACCAAAGTGCAGGACCCGGCACTTGGCCTTGTTAAACCTCATCCCATTGAGGGTTGTAGAGGGTCCGGTTTGATCTGATACACACCAAATACCTTGCTGGTTTTGAGTGCACTGAGCTACTTGTACTGAAACAAGCTGTTTCGGGTGACCTGCTTTGGCCAGTAGTGTGGGGCGTGATGCTTCGAGTACCAAGTTTGCACAGCTAAATAGAATTTTAAATATCTTTTTTCATTCTGGAGGTGCAGTAGGAATTAATTTGGAACGTCGCTTTCGTCTGGCACATCTCAATTCTCCTTGGAACTCGGGATGTGATATGTTTGTACAGTTACAGTACGCTATACCTCGGCGATGGAAAAACACAGTATTGGAGCCCGAACAGCAGCACTTGCTATGGCTGTGGCTACTGAATAATTTCTGTGAGAGACCCTCCTTCAGGTCGTTTTCTGAACTTGGAGTTTTCAAAGTTCCTATTGCTCGTGCTGAAATTAAACTCTAGAATCTCTTGGCTCCAAAATTGCTCATTTCGTGAAATTGGGTGGGAAAGTAGTTAATGCTGTTCCCATGTCGGGTCTGTTCCGCAAGGGAGTGGGGATGAGTTCGTCATCAGAATTAATCTGAAATCAGGAACAAGCACACAAAAAGGTCACGTTCATCATTCCTGTTTCATACTGTAGGAAAAACTTCTTCCCCAAAAAGGTTGTGGAGCATTGGGACAGGCTGCCAGGTGAAGTGGTGGAATCGCCGTCCCTGGAGGTGTTTATCAGCCGGGCAGACGTGGTGGTGAGGGACGTGGGTTAGTGGTGGGTTTGGCAGCTGGACTTGATGATCTTAAAGGTTTCTTCCAACCTGGGTGATTCCATGATTCTATAAAAGCTGGGCACATTCCGTGGTTTTGGCCAAAGTGTGACTAACATGCCCGGCTCTCGTTGGGAGCCGCAGGCCAGGCTGCGCCTCGCTCAGCCGTGCTGCCCATCCTGCCTCTCCCGGGTGTTAAATCCGGCCCATTCTAGCAAAATTTTCTACAAGTGAGGAAAGGGAGGAGGGAGTAATGTATATTTTAGTATTTCTGTAAATACAGTGCAGCTCTTCAGAAAGTTTTCCTCTTAATTTAATACTGCTGCTTTGGTTTTCGTGTGTCTGACTTATTTTAGGGTTTTTTTTTTTTACTTCAAGATTTCATCTAACTACATTTCTGTCGTTGTTCCTCTACTCCAGCTAACAACCACGTTGGTCACTGAAAATACATGCTTAAGCAGGACTAATATATAAGAGAAATTCTTTTCTAACTGTTAACACTTTATTTTTATGTTTCCTGGTTAGATGCTAAGTAGAAAATAGTGTTAGTTGCTGAACATTGACTGAAAAGAAGCAGTAGATTTGAGAACGTTGGTGTGGTAGCACAGAGCAATGATGAAAATCGTGGTGGCAAGCATCTGTTTGGGACTTCTTGCAGGGCTTTGGTTCAACAATTTAAAGAAAAACATAGCGGCTTCCTTAAAGAAGAACGAGGAAAGAGGGAAAAAAGTATAGTTAAGTGCTTCTGTTATGCCGCGTCGTTAGCCACCAGCGTCGTTCAGGTGACGAATGTGGTATCAGTGGCGTAAGGCAGTGGAGATGGCAGCCTGCACCTCAGCAAGTCGTGTGTATCCCAAACTGAAAATACTGAAGTAGAGAATTGCTTCTCTTGAAATATCCCTGGTTTAGCCATGAAAGACAAAGCAAGAATAAGGAGAATGTGTTGATCACCAACCCAGGGTTGAAGTTCTACAAAATCCGATGGCTGCTTGTTGAGCTGATAGGAAGGAGTCTGAGGAGTTGTTGCACAGAAAGTTTGCAGTAATTCAAATATGTGATTTATTGTTTTTTTAAAGTAATGTTTATCCAGTATAAAAGCAATGGCAGATGCTCGTTTCTGTTTAATCTAGCTTTATCTTGACGTTGGCATTTTTTTTAATGTTAAAATCGCAGTTCAGCTGAAATAAAATAAACCAGGATGGGCTTAAGAGTCTCGGGAACAAGTAAAATTCATCAGAAAAGGGGAAGAGCCCTCATACTGGAAGCTACGTATTTGAAACCAGTTATAAGATGGGATCGTACCCGGGTACGTATTTATGAATAGGGAAGATGCTTACCATTCAGAGGTTCCCAAAATAGTAACTTAAGGATGTTTATGTTCAATATCTCAAGCTTCTGTATGCACTTGTGTAGCCGTGATGGTTTGTGCATCTTCAGGAGAATTAAGCCAGCTTTGAAACTTGCACTCGCATCTCTTCTGGCTTTTTTCAGTATGATATTAGGTGATTCGGAGAAATTCAGTCTGTTTGTACTGTATTTGGAGACGTAAAAACAAGAGAACAGCCTGCAGGTGGAAAACCAAACCTCGACTTAAAAGGGTTTTACATGTCTGTTAAGTGTGCCTGCCCGTAGCCTGTGTTTGTGGATCTACACGAGCCGTTGATATGCTATAATGATTTCTTTTAATGCTTTTTTTGAAAAAAATGAGTCACTGATACATTAAGCCAGTCAGTATTTTCCTGCGAAGTGATAGGAACACAATAAGAAGTTGAGTAAACTTCAATTATTTTGAATAACCCTACATCCAGGGGAGCAGGAGCCGTTCCCTTTGGCTAGTGTGGGTGGTGCCTGGACTGAGGATGTGGCAATTACTGTGAATTTTAGTTTTGTTTCCGTCGCTGTGGTGTACGTGACGCTTCAGCGCTGGAATAATGGTACAAAGCAGCATTTCATGTATAACTTTTTGTAACTTACTACCGTAGCATTTCTGGAGGGAATATTTTTTCCTTCTTTTTATTGGACTTTCCTCACTCTTCGTATGCAGTCTACTCTCAGATTATTAATATTGCTCCAGTTCTGTTGGAAATAAAAATACTGTCTTGTTCCTGTCCTCAAGTGGGAAAAATATTTCTCGGTGCAGGCAGTGGATGGGACGTCAGCTGTTACCCTGCTGTTCTTGCAAGGACGCTCGACCTACTGTAATGCAATAAAGTCGCTCATAAAACGTGTCCTTTGTGACCCACTGTGAAGTTTTTTACAGGGCCAGATCTTTTCAGGTGTTGAACATTTCCTCCTTCCTTATCTGTGTGCACGTACGTGTTCCAGTGCTTATCACCCCAACGTAAATATGCCTGTTCAGTCAAATCTGCTGGAAATCCCTAGGTATGGCCAGTGCTTGGCAAAATTAAGGCCATACTGAAGAAGGGTGGATCCTGAAACCTTCAGGTTCTTGACTTGTTAATTATGGCATATTTTTTCCTTGACCATTGGCGGTACAGTGTAATTTGGCACTGAATTTTTAGAGGGACTATTATTTCTGGCTTTGGTTACTACCTCTTTGTGTTCTTTCCCCTTTCTTCTTGCTCCTTTCCAGGCCACGGAGATGCTGTTTGTTTTATCGCTGTGAAGTGTTTTGTTTAGCGTGTAAGAGTAGATTATATAAATGTTATAATAACTTGATTTACAAGTTCAAAGCTTTCTGTCAAAACAGCATGTTCTTAGGAATATTCCCGAAGTACTTTGTTATATCTCTCTTTAATCTTAATTTTGATGTGTTAAAACAAACAAGGAATGTAAAGGCTCTCTTGCAAGATGTCCTGGAAGAATTGACAAACCCTATCCAAAAGAATTGCTTTGTATAAATACCTCATATCGTTACATACTTTTGTTAAATGCCTCGTGAAACGAAGCATCAAGGTAAATCTCTAAGTTTAAGATGATATATGCTGCGCAGCTACATACCCTCTTTCTAAAATTAAACTCTGAAAGAGCAAATCTAGTTCTAAAATTATGTCTTACACCTGGCACATCAGGAATTAACTATTGGGTCTTTTTTCCTAGCTATCTGACTTACAAAAACATTGACTCTAACTTCAGATTTTTTTTATATTAAGTATTTTGCAGATGATAGAAAATGAAATAATTGAAGGCAGACACACCAGTGAAAAAGTTTAAAAGAAATTTTTTTCAAGTCCTCCCCTTTTAAATACTGTTGAAACGACTGAATTGCTCTGTGCAAGGGAAAAACGGATAAAGAGGTGTTTTAAATAGCCTAGTACATCATCAGTGTGAATTAAATAGAAAGTGAAACAAGTTTTTGTTTAGTTTTCGTGTCAGTTGTCTTTGAAATCTTTGAGTGCGAGTTTCTTTTGGTTAATTAAAAAAATGCAGAAACTTCAGTTATCTCATTTAGAAAAAATAAAATACTGAGCATGGATTGGGGGTGAGGAAGGTCTTCCGCAGTTTGAGTTGGCCATGGAAACCTCAACTCCAGCACAGAAATCTGGGAAGAAAGGCAGCTTTGTGACCTTCAGCAGGAGCGTGGTAGGAGATGGTTAAGTGATTGACCAGGGCAGGCTCTGCTGCCGCTTTGGCAGTGAAGAGCCAGGCTCTATCTGTTCCTGCAGGGTGTTTTTTCTTAGAGCAACACCCTCTTTGTCTGTGTGTCACTTCGCTACAGAGTACAGCAGTGAAACAGTCTGTGCAGCTGAAGTTCTTGCTGTGGAAAACCACATTTTTCACGAGCAGGGTGGACCGGTGATGTTTTCAGTCTCTTTATTAACTGACATCTGAAATGAGGAATTAGTGTTGCACATTAATGAATCAGAATTTACTCTTAAAACTTTCTAAACGTGTAACATTGCAGTGGGGGACAGATGGTGGCTTGGAGGTGTTTTTTTACAGGGTTGGTCTTTTTTTCTTTTCTTCTTTAAACCTGAAGGGGTAGAGTAAAACCATGCAGTCTCATCCAGTACGCTGCTCTACACTCTGCTTTATTTTAGTGAAGTATTCTTCTATCCTCTCTTTAAAGTGGGAAACCGAATTTCCTTCTGGAGTGTGAAAATAATTTGTAGCTTATATCTTTCGGAGCAAATCGTATTAACTCTTAATCTCTCAAATTTTGCATTTGTGTGGAAGAGTTGGTGCTACATCCACCGAAGCCCAGCGGCAGAGCTGTGGTAATGTCCCAGTGCCACGGTGACCAGGTGGAACAAAAACGTGCTCGAAGCCCCACAACCTCTGCTTTTTGCTCTTTGCTTCTCCGATCGCCTCTTCTCCGTGTCCACCAGTTCCTCTGAGTAGCGCTGCCTTTGACAGAAGAATAAAGCTGCATTTTTAAATGAGTTTTTCCTCTTTTGAGTGCCTGCTGTTTGTGAGACTCACTTCGCTCGCTCGCTGAAATACTCTGCAGCCGATTAAAATGTAATGGAATCATCTTTGAGGCAAATACTCAGCATCTTTTAAACCATACTTTGACATCTAGAAAATAGTGGGAAACAGTTAGAGGTTAGGTGTGCCATTGACTGTGCCAGGTCTGTTTCAAATAAACCTTTTTCCCTTCATTGGACTTGTTTGATAATGTGTTCAAGTGGTTTCTGCCCCAAAAGTTACTTTTAACCCGTAATGTGCTTCTACCACCTCTTTAAAATCTGATCCCTGGTTGAAGATCCGTAGATGGTGCCGTGATAGCTACCTGGCGGATTCCCTGTTGATTTTGGTGCAAATTAGAGGTGCTCATCAGCCTGCCTTGTGTCAGCTGCAAACCAGCCTTACTTGTCTATCCTGTTCCCCAGGAATTTCAGCAACTTCTGCCCCTGCCCAAATCAGTGGAATTAAGAATTTCATGGGTAAAATCTGTCAAATGATACAACCTGCTCTAGTACCAGAACTGCTGTCAAACCTCTTAGTGAACACCCTGCTCCTAGACAAAGGCAAGTTGTAATTGTTTTGAGGAAACTAGGAAATTAGACTATTTTTTTTCTTTTCAGACTGTGCCTTCAAGGCCTTCAGCTCACGCACTATCTAATCTGAACCCAAAGTCAAGATTCCTCGATTTTTAATAGTAAAAGTTTTTAGAGCTGAAGTTCTGATAGGCTTTTGCAAATGTGTTCAGTACTTCACAAATAGACTTTCCATACCTTTTTATTCCTCTCTTTTGCATACAGTTTATAATCCCATCAAAGTGCATGCTGCAAAACACAGGATCAGATTGATTTATTTCTTTTTTTTTTTTTTTTAAGAAGATAGTTGTATCTCAGAAGAACGCTGGAAACAAGAGCAGCTGTAATAGTCCAGTTTACACTCACTTCAAACCAGGAAATTACCAGAAGATAAATTTCTTGTGTTGCTCTGCTGTCAGGAAATACAAGAATAATCTTAAATTAATGCTAACCAGTTAATGTATGCCTGAAGCTTTACGTTTGGTCTACTATGTCTAATCTTTTAAAGTCTGTTATAGAAACAAAACTATTTAAGTTTAGCAAAGTCATTACCGTAAAAACTTTATTTTTCATGACTAAGATGTAAAGTCGTCTGCAGTTTCTGTTCTTTTTGTGTTTAGTATGCAGAGTAAGGAGTAGAAATGACACAGGCGTCCTAAAGAACTGCTCATCTTTATTATTAAGGAGATGCACGTAGGAGCTTTGTAGGATCATCCGGATGCTCCGTGCTGAGGCACTGGAGGGTGAGCGTTATTTCCGCCAGGAACCTGGACACTCATTTTTGAACCTGCTGCTGAACACCTTAAAAGTTCAGTCACCGCCTTGAGGGTGTTACATGATTGTCACAGCGGCTCTGGCCCGTTCTGTCTTCGTGTTTGTTCCTTCTTCTCTCCACTCTGACGCTTTCTGGGTATTTCTCTCTGCCACTTTAGTACGTCCCGGTTAAAGATTCTTGGTCTCTTGTTCAAATCTGCCCGTTTAGTTGGTCAAACCTATCTGGGTACCAGCTAAGAGTTGATAAATGGCTTTAAATAAGGAAGGGAAAAAATAAGGATGAAGTTGAAAATAACACTTGAATTTTTAATACTGGTAGGTAAAGCAAATTATTTTTGCCTTCTTTAATCGTTACAGTGGAAGAAGAATTCTTCCTCTCCTACCCATGCTTTGCCCTCCCTCCTTCCCCTCTCCACCCCCTTGCTCCCCCCTTGCCCATCCATCAAAACCAGTCAATGCTATTTAATAGTTTGGCGTCGGGGGCTCAGAGCTGTCAGATTTGGACTGCAAATGATGTGTGCAGCTGTGCTGAAAAAAACCCCCAATTTCACCGATACCAAACTCACTCGTTTCTCCAGCCCTTTGGTGAGCTCAGAGGAAGGTGGTTTCTATCTCCTGGTGATGTATTTATTTCTCCTCCCCCAAGATGCAGCCCAAGAAGAGCAGTGAGCCCTCAGCTGCCAAAAATGGGAAGCGCCTCCCCCCTACTCTACTACCAGCCATGTGCGTTTGCTGTTTACTTTGTGCTGGCTCCAGAGCTTTTTCCAGCTTTTCGGAGCCACTTCACCTCATGTAAATGGACCTCCCCCTCCAAAAAAAAAAAAAACAAAAACCCAAGCAAAACAAACCCAAACCTCCACCAAAACCAGAAAAAAAGAAGCCTGGATTGATTTCTTCTGTCTTAGTAAGTAAAACCAGCTCAGAAAGTGTTCAAGAAGCAGCAGGAGGCCGTAGCAGGGAAGCAGGGGCTGCGTAGTTGGGAAGAATGCTTGGAGGGGAGGAAGGGGATGGGAAGCTCCACAGCTTTGGCAGCAGCGAGGACAAATGGATTGTAGGAAGTTGGTTCAGCAGCCTGTGGTGACAACTTACTTGCCTTTGAAAAATTAACTCGCAGCTCTGTACAAATATATTCTTCAGAAATAGTCGTCTATCAGTTGCATTGATATATGGTCATAGCTACTTACCGATGCAGATCTGAGAAAGCATACTTCAGTACCCAGAGTGATATTTGAACGTTAAACAATACGTGAGAACTTGAACTGTGTGCAAGAAAATATCTGACATTTTTTAAAAAACCTCTTAAAATACTGCATGAGCGATGAGCCATCTTTAATTTTGTTTTTTTGAACATACTTACATGAACCCTTATAAGGGTCAGAATACACAGTGTGGACTTTTCCGAGGCATTCATAGATGTGGTTTTTCTAGGATTATTTAATTTTCTGATTTGTTCGATGTGAGAAAATGGTCAAAATGTCATTGGACTTCTTTTGGTTCTCTGATTTGATGCCGGTCTTTTCCAAGCCTGGAGATCATCATCTTGCACTGTCAACTATTGACTTGATAAACGTAGTCTGTAAATCATAAGGCATGAGAAAGCTCACGAAGCTGGTACATCTGTATTTTTCATCTGAACTTTCTGGAAGCACTAAGGGTCATATTTCAGCTTCAGCAGAAGCAAAAGGTTAAGCTTTTATGGATGTTCTTAATGTAAAAAAAAAAAAAAAAAGTATCGCATCAGTGGTCTGCTCGCTTTGACAGCATCTCCTGTTTGTGACTTTCAGGAGACCACGTGAGCATGGCTGTTGTTTCCAGTACATCCTTGTGTTTCTTCAGCATCCACTGCCTTAGAGACTTTTAGAGAGGCTTTTAATATCCATTCTTCCGCCCGTTGTCCATACCTTTCTGAATTTGCCGCTATCGCCTGGCTTCACAGTCTGCTGCCCGCTACCTCCTGTTTAGAAAAGATCTTTTGACTGAAACTAATAGGGGATTATTTCAGGGCTCAGTTTATCCATCATCATGGATTTTGTAAATACAGATCAAGTCCTCTGCTGGAGTCTCAGCTATTTTAGCTTCCCCTCACAGGGCTGCTGCTCTGCCCCTTAATCGTTTTAGTTGCATTTCTCTTGACTTCCGAACAATATTCCAGATGTGAGGGAGATGCCGTTTGCTTTCCTGCTCCACTGCACCTCGGTGTTTTCTGCTGGCGAGGGATTTTGTGATGCTGAAGGTACTGGACACCCACCCCGGGGCTTTAGTAAGCACTGACAGAACCTCTTCCAAGTTACATTAATCCTGAAGACCCCGTTTCAGGCTAAAATTAAAAACGCAGTGAAATACTGCATCCTTCGGTTGGAATACTTAATATTTTATCCCTAAAAAATGCAGTGAAATACTGCATCCTTCGGTTGGAATGCTTAATATTTTATCCCTTTGTGTCATTTTTTCCTAAAGATAGCTACTGTACCAGTTTGCGTAGGGCTTCGCGTGACAGTAGGTGCCTCCAACCTGTGAAATACTGCTACATGGAAAAACCTGGTTGTAGTGTGGAGGGTGTGTTGCCACAGCGGAGCGGTGTTCTGTTTTCACGTGGAAAAGTATGTATTTTCATACATATTGAAACACAGGTACTCCTTGTTGAAAGAGATTGGTTTTCTTTTTGCTCTTCAGCTTCTATGAAGTACTTTATTTTAAAATAAACTTAGATTTATTAAGAGCACAGATTGCAAGTATATAAAAACTCTTTGCTTCCTGAAGCTCATGTGCAAAGGTGTTTTAATTACCGTATTCTTTTGTAAAAGAATGCGTTTTCAGGTCTGGTACAACTCAGCATTTAAAAATCTTGGGATGTTTAAGTAGCCCAGCAGACTGGTATTTCTGTATGTTCTAGTGGGGATTGGAGGAAAATTGGATTGATAGCTGTGTGTACTGTTGGCTTACGGAGGTGTCTTGTTTGTGTAACATCAACTTAATTTATTACCACCTGCTGTTTCTGCAAATGGTCAGATAGTCGTACACAAATTGCGTATTTCATCACCGTGTTGTGGCGGTGAATTGATTTATTGTTTCCAGGGAAATCATTCAATAGAATAAAAACGCGCCATAAAGTAAGTTTCATCTTTATGAGTTGTCTTAATGCCTGCTCAGGATCAAATCTATTGTCAAAAGATGCAATAAATTCTTGTGGAGGTAGTGAGACCCGCTTACTCGATTTCTTCAGGTTTGCCCTCGTTTCTTGACCCTGAAGAAGTGACACCAATCATCCCTTGTGTCCTTTGGCACCCGCGCATGACAGGGGACAGCACACGGGTGGGTTTGGCCCCGAGTACCGATAGATCTGTTGTTATGTTTGTGCTCATTAGCCAGCTGATGGGCTGTCAATGTGCAAAGACTGATTTTTACTACTGATTTTTTCCAACACATGCAGCGATTGAATTGCCTGGTGTTTCTGACTCTGTTCCAAGTCGTTTGGAATTAGATAGTTGACAGTAACTAATAAATACCTGGATTTGTGGGATGAGATAGACTGGATGAAACAACACAAAGAATTGCTTTAATGGAACAGGCTGAAGCTCCTTGTGGCCGAGGCCGTGTTGTGTGTGCGGCCCGTGCATCGCAAAGCATGGCGGAGTTGTGACCCATGACGCCCCCTACCATGGGAAGGCCAAGGGGAGAGGAAAGCAGTGCCACACGGGCTGTTGGCACAGGATTTTTGAGCTGTTCCTGCATGATTTCTCCCACAACTAGAAGTGACAAAAATGACGAAGCCAAAACTTGTCTTGCTGTAGGGGATTGAACCCAGCTTTTCTACTGCAGACCAGTATCGCATCCTTTGAAGTACTAAGTTTCTCTTGCAGAGGACTTTGTTGACCTGAAGCCGTAGAGTAAATGTATTTCAACTGGTTTAATACCTAGTTCAAGAATGGTGTTTTTTTCCCATGTTGGAAATAGTGTCTTAGTTGGAAATAGAACAGTCCAATTGCAGCTCTTCCAGTTCAGCTCGGAAGTCGTAACGTTTTTGATGGCTTGTGCCTCGTACAAAGCTAAATCTTTGGGTGATCTGACATATGTATTGGAGAGATGGTTGGGGACGTGGAGGGGATGACACACCAAACCAATCATAGTTTTTCTAAAATAATTTTTTCCTTAAGCAATTGTCTTTCTTCTGTTCCCATATATTGAATGTTGAGGAAAGCCCCATTCTGAACTCACTTGATATCCTTATCGAGTTACCCCTGTGACAGCTTTCCCTTAAAATTGTGAATTCCTTATTTCCCAGCGCAATGCAAATATTGAACCTCAGACCCTCTGCCATCCTGAACCCTCACCAAACCCATATTGAACATGCTTTTTAAATTAATCAAAACTCAAGGAAGGTTCAGTAGCCCTGTGTTAGTAGATTGAAGGTTAAAGACTGAAAAATGCCTTTGGGTGAGGGCCAAGGGTGTTTTCTTGGATGATACGGGGTCTTCAGAGGCTTTCAGCATTGATGGTTCCATTCAAAGACTTAATGGAACATTCACTGGAAGAAACCCCACAAGAGTGTAAACTTCATGGGTATTAAGAAGAGCAAAGACGGTGGATGCCCGTCCCAGTAGATGTTCAATGCCCAGGACAGCAGTCCCTGGTTTTGGGAGGAGAGCATGGGGACAGGGACTACGTCCAAAGGAGACCTGCAGCTGCAGTGAGATGGTGAGTGAAAGGGCCGAGGTCGTGGGTTTAGATACAACTCCACGTAGCACGTCAAGAGGATACGCTTGGGATGGAAGCACTGGTAGAGAATCCATAAACCTTACTCAGCTACAAAGCAACATGGAATCATTAGTATTGACTCCAGAGCCTGGAGAGGGCCCTGAGATACTGTTTTGAGTGGATTAAGTGTTTTAAATTGCTTTTTAAAGCTGTATCAAGTTTTGTTGTTGGTTGTTTGTGGGTTTGTTTTGGTTTTTTTTTAAATAGAAATCCTGAAATAGGCCATATGGTGTCTATCTGTCTGCTCCTAGCTTGACTTAACCAGAGTACTAAGATTTATTAGTCACCATAGTAGAGGTTTGGACTTGTGCCTCTTTCATCAGGACCTGAATCCTGGAGGCCACCAACTGATTTCTTACCAGGCATTATACCTTTGACTTGACTGTCAGATTTGAGAAGGTATTGCTTCTGTTCTTTAATTAAGCTAATTCTGCTTACCCTTCTGTCTTTGGGTGCAGTAGATGGAGACTTTAGGATAAACAAATGCCTAGCTGAAGAATGACGTGGCTGGTGTTTAAGTTCTCAAACACACTGTGGAGACTGTGTGATACCGAAAGGGTTCTCAAGCATTGGAACAGGCTGCCCAGGGAGGTGGTGGAATCGCCATCCCTGGAGGTATTTAAAACACAGGTAGACGTGGTGCTGAGGGACATGGGTGAGGGGTGGTTTTGGCATAGGTTTATGGTTGGACTGGATGATCTTGAGGGTCTCTTCCAACCCAAGTGGTTCTATGATTCTATGACTTGAGGTGCCAAGAGCTCTCATTCCTGAGGGGATCGAAGGGAATATCATTATTTACTCTGTTCTTTGGGATCCCGTGTCCCGAGGCAAGAAGACACATGGTACATTTCCAGTTCCAACAACTGCAACTATGGAAAGCATTGATCTTTTTTATTTTTTTGTGTGTGGACATACACAGAAGCGTAGTCTCAAAAAGCTTGTAATTAGGAGAATTACTATGCTGAGCCTACGCTTAACCTCCATTCCATCCTTTGAATAAGAGTCACTTTATTCTTCATTTCTCCTTATATACCAGAGACTGGAATTAGTGGCTTTGGAAAACACTTGCCCCAGAATAGGCTTAAGTCAAACTTTTTACAGGTCACTGAATTTAGTAATAGGCCATAGCCATGCAAGAGGACGTGACCGTTGTCATGCTCTGTTCCTCTTGAGCACTTAAGTGCCTTTTATCTGATTTGTGCTTCTGGTTTTCATGAAACACCATTTCATTAGCACCAACGCGGTTCAAACTGTATTAAAGGGGATCAGAAATTAAAATCCTGTGAAGTTGAATGCTTTGAAATATGGAGTTGGGATGATATAATTGTTGAGTAATGTAACACTATGCAAGACAGATTTCAAGTCAAATGGTTGCCAAACCCAAACGTATTAAGCCACGATAGCCAGAATACCTTCCTGCTTTCCTTAGCTGCCTCTAGTTTCAGGCACTGCTAGTTTTTAACATGCCGTACTTGCATTATCGCTAATTGTAATTAGTTTTTACTATTCTGGGAAGACAGTAAACTCTCACTGCTTCTGTTCTAAAGCTGGTTAGAAGAAGAGTTTGTGTTGCGTAGGACCTTCATAGAGCAAAAAAAAGATTACTTGAATTCGTACGGCTTACTTCACCCTCTTGTTTTGATGTTCGTAGGTAGGGCTGCCGCCCAACCAGCGGTGCAACTTGAAAATAGGTAAAATTTTATTTTAGTCTTTATTTTAAAAATACAGAATTCTTATTTGCTCACGTCTGTGGTGCCTTTTTAAAGAAAACTGCACTACTCGAATTCTCTACGACTTCTAGAGAAATTCAAAAGATCAGCCACGGAAGATGTAAGGAGAGATTAGTGTTTACGTGGATTTCGGTGGTGCCAAGGGACCACACTGAAGGTTCAGAGTGCTGTGGAGAAAGGAAGTAAGTATCTAGCTGGATATCTTGTTCTAATTAAAGCACATACAGACATTGATTTTTCTCCTATTCCCAACACAACCGATGTTTCCTCATCATGAAATTTTTTTATATTAAAAATAGAAATTCATGCCAACTCCAAAGGGAATTGCTGGTAGCGCGGGTTATGCAACGTTACAGTAAAATTGGGTTGAACTAAGTGTTTAAGGCATGTCAGGACTTAATCCCGTGGGATTCTTGCCGAGAAGGATGGGGTGCTGTTTTGAATGTCTTGGGGTGCACAGAGTGCAAGATAGGTGTCTTGGTAAATTTTAATTGCTACTTGACAGTAAAAATAGTTCAGCCGATAATCACTGCTCTTGTTGTACATCGCGCTCAAACTTTTCTCTCTTTTTTTTTTGTCATCCCAAGGTGTGGTGCTAGCCAAGGTGCTTCTGCAGCGCTTAGCGAAAGGGGCTTACAAGTCCTTAAAACAACCTGCATCTACGTGGAATATGCCCTTGTTTCAGTTAGTTTAGGTGATACACATATTTATTAATTGATTTGTGCTGAGATGTGCTCGCCTTGTGTTTAACAGGCCCAAGGTGGTCATATTGCTGTGGTTCATACGGGGCTTGTACTTCACACTTGCTCTGAATTCATCCTTCATGCTCCCCTGGATGTTTCATCACTTAAAACATGGATATAATCAAAAATAAATTTTCCCACGTTGGCATCTTGCATTGCTGAACTTGTTTTGACTATGGTCTGTATTATCTTTTCATGTTGATTTTTTTTCCTAGTGTATTTCTAAAATACTTAACTCTGCAAAGAGAGAAAAACGACACATTACTGCTTTGAACTGTGTTGAGACAAAGAGTCAGTAACTGTTTAGGCAATACTCCCTGGGGAAAACAAATGTTCAGGGAAATTGTCAGTATGAGCCCTTTCCTCCATTTCATATCCATGTAGTGAAATATTCAGTGTGTCAATTTCGACTAGAATAGGTACCAAGAATTCAATTTTTAAGTTGTTTTAATGTGGCTGACCAGGCTGCTTTATACTTTGACCTGGGGGCATTGGTAAATGTTTTTGACTGCAGATAATGTACTTGAAAAAGTACATTATATCTTGGAGGAGTGGGGAGAGAGCAGTGACCAGGAGGGGATCAGAGAGGAGGCAGCAAGAGAAATAAGTGCATTCTTGGATGTAGTCGTAGCAGGTGTTACCAAGAAGAGTGAATATAGTTGAAGGCATCTGCGGTGGAGATTACTGCTTTTTTTCTTTTGCTTTTGAACATCAGCATTAGCTGAAAGAAAGAGAACGAGAAAAACAAACTCAGTAGGAGATAAACAGGGACTTTCCAGTGTGACTTATGGAAATAGCTGAAATTATTGACACTTTCTGAAGGCAAAAGTGATGATAACAGGAAAAAATACCCTTTCTTTTCTCTTTCTAGGTTTGTCCCTAATTTGAAATCACAAACCTATTGCTTTTCGCAACGTTTCATCCTTCGGTCTACATCTATAAATGTGTAACGAGATGTTAACATCTGGTAAACACAAAAAACCCTGTTGCACGCTTGGCGTGCCTGCTGCTGCTCTGCTGTGGCATGTACGCGTTCTGGGGCTGCTGCTTGGAGCACTTTGCTTTTTCCACTGTTCCCTTCTGTCTGCTCCTCTGGGAACGGGACTGTTGCCATAGCCAGGCACTCCCAAGCGTGCAACCATGCCACGTGACGATCCGCATGTAGTTGAATAAACTATGGCTGTTTTCTTAGAAGAAACATGTCTTTTAAGTGCTGCTGGGAAGGATTTTAGCAAGTCATGCACTTTTATGTCCAACAGCAAGCACTGGGACAGGATCTTGTGATAAATATGTATGTATGAGGTGCCGGAACGTGTCCAGAGAAGGGCAACGGAGCTGGTGAGGGGTCTGGAGAACAAGTCTTATGAGAAGCGGCTGAGGGAGTTGGGATTGTTTAGCCTGGAGAAGAGAAGGTTGAGGGGAGACCTTATCACTCTCCACAACTCCCTGAAAGGAGGTTGTAGCGAGGTGGGGGTCAATCTCTTCTCCCAAGTAACCAGCGACAGGACAAGAGGAAATGGCCTCAAGTTGTGCCAGGGGAGGTTTAGGTTGGATATTAGGAAAAACTTCTTTACCGAAAGGGTTCTCAAGCATTGGAACAGGCTGCCCAGGGAGGTGGTGGCATCGCCGTCCCTGGAGGTATTTAAAAGCCGGGTGGACGTGGTGCTGAGGGACATGGGTTAGGGGTGGTTTTGGTAGTGTAGGTTATGGTTGGACTTGATGATCTTGAAGGTCTCTTCCAACCCAAGTGATTCTATGATTCTATGTGTGCGTATATCTATGTGTATCAGGAGACAGCATCCCAAAAATCAGCAATGTGCTGACTCTAAACACAGACTCCTGAAAATACAAATTTTGTCATGGGGGAACATAGTTAAAATTGTACTTAAAATCCTTACTTTCTGTGAAGTTGAGATAGACAAGTTACAATTTGCAAGGTGAGCTGCAGCGGGATTTAGCGCAAGCTGTGAAAAAGGATTTGTCTAAAGTACATCAGATTGAGCTTGAAATTCATGAGCCGTTTGGGGTCTGATGTGAGAGATGCATTATGGATAATTCTAAGGGATTTAGAGCGTGGAAGAAATTCTTAATCACAAAGTGGCTGAGGTTGGAAGGGACCTGTGGAGATAGTTTCGTCCAACTCCCCTGCTCGGAGCAAGGTCAGCTCGAGTCTGGGAAGGCTGTGTCTGGTTGTGTTTTGAGTATCTTCATGGATGGAGACTCCACAGCCTCTCTGGGTAACCTCTTGCAGTGTTCACCCACCCGTATAGCGCAAAAGCTTTCTCTTCTACTTACCTGGGAATTCCTGTTTGTGCATTGTGCTCACTGGGCATCACTGGGAACAGTCTGGTTCCATCTTTCCTGGTGTTCAGACACATTGGTGAGGTTCCCCTGAGCCTTCTCTTCCCTAGGCCAAGTCATCCCAGCTCTCTTAGCCTTTCCTTGTATGACGGATGCCGAAACCCCCTTTGTGGTCCTTCACTGGACTGTCTCCACTATGTCCGTGTCTCTCTTGTACTGGGGAGTGCAGTACTGGGCCCAGCGCTCCCAATGCCCCTCTCCAGTACTGAGTAAAGGGAAGGATCATGTCCCTCCATCTGCTGGCAATGCTCTGCCTAACGGTCCAGGAGGCTGGTGGCTGCCTTTGCTGCAAGGGCACGTTGCTGGCTCGTGGTTGGCTTGTTGTCCACCAAGAGCTCCAGGATCTTCTCTGCAAAGCTGCTTTCTGGCCAGTCACTCTGGTAAAATAGCATCATTTATTGAAGATATAAGTAACCTAACCAACCTAGGTGATTCTGTAATGGCTTTTATTTCTTTTAATAACTTGAATATTTTAAAGTATTTAAAGTCTTGTAGAAATTTTACACTGGGGTGAAAGAGAGAACTCTGAATTTTTATTGTGCTTTTAATAGATTCTTAATTTTTTTAAAATAGATTTTTATAGGTTTCAATTGAGATGGACCAAGTTATTTGGTGGAAATGCAGTCTTCTAGGGCGTTATTTCATAGATGTCGATGCCTTCAATCCTGAGATAGGGATCAGAATATGGAGGCTGGATAACATCTTTAAAACTTCGTCATACCTACAGAGGACAACATGAAGTCACATTGTGAATAATTACAGCTTGATTCCTTGTCACGTGGACTTGTTAACAAGTTACCTTGTTAACTTGAGGTGTTGGCCATCTGCCAGTGATAAATTATCAAACTGCTAATGTTGAAGACTTGGGCATTGAAAAGATTTCCCTTATGAGACTAGTTTAACTTTTCTATCGGTTTACTGATCCCGGTTTTTAGTTAATTGATTTAAATATTTTTTTATGGGGTTTTTTGACTCTCATTAGTGGAAATGATTTCGTTTCCAAGTACTCAAAGCTGGTAATGATTTGTGACTTTGAACTTTGATTGTTTATACTGCTGTAAGTCATAATACTGACTTTGTTCCTGATGCAGTTAGCAAATACAGGGAGTGTGGAGCGCTCGTAAGATGTCAGCAGGAGGCATGGTGAGCAGCAGATGACTTGCAAGCAGAATTCTAGAAGGGTTTGATTAGTTATCTCATCATTTTGTGTTAACCCGAGAAAATAAAACAACTTTTATTACAGTTTCCTAATGTAACTGGTACCTAAGTAGTGAAAATGGCACGTATTCAAAACCAAATTGTATAAAGATGGAAAGGAGCACGAAAAAGGTCAACGGTGCTTTCTTGCAATTCGCTTGAGAAGCTGAGAAGTGCAGTGGTGTTGGGTTTGGGTTTGTTTGGTTTTTTTTTGAAAAGCTTTATCTTTTAATCTCATTTAATGTCTCCCATAGACTTTCCTAAACCTCAGGTACTCCACCAGGGTAGAGCAGATCTCGGAATGGTAACACACCTCATAGTTCCGGTAGCAACTGCATTGTCTTAGGAGAGCCGCTGAGCACCAGGAGGCCAGGTTTGGTTTGCTCCACCCCCTTCCCCAAGATCCGAATAAGTCTTTATAGTACTGAGAAATGCCAGTGGTTTCTGTAAAGCATTTGGAGAACAATACTCTTTGCTCTGGAAGCTGAAAAGGATAGCTGGCGCGCAGCGTGGGTGTACAGACAAGTTTGACCAGACTTGATTTTACACCATTAGTCTTCAGGGACAGGGATTGCTCAAAGCCTCAAACGCTTGCAGGGATGGGGCATCCACAACTTCTCTGGACAACCTCACCACCCTCAGAGTGAAAAATTTCTTCCTTGTATCTAGTCTAAATCTGCCTTATTTCAGGTGACTGCAGCTTGATTCTGCTCCATAATAGCGTACTACTTGTCTCAATACGAAGAGGACTGAAGCTGCTATTCTAAACTGAGATCTGTAATAGTGGGATTACAAACCAGTCTGGTTTTAATTTAGAGGAAGGCAAGTAGGCAGCCTGGTCTTGTAATTTTAGCTTTCTTGGTATCTTAAGACAACCAAGCAGATCTTGTAAAATAGTTGTTTAACTGTCCTCGCGTCAAGAGCAGTGGTGTTTTATGAAGTTACGGCCCGGGGCGGAGTTTTACAGTCACATTATAAGCTCAAACCCAGGAGCTGGTTTTAATGAGAGCGTTAATAGGTCCATAACCAGAGATATGGCATGTGTTGCTAGAACTTGAGCTATCGAATTTATTGCTTTTTTGGTACCTCATAAAGAAAGCATTGGGATTTTTTTAAAGAAGTTGTAAAGTGCCCCAAAATGATCAAATTCTGAAGGAAAACTGCTTTTCTGCTTTTGCGTAGGAGGTTGTTTTACCTTCAAAACTTCTGTCCCGTAAAACCTTGTGAAAGCTTACACCACCCTATACCCAGTACAGTCAGTCCGATATTTGATTCCACATTTTCCCCTCAATGTGATGAATATGAAAAAAATTGCAGTCTTTTGCCCGTCCCTTGAAATGATGTTGCCTAAGAGCACAGCTGTATGTAGAAACTGATGTCTTTACATGACTTTTTTCTTCGCTGCTCCCAAGGGACGTAGATTGTCCATATTAAGTCAGTGGTCAGACATCTTCTAAATGCTTGTTTTCGTATTTTCCTGTAGCTTTTCTCCCTGCCAAATCAGGGAGATTTCTCTAAAATCTCCAAATTCCTTTGGAGAAATTAAGAAATTCTGCCAAATCAAACCTGATTAAGGTGTATGTTAAGTGGAAGGAATACAGCAAATCAATATCAAAGCAGGCTTTCTTTTAGTTGTCCTTTACTAAAAAATTTACTCATTTCATAGAATCACAGAACGATTTGGGTTGGAAGGGACCTTCAAGATAACCTATTTCAACCCCCCCTGCCATGGGCAGGGACACCTCCCACTAGACCAGGTTGCTCCAAGCCCCGTCCAACCTGACCTTGAACACCTCCAGGGATGGGGCAGCCACAGCTTCTCTGGGCAACCTGGACCTTGGTTTGCAGCAAACTTTGCTGCCGTTTGGGTATGTCGGTTTGAAATGAAGCTTAGCCTTTTTAACTGGTGACGTTGCGGTGGGGTAGGTTGTTCTGAAGGGGCAGAGCATAATGCAGAAGGTTTATAAGTGACCCAAGTCTGATCCTGAAAACTGCCGTTTCATCATTCCTAGTGGCTGCGCTACTGAAGGGGCTTGGTCTGCACAGACTCGTCCTGATGAAACTCCCCACCCTGCGGACGTTTGGAGTTTCACGACGGCTATTTTAACCTTGCGGGAGAGGAGCCCTGCAGTTAGGAGCGTGCACGGTCATGTCAGCTTGGTATTAGTCTGCCACGGGGGAGGTTTGTACACCAGTGTTCAAGCCAAGGTTGATTTGAAAAGAGCTTGTGAGCTCCTTTGGTGAAGACAGGTCAAGAGTAGAGCTGCTGAGGGGTTCCCAGCATTTTGGGATCCGTATCTGTTGGTGTAGGATGGATAGGAGGAAAGGTTTGAATGCGGGCATGAGGTCTGGCTTAATACATTTGTATTGATCGACAGAAAAAAGAACGATAGACCAAGGTACAAAAGCTGCGAGGGTTTGTTGGATTTTGAGACGGGGCTCTGAAAGCAGCAGGTTGGGGGAAGTCCCTCAAGGGTCGGGCACTGGGGGGATGTTTGGGAGAAGTGTCTCCTTGGCCTGCTTTTACCATCTTCCCCAAGGGTGGGACATTAGAGGCTTTTTTTCTGACCCAGGACGGCCAATTTTAATGCAATTCGGCCGCTTATTCAGGAGGTAAAGCCATGCTGCAGATGGGCTGTTTGTTTCCTCTTTATCTTGTGGGTCTGAATTAGGTAGATGTTTCCAATCCTTGTGTTAGATTTCAAGTCCTGTTTTAGCCTCTAGCAAATGCTGTTATCTACAGTTTGCAGATTTCAAACCTTGATAATGCCTGGTGCTGGATTCCTGTTAGCTGAGCTCACCCTGTGGTTTGACATTACTGGTGAACTGGCGTGATGGCTAGCTGCTGCTGGTGGGAAGACCTTCTCCCTCCTGCCCCTGGCCACCGGTTGCTTCTACTTCTCTTGCTCTGTGCTTGTCCAATGTCTACGGCGAGCTACTTCGGGCAGCTGTGGTATAAAACTTAGCCAACCCTGAACACCAAATCATGGGTTTTTCCTCCTTTTTTTTCCGATAGTTTCCTGAACCCGTCATCAGGGAGGTCAGCAGAGCACCATGGTGGGTGGCAGGTTGAGGTCAGCAGAGCACCGTGGCGGGTGACAGGTTGGTGGCTGAAGCTCCGCAGAGGGGGAACCGGCATTCCAGGAGCTCAGCTGGAAGCGTGGTCTCTCCTGGCAGTGAAGCGGACCGAGGCTCAGGTGTTTGGTAGCTGCTCAAAGCGGTTTCACTCCCCTCCAGTCCCCTTGTGCAGCCCAGCTTTACTACCAGAAAGGCGTTCAGAGCGCTTTGGCAAAAAGATCAAGTTTATTTTATTTTTAACATCTGCAGATTTGCAAAACTGTCTCCCTACTGGCTGCTCACTGCGGGGAGGAGAAGGAGGAGGTGCAGAATTCTCGCTGCACTTGTCCAAGCCCTGGAGCAAAGCCCTGCAGTTCTTTGCTCTTTCCAGCCAGCAGACTGGAATGATGCTTGAGACTGTGTTGGGTGAGGGAGGAGGTATTGTTTGCTCTTTTCCTCTCGTACGGCGCTGATTTCTCAGACACCATCTGCTTGTGACTGATTAATTTGCAGCAGTAGCCAAGAGACAGTTTTTCTTTTTTTTCTTTGAGATGCAGGCTCATACCATGGTCCGTGCCTTTTGCCACCAGACTTGGAAATCACTTGGGAACCCGGCTAGTCGATGATAAAACTTAACGACTTACTTAGTAGTTGATGAGAGGAGGGACAGTGGTGTTCTTAACGGTTCTGCAGTGAATAATTAATCTGGCTCTGGATGGTTTTGAGTCACGCTGGTTCCCAAAATAGCACAAAATGGGTGATGTGACAATGTCTTAACTTTAAACAGGAGAACCTGGTGTTGGTGTGCAGCTTCCTAGTGGAAAGCCTCCAGTCTGGTGACTGGGCTGTCAAGGTTTCCCTATGCTGATCTTTAGAGGCTTGTTGCAAGACCAGACTTGGCAGATTTTAGGGGTGGCAACTCCCTGTTAAAACTGGAAGGCGCTGTTCCATCTTGGAAGGCTTTGGCGGGGGCCTGTGTTAAGTCGTTGAGAAGAAGTCTTGCCAAAAATACCACTTTTGTTTATGGTTGTGGTGGCCAAATTCGACTCACTGGCTTCAAGGGGCTTGTGGTTTCTCCGGTACTCATCTGGGAAGGTTTTTTATGTTTGTAGATGTATAACTATTTTAAGAGGGCACTCCAAAAAAGGCAACTAAATGTCCCTTAGAAATGAGTCTTCGTGGATTTACGGTAAATGCTTTGTATGAATTGGTGTAAGATTCACATATAACTCATTTATTTTTTTCTTTCTCTTTCCTAGAGTATGACAGATACCTAGCATCTAGCAAAACCATGGCAGCAGCTTACCTTGATCCAAACTTGAATCATACGCCGAGTTCAAGTGCAAAGACGCACCTCAGTACTGGGATGGAGCGTTCCCCAGGGGCCATGGAACGAGTTTTAAAGGTTTTTCACTACTTTGAAAACAGCAGTGAACCGACAACGTGGGCCAGCATTATCCGCCATGGAGATGCTACTGATGTCCGAGTAAGTCTGGTTTTAGCATTCTCATGCCATGTTTAGGTTAATTGATAACTTCATGCTCACAAAGTAGAAGGTAAAAGCCTGGAAGCAAACACACACTGAAGTTTTGCGGTTTATGTTAAAAGAATCTTTGCCTGTTGCATATTGTGAGTAACTTCAGGAAAAGCTTTAAGTGGTACCGACTTCCCTTGAGAACAAAAAAAACCCTGATGTAAGATTGTGGATTATCTTAGATGTGAGAACTCTTCTCATTTTTGCAGAATAGAAACCTGAAATTTAGAACAGCAGTTATCAGTCTAGATACTGCTGCTGAGGTATGTCACTTGGCTTTTAGCACTTTGTGCTCCCCAAAAGCCCGTGTGACACCTCATGGCAGGGATGAGAGCTGAAATGGTGACATTAAATGACAGTTCTCATGTTTTTAAAAAAAAAAAAAAAACCCACAAATTTTTACGGGCTTAAATGTAAGATGTGTATATTTACATTTTTAAAATGCTTAAAAATGTAACGTGTATATGACTTTCTTTTTTAATTTTTTTTTTTAAAAAAAAGGGTCTTGCTTGGAAACTTACTCCTCCACAGTGTGAGGAAATTGAGCTAAAGAATCCTTCCTCCTCCCAGTAAGACCTTTTGTCTGTCCCCTCCCTTGCCACCCTGGTAGTCACCTGCTGCTTGTATTTGCACAATGAGGTTCTTCAGTTAGTCTATGCAAAAAAAAAAAAAATATCAAAAGTTGGGATTTTTGTAAAGAATAACTTTAAGTACCTGTAATCTTAGAGTATAAGGAAATGTATATACGCGTGAAAAAACTGTTTATTCTGAAGCATATGTTCTCTCTAATTCTGAGACCTTGACTTACCATTTGTTACACGTATTCTTTCAATTTTTAAGGTGTTTCAGTATTTAAACTCAAACGAAGCTCAATTTCACATGTCGAATGCTTTTAAAACTTTGGGGTTTAATTGTTTTGTTAATTATCCTCCAGGAGCAGAATCTGGCATGGTGGTAGGTGGTGGTGTGGGGTTGTTTTCTTCTGTGAGGTTCTTGCTGTAGAAGCAGGTTCCCATCTGCTCATTCCTTCCAACGTTTGCATTCTCTGCGCGGTACTTCAAATTCCACTGCAAAGACACGATTCCAATCTGCTGAAGGGAGAGAGTTGTCAGAGTTAAGGAGACCTGTTGTCTCCTTCTGCCCACTATTAAGTTTCCTGTGTGCAAGAGAAAACTAAATAAAAAAGGATCAAGTGTTTTGAATGTTTTCTCTTCCTTTCTACTGTTTATTTTCTAGTGTGGCTGCGTATGATAAGACCTAACAGCGTTCCTAAGTGGAGTAGGTCTTGCGACAGTGGTCATAGGCCTGTGAAATTCAAATTTCATTGGTGATGATCAGAAAATCAGTCTCGTCAGCTTAATAAGCGCTCACCTCTCTTTAGGGATAACTTGGTGAACAGACAGATTAGAGGTACAGCAATGGGAGTCATTGTCATGAATAGTGTACACTTATTTTACACGGAATAAGGTTTTTTTGGGTGCCACTTGAAACTTCTTTGCTCCCTGGCTGAAGTGTGGTGGTTTGATATGTACCTAACGTGACTGATTTGTTTCATAAAGTGTATTGCTTGGTACAAGGAAGATAAAACTACTTTTCATTATGTTTTTAACCTTGCAAGCCTCTTGTGGATGAATGTTTAGGGTTCTTTATATGGTGCTTGAAATCGAGGTTCTCTTCCCCAAGTACTACGTAGAAACTTGAAAAAACAAAAGCAGAGATTACGCTTCTGGTTTCTCCAGCTCAGAAATACTTGTGGTTATGGGCTTTAAGGATCCAAAACTTAAAAGTCCCTGTAAGACATTCAGTGCTGAATTCAGTTTGCAGAGTTACTTATCCTTACTTTAGGCAAAAATGTGTCGTTTTTAATAAAAGTAGGATCAAAAGAACAGGCAGGTAGCAGTTACTTGAGGCCTGCTTTAATTTTTAGTTTTCTTATATGCACATTTAATTGGATTTTTTTGTTGTTGTTGTAAAACTAATGGTATTTTTATATTATTTTCCTTTCCTAATAAAGAAGAATGTGATAGGTTGCAGTTAAACTGTTCTTTTAACATATGTGGCTCTATTTTTGTGTTTTTTTCAAACGGGGGCAATGACTGTTGAACGTGCAGGTACTCCATAGTAAAGATCTAGTACTTGATGTATTACGATGTCCTGACATTTATTTTAGAAACAGTAAACCGTTGTTGAGTACAAGCCTACATTCCATTGGAATGACTGCTATTTGACCAAGCCGAATAATTTTAAGATTAAAATAGCCTTTAAGGTTTTTATGCCTTAGTTTTACCGCCCCCTCCCCGCTTTTGTGGAGCAGACAGTCTGCAATAGAGCTTCCATTTCTTCCAAATTACAAACTGAGAAGGAGACTGGTGATGGGTTGTTTTGACTTGTTTCCAAGGAGCACTTTAAGAATATTCAGAGGTGGATATCTTTGAGACAGCTCTGCGATTAAAAAGGAAAAGAAAAAAAACCAGGTTTTTCAAGACTACTCCCTGGTTAATACAGCTTCTGGGATGATAGCAGAGGAACCTTTCCAGTATCCAAAGGAAGTCAATCTTGGTCTGAAATCTCCAGAAGAGCCAATTAAAGATACTTCTGCTGGTAAAGCGGAGGACTTTGTGGATGTAGTAATACCAAGGAAAAGTAAGGGTGGAATTTCCTGACTTGTGATTTCTAACATCTCCTGTTTGTAACAAAGTCAGGATTGCCTTTGTCAATGGAAAGAATGTGTTTGGCAGTCAAAGAAGTGAGGAAAGGCCCTTTTTCCTTTTTTTTTTTTAAAAAAAAAAAGATATTTTATGACTTCCTAAGAGTGGAAACAGTGCTTTATCTGCATACATTATGCACAGAGCCTTGATCATGAGGGGAAACCCTTTTCATTAAAAAACTCACGTTGCGAAGCTCAGATGAACAGAACTCTACCTTTCTGTAAGAGGCTCTTAAGTGGCTGGACTAAAGGTACAATTTCCTTGCTATTAAACTTGAAATATCTTTAGCCGTGACAGCAGTGTGGCTATGTGTAGGCTCTTTCTGAGGAGAACTTCTGGCTGTGGACCTCTGTTTATTCTGGATGGATTTAGTCCCTCAAAGACAGCTGTTTCCTTTGAGGGATGAGTCTGTGTTCTGCAAAGGATTCAAGGACAGCTTTTCAATTCTTGGAAATGCTTTCTTGGATTTCAAAGAACTGGCATGCTCCCTTTACCCCTTTTTTTTCCTTGATGTAATAGTAAAGACAAGTTTCACTTCCAAAAGAGGGAATTTAAAAAAAAAAAAAAAAAGAAGAGAAAAAAAAAAAGAGGCTTTTATGAATGTGCAAACAGTGATCTCCTACTGTGAAACGCGTGGAAGAAAAGTTGTTTATCTTCCTTATTTATCTTGGTATGTCTTCATTTGGATGTGTTGTCTACGTGCATACGCAGGGAGAGATTTCCAGGGCTTTGGGGCTGGAGAAGGATGCAGGGCATGCTCTGCCCTGTTCCCAGCCCCAGGTGCGGCGTGCGAGTACGTGGGTGTTGCTGGGATGGAATTTCTTTCCTCTCAAGTGCACCCTGAAAGTAAACGCGGCCACCGCATCTTGCTCAGCGGTTACGAGTAAATCACCTTTCTGTTTTCAGAAGACGTTGGTTGAAGCAGAATTGGAACAACCGTATTGGACAGAAAAATGAATGCACTGCGTCCCGCAGATTACCGGGGTAATTAGGGGTAGGAAAGGGTTGGGCTTTTTAGAAAGCAGACGGTTGGAAACCTTGTGTGAGCCCTTTGTAGATGGCTTTTGGTGAAGCACAGTTGTGCTCTGTGGTCTGCGTTCCCACCCGGCTCTGTGGTCTGCATTCCCACCCTAGAGGTGCCCAGCTCCCATCCGTTACACCTTCTTTTAAACTTTTGACCTTCAAAACTTATCTTTGATTCCTGAGTAGTAGTTGTGAGCAATAAAGATGGCATTATTTATGTGGCAATAACAACTAGAGATCTCAAACCGGGTTATTGCCGGACATGCATCACACCTTGATTCTTACACAGGTTTGTTTGCTTCCAGCTGACTAAAACATAAACTGGATAGAGTTAGCATTAAAACATTTACCTCTCAGCTTTGTCTTTATTTATGGAGCTCGGGAGAAGCATGGTTTGTCTTTTGACAAATAAAGAAACAATGTCCAGGGCGCTCTCGGCCTTTTTAGCATTCAGATGTCATTTTCTTCATTTTTTTTTATGCAGTATCATGCCAAAATGTCAGCTGCTTTCATGTTGACAGAATAACAACTCAAAAAGCTGAAGGAAAAAAGAAAATGATTAGCTAAGGATAAGGATATATCTAACTTAATGGACCCAACAAACTTTAAAGTTAATGGGCATGCCTTGGCTGTGTCCCATCCCTACATCAGAGGAAAAGAGCAGAGCAAATTCATCAGCATCCCTACTCACCTGCAGAATCTTTATTTTTCACAGGTAGAAGGCATGGGTGCAGGGTTGGAAGACTGTATTCCAGGCAGTTCCCTAATTTGAGCTTTTTGGAAGAAGAAATCAAGACCAAGAAGAGACACCAAGACCATCATTCAACCAAGACATTGCTAAAATGGTTTATTAAAATTTACTGTGTTACTGTTGTTTGACTCTCTATCCATATCCCATTTTTATCTTCCCAAACCATGTGTGGTTTGGAGGTCTTGGTCCATCCTACAGTGGCTGTATTTCATCCTGTTCTTGCTAGCTGTTCTTGCAGTATTTCCATTCCTTCCAGGTTTGGCTCCATTAGGCTCCTGAGTTTTTGCAGGTATTTCTGCACTATGAATTGTTGCTCTGTTTTAGCCAGTAATAAAGGAGACCTGAATATTTGATTGGACATCCAGATCTTTCTTATGAGGAAAGGCTGAGGGAGTTGGGTCTGTCTAGCCTGGAGAAGAGCAGGCTGAGGGGGGATCTCATCAATGTCTACGAATAGTTCAAGGGAGGGTGCCGGGAGGAGAGGGCCAGGCTTTTTCCAGTGGTGCCCCGTGAGAGGACAAGAGGTGACGCGCACAAACTTGACCATAGGAAGTTCCATCTGAACGTGAGGAGGAACTTCTTTCCTTTGAGGGTGGCAGAGCCCTGGCAGAGGCTGCCCAGAGGGGTGGTGGAGTCTCTGCCTCTGGAGACATTCCCAACCGCCTGGGCGCCATCCTGTGCCCCCTGCTGTAGGTGGCCCTGCTGTGGCAGGGGGGTTGGACCAGATGATCTCCAGAGGTCCCTGCCAACCCCAATAATTCTGTGATTGTGATGGAGGAATGGAAAGAGTCTCTAGTGCAGCTCAAGTGATATCCCAGTTAGACGAGTGTTTCTTCTGGCAGCGGTGCCAGCTTCCTTCTCACTGTTTGTTTTCTCATGCTGCCACCTTAGTTGTGCTGGCATAGGTGTTGCGGCTGTTTGGCAAACTCAGTCCCAGTTAAAATGAATGACTGTTGTAGTGTTGTTTTTAATCCAGATCAGTTCTGCGGTCTCGTTAGCTGCATCGTCGCGCAGACTGACTCAATTGAGAGAACTGGGGGAAGAAAGGAAATGCCTCCTTACGCTGGTGCTGTGGCTACTGCAGCCTTGTTTATGAGCATCCCTCATCATCCACGGCAGCGTTCCTGGTTCCCAAACACATCCCAAGAAAGATCCTGCCTACCTTGAAAAAGGCCAAGAGGGTTGTCAGTCTAACCTCATGTCATGGAGAAGACAAACTTCTAGCTGTGATTCCACCCATTCCTCTTCAGCTCTGTCCTCCAAGTCTCTTCCCCTTTTTCCAACCCACCTTATTTTGACCTGATACCTGGTCAAAAGGTAGCGGATGCTGTGGTTAGCCTGGAGCAGAGCTCCAGGATACACCATACAGGTTCCAATGGACTACCACGTGGCCAGAAGTTGAATGCACACGGCTTTCCAGCTGCTGAGTGGGCCAGGTACCCCTTACTGCTTTTTGGTTCCTCCTAAACCTCCTAGGTGGATGTGCTCTGGCAGGGGGGTTGGACTAGATGATCTTCAGAGGTCTCTTCCAACCCCTGACATTCTGTAATTCTGTGAAACCAAGCACATAGCTTGAAGACTTTTAGGGGATTGGGCATGTGCTGGGGCTGTTCTAATGTGTCTACTACCTCTGTAAAGGAGAATGCAGATGTACGATACAGGAATTTATTTTTCTTATCTACTGAGTTTCTCCTTTGAAATAGTTTCTTACAGTAACATAGTACAGGGGTAGCAGGCTGATCACACAGAATTCTTTCACGTTCAGTGGAGAGAGCCTGGGAACACTAGCAAGACTCAAAACTAGGCCAAGTAAGTATTTAACACACATGTAAGTGTTACAGAAACTTGCTGTATACAAGCAGTGGTTACATACCCAAATCTGATTTCTACATCTATACACTAACACATGTGCTTTGAGGCAGCGGAACTTTTTGATGCGTAGAAGCAGACTGGAGTGCACTCATTTTTAACGTCAATTAGATACGTGTAGAAATACACAAAATCATTCCTGATCCTAGTAAAAGAGCTAGAAAATAGGTACCATTTACAGTTTTTTCCCCCCCCCTTCCTTTTCTCTGCTGCACATGTACATGCATTGTAACAGATGACAAGGCATAGTTGTATTATTAGTTAATATGTGCCTCCCTTCTGCGAACTTGGAGAAAGCGGCAAGAACTCAAAACTATGGATCTGCAAATGCAAGCGGTGGGGGGGGGAGAAGGTAGATGGTACTGTGATAGTCAGACTAATTGTAATAGATAAAAATACCCTTGGTCTTTAGAACGCCTGTTTCCATTGTGCAAAATACTCTTGATATCCTTGCATGAGACAGACCCGCAAAATAACGTTATAAAAACGATACGAATCGCCGTTTGAAGTCTTTTTCTGGAAACATCTAGATACACAGGTGGCTTCAAATCGTAGAATCAGAGAATATCTCAAGTTGGAAGGGACCCGTAAGGATCATCGAGTCCAGTTCCCTGCTCCTCCCAGGACTACCTAAAACTAAACCACATGACTAAGTGTCCTCCAGATGCTCCATGAACTCTTCCACTTCATGGAAGCGGCCACTTCCCTGGGGAGTCTGTTCCAAGGACTGACTGCCCTCTCAGCTAAGGACCTTTTCCTGCTGTCCCATCCAAAGTTGTCCTGACGCAGCTTCATTCCGTTCCCTCGTGTCCCGTCGCTGGTCACCAGTGCGAGCTCAGCCCCCGGCTCACCTCAGGAGCGCATCCTGCGTCAGTGTGTAGCCAACACAGGGCTGTATCCACAGAAGCTCCGAGACTTTGCAAGTGCAACTGTGGATGGGGGATAGTAAATTCTGTATGTTAAGTTTCTGGAAAACTAAACTTATTGTCAGCATTTAAAATACTGTTATGTTTATTTAGGAAGCTGTACCAGCATGCGATTTAGCCTGGAGAAGAGAAGGTTGAGGGGAGACCTTATCACTCTCTACAACTACCTGAAATGAGGTTATAGCCAGGTGGGGTCAATCTCCTCTCCCAAGTAACAAGGGACAGGACAAGAGGAAATGGCCTCAAGTTGTGCCAGGGGAGGTTTAGGTTGGATATTAGGAAAAATCTCTTTACCGAAAGGGTTACCAAACATTGGAAGAGGCTGCCCAGGGAGGTGGTGGAATCGCTGTCCCTGGAGGCATTTAAAAGACGGGTGGACGTGGTGCTGAGGGACATGGGTTAGGGGTGGTTTTGGCAGTGTAGGTTATGGTTGGACTCGATGATCTTGAAGGTCTCTTCCAACCCAAGTGATTCTATGATTTTGTGCAGTAGGCTGAGAAGAGCGCTGATTCAGCCCCGGAGACTGGGAAGCGTGGCTGCACCGGCTCTGTGTTTCTCAGTGCCGTCGGCGTATGGTTAGAGGTCCCCTGTGGAATGACGTGAGGATGAGGGGAGGCACTTTGGATGACTGATCTGTGTGTGTGGCCCAAGTGTGAGAGATGCCGAGAGATGTGGATGTGTCGCTTGAGTTGATGGTGTCTCTGGGCTTGCGTGGTGACAAAATCCTAGGCACCAGAATAGCGTGTTTTTGGGCTGTAGTTTCACTCTATACTTGTTGCTGGGCTCCTGCTGCAGAGTTCTCGTTCAGCTGGATCGCGCCCCAGTCTAGTTTAGCGTGTCCCGTCCAAACGTGTTTGCAGGAGAGAGAAGGTGGCGCGGTAATGAGAGAGAGGGATGTGGGCTTTGCTCTCGCAATATCAGACAGCGTCATCAGAGGACAACCTGCATTTTGGTGTTGCGAGGGCATTCTGGAGTTTTCCTTTATGGAAATTGTAAATTAATTTGCATCAGAGCTTTGGGGTTTACTCTTGTCCAGCTTTTCGTTTAAGCTTCCCGTGGAAACCTCTCATCAGGAGTTACAATACTTAATATATAAATAGCTAATAAATATATAATATATAAATGACCTATTTGAAGTGCTTCACAAACATTAACACCGTGTCCCTATGTCAGAGGTGCTCCTCCAAGACTTTTTCTAGTGCACAACTCTTTCTCCTTCCTACTAAACAGGGAAATTAGGTTTGTAGTCACACTGGGAGTATATTGTTCCAGCTTCAATTTATTCATAGTAACACGTCAGCTTTGTTAATTTACAAGCAAGCAATTCATTTTCACTCATCTACAGAAGCACAAGGTATTACTGAGACATACTGGGACAGCCTGGGGTATCCCTCTCCTTTTGGCCTTTCTCTGGTTTGCCTTGATTTTTCAACAGCCTCCTAAATACACTGCCCTGTAAATTCTGTTCTTGGACGCATTCTCCTGATTTGGCACAAACATTAATCTGTTTTTCAAATTAGCTGTGTTAAATATCTGTAGGTTCTTTAGGCAGATGGGTAATAATGAGTGCTGTGCAGTTTTCTAGCTATTGAAAAAGGGGTTTTTTTTTCCTCCCTCTGGGTTAAAAGGAGGGAAAGGTGACCTATCGCTTCCCTGTTATTGATAGGAAATTTCTCTAAGGGCTTCTCATTTCTTTTGCTCAGCTGTACTAGCCCATTTGATGTTTGGGATGTAAATGTTAGCTCTGGAAACCTAATTAAAGTCAATGTGATTACAGTCAACAGCCTTCAACTGGCGTGGGATTGTGTGACTTCCTTATGGTTGTAGGATATTTATGAGAATGACAATAGACACGTTGTTGTGGTTTGGAAAACTCCTCAAAGAAATTAAGATTCATGTAGGTATGCTGTGTACACCCAAAGTGAAATCTCCTTCTGGAGTGGGTTTCTGGTGGAGTCAAGGTCTCCTGGGAGTATTTCGGTATGAATTTCTATATGAATTTCAGGTCATAAGTTTGTAGTTAAGGTGGAAACTGTGGCGTTCCTTACCTGCTTTTTTTCCACTCAGGAATGCATCTGAGGCACTGAAAGGCTGGTTGTAGTCGGGTCTGGAGAGATTTCAGATGTCTTTGGCTACGCTTCCAGTTACAGATTGTCGTGCCGTATCTCAGCGGGATGTCTCGGTCGCTATTGTGCGGCGATTCAGCAGTTAAATTGTTCGTCTGGAAACTTCTGATTAAGCATTCCGTTCACTACCGTGAAGAACATCAGGCGTGTTTCTGGCAAGGCTCCTCACATTGCCACCACGAAAAGACAGAGAAGCCGTCGCCTGTCCCGGAGCGATGGCGGTGGCTTTGTGTGACGCTCCAAGTGTCTCCACTTGGTCTGTGGAGCCTGTCCAGAACCCGGGGAGATTCTACGCGTTGTTTACTACCAGAGTTAACCCAGAGTTAAATACTCTGACCCGATTATGGCTGCAGTGCCAGCGCGAGATGATGAATTCTCATTCTCGGAGATGAATCTTGTCCTGTTTGGAAACAGCAGCCGGATAAAACAACCCCTGTCCCGCCGCGTGGGAGCTCGCTCCACTGTGTCTGTGCTGCCGAACCAACCGCTCTCCGGTGGTGCTGGGTTACCTTGGCGGAAGGTGTGGCTCAAAGTGGTTTAAAATTCAACTTCTTTGGTTTATTAATAAAAATAAATAAATCGGCAAATAGGTGTTTTGCTTGAGAGGCTTCCTCTGCGGACCAGCCCTTCCGAGTTGTCTTACTTCCGTATTTCTCCATCTTTTGATTCGGGCTTGGGTTTGTTAGTGTCTGGAATGAGCTCTCTGGCGTTCCGAAACAGAAAGGGAAGCCACTTCGGTGTTTGCTTTCCGTAAGCCGTCAGTTCTTCCTTTCTGCACATACATAAGTTTTTCAAATGTATTTTTAACACTTGCACGTGGCCTCCTTTGCAGCAATGCTGCTTTCTCCTTAATGTGTGCATTGAAGTCAACTTTCTCTTGAGTTGCGGTACGTGCTAATTGTTGCTAATTGTTTTCTTGGGGTGATAACCAAGAGGGGATGGGGTACCCTTATTACATAATTTAGAAAATACATTTACTTTTTTTTTATTATTATTTACTTTCAGTTCTGCGATAGGTTTAGAATTGATTGATGATATAAAAAGGACAGAAGCTTCAAAATCTCACTTTCTTTTGGTGGGAATTCAGACCGGCTTCTTCAGTCCTTTTGAAATCCCAGACTGAAAATTAGAGAGGTTTTGAGATGTCCGGCTTGATCCTTTCCTCAGTAAATACTAATGGTTTCAGCTGAACCTTATGCATTGATATTCTTGGTGGTTCATGGTTGTAGGTAATTTTGCCCTAATTTTTTTTTCTTTTCAAAGCCATTTCTTGTCACAGTAGCTCTTTTAAGAATACGTACCCCCATTTTCATTATCAGCCGACGCGGTCAGAGGCAGGGGAAGGGGTGGATTTCCAAAACCAAACGCTTCGTGTTACGTAGTCTGTTTAGGCAGGGTGTAGAAAGAGATGAAAATGAATGGGTCTCTTTCTGTTTGCGTGCGTATAGGAAAGCTGGCAGCGTTCCCTTCAGAGGAGAGCATACCTGCCAAAATGTTAGGCTTTCCAAACGAAGCAGAGATTGTCCTTTGGGTGAAGAAGAGGTTAAATGTGCCTCTGTCACTTCCCAGAGTACTTGGTGGTGGTTATGTGTTTCCTGGGATACAGGCCACTGTTCTCCTTTGCAGTAATTGATACAAATTAAACCCTTAAATACAGGCAAGAAACAAACTTAACCAATTTTTGCGGTGCCGTCAATACATTTAATTCAGATTTAAAACCACTCACTGACCTGATAATAGATCTTTGGAACTTGCTGGGGAGGACTGCAAAAAGTTAACTCCTTTAGTGGGAGACAGGGTGAGTAACTGGAAGAGTTTCATTGAGGGCTGATGAATGACAGAAACAATGCTTGGCTCAGGAAATCCACTCGGATAAAAATAGTCCGAGGCTGGGAGAGCGCTTGGAGGAAGCGTCTTATGTGCTTGCCTGGTGTCGCCTCTTCCCCTGGCTGGCCGTGGTCGCTGTGGTTCTTCCCCCAGTTGTTTCACCAGCGCATCTGCAGGCAGGTTTCTTGGGTAGATGTTTGTCCCAGCAAATCTGGCACCTTCTGGCTGCCAGGACTCCGGTGTTGCCGGTTCGTCGGTGCGGTGCTGCCGGCTGGTAGTGCCACTTGAAAAGGTTGGTTTGCCCGTGTGTTTTGAAGTCTCCCTCCCACACGATGCAGTCCTCTGCAAGCATCTCCATGCTTTGCTGTTCCCGTCCATCTTCCTTCCAAGCGCAGGGCTTGCAGCTCCCGGGAGTGGGAGAAGGGTGTTGGGAGGCACTACTGGGAGTGAAGCAAAGGGTGCTTCTGAGGGTGCTCATGCTGCTGTTGGAGATGGTGCTGGGCTTGGTGGAATCCCTTCTGAGTGAAACCCCGTAAACTTACTGAACACGGCTTGTGTTTCCTTCTTGTAGACTTGAAAGACTTTTTTTTTAATTTTTTTTTTTTTTTAACACATTTCACTATGCACTATGTTGCTTCTGGAGGATTATTTAAAGGTTGCAGTTTAGTAAGATGCGCAAGGTGATCTAACAGCCCGCTATCACCTCACGATTCCCCTCTGACACGTGTCATTGTCCCCTCCGTACTGAGATTTAGCACTTCTATAATTCTCTTTTTGTGGTTAGCTTTCTGCTGGCTTAATTTGCAGAATCCAGGTCTTTCTTAAACAGTTTCTTTGGGATGTAAAATAATAAATTTGGGGAAACAATGTCATCCTGGTAAAAAAACCAAACCGAAGCAACAGCAACAAAAAAACCCAAACACCACACACACAAAAAACCCCAGAGAACTAAACAGCTTTTGTCTAGGTCACTCCAGTAACCGACTTCTGGCTCCTGTAGGACTTACCGCTGGCTACGTGTTGATGTTTTCTGAAATTCTGAGCAAGAATCGGTGGCTCGTGCATCTGTGTGGGTATATAGAGATGCGTATGTACATACATGTGCATATACGTGTGTATACACACGTCATGGGTTTGGGCCGGATCGGTCCAAGCAAGCCGAGGGACAGATGTTCCCTCTCCCCTGCTGAGCAGGAGAGAGGGAAGAGAAGAGACTAGTTTACTAAGAACTAAACTACTTTAATGAAATATAAAGAATAAAATAACAAAAAGAAAATAATGAAATATATACAAAACCGTATCAAGCTCCCGGGATGACAGTCACGTCACCAGCAGGCACTGGGGAAGTCCCAGACTGGACTCGGCGACAGAAGGGAACTGGATTCAGGAACACACGGGTCAGGATCAAAGGCAGATGAACCGACGGAGTCCCCCTCGGACGCCGGCCATTGAAGGAGGAAAGCCAGAGCCCCAGCAAGAGCAAAAGCCCAAGCAAGCCGGTTGCCCCTTTGGTCCCTCAGCTTTTATCCTGAGCGTGATGCAGATGGGATGGAATACACTGTTTGGTCAGTTTTGGGTCCCCTGTCCTGTCTGATCCTCCCCACAGGTGGGACCCCTCTATGCTTCTCCGCTTCCCACCCTCCAACAGGGCAAAATACAAAGTTGTCTGGCCTTGGTCGTTACAGCAATAAGCACAAGCGAGGGCCTCTCTGCATCCCGTGCCTTGGCATCAGCTATAAACATGGGTCTTATCTCTCTGAGAAAGCAGTTTTCTGCACAACATGCTGTTAATTCCAGCATGAAGAAGAGCCTCCAGAAGAGGCCAAGTTAGAAAGCAGAGTTACTGAACAAAATTGGTCCTGTTTTACCTCAAACCAGGACAAACACACTCACACGTGAGCGTTTTCAGTAGGAAGTTTTCAGACTGTTGCAGGGTGAGAAGCAGCAATGGACTGTGAATTCCTGAGAGAAGGGTCTGGGAGCAGCGGTAGCCCCTGCTCCTGCCGAGCTGCGAGCGCTCTACTGGCAGGGATCTGCCGCCTTGCAGGGACAAGCCTTACCTTCTCCCGGGAGATCAAGCAGCAACTTCCGTCTCCTGCCGATTTTCTGATCCATCTGAGAGCAGCACAGCCTGGCATGCTGCACCTGAAAGGTTCCCAATCCACTATCCACTTACACATTTGAATTTTAGTTGGCGTGCGCGAGACCCTTGTAGGGTCTAACATAAAAGGGAAACATCAATCTGTTACCTTTTTTTTTCCTTTCTTGAGCAAGAGATCATCAAACCATGAAATTTATCTCAGGGCAAACAAGTAGGATGCTTGTTTTGTTTGAGAGTCTTCCCAAATCATTGTCTCTTGCCTCATTTTATAAGGGGTCTGTGCTGAATCTCAGGAGAAAATGAGTGGTGGGAAGAGGGGGAAGGAAACCGAGGGGCTGTGACGTGACCTACCAAATCCTGGCTGTTGAGGCATTAAATAGGATGAAAGTGTAAGATGATTTTCCAGTTGTAGATGGAGAGGGATTTGTAAAGGCTGGTGGTGGGGGTTTTTAACCAATACATCTTGCTTTCATCCACAAATCTGCTTTTTATATTTTGTTTTCTATGTTATTCTGTTTTACATGGAGGAAATAGTGGCTTAATCCTGGTAAGATGCACGGAAATGTGTTTACTTGATGTTTTGTGAAGCCAGGCTGGTAAAACTTCAGAAATTGTAAATGCTTGTCTGAAACAGTAGCTTACAATTGAACATGTTGAGTATTCTTAATAAAGGTGATACCTGATTTATTGCTTAGTGTTTTGTACAGGGTATTACATGGTAATATTTTAAATTTTTGAAAAAATACCTGTTGCATTTTACGGCTTGTAAGGAGTGTGTGTTTCTCTGTTTTAGGGCATAATTCAGAAGATTGTGGACAGTCACAAAGTGAAAAACGTGGCCTGCTATGGGTTACGGCTCAGTCACCTGCGGTCTGAGGAGGTTCACTGGCTACACCTGGACATGGGGGTGTCCAATGTGAGAGAGAAATTTGAACTAGCCCACCCTCCAGAAGAATGGAAGTAAGAGTATAAATCTGTTCAGTGTCAAAATCAAGTCATATAAATCTTTTTGCCTTGTCATGAAAAACAGCTCTGTAATTTGCTTTACTAAGGAAGATCCTCTTGTAGTGGAATAGAGGTGATGGAAAAGGGAAAAAAAAAAAACCCATAACTTTTCACATCAAAGAACTTTAGGCAGTGAAGAACGCTCCTTGCTGTTGTAACGGGCTTCCTGCAAACCGAGGGGAACAGATGCGTGTTCTTATCTGGGATTCAGAGGAGGCATGAAGTCGGAATAGAAATCTCCTAGTCATTTTTCCTTAAAAAACTTGCAGAAGTTGTCATCTATCTAGTGAACCAGCCCCATCTCAGGTTTTGTCATCCTTAAAAGTTTTGGGACGGGAATCCTATTCCTATTTGTGGTACAAGCACACTGCTGAAAATTAACAAGGATGGATCTTGTTATTTAAATGAAAACAAGAGAATAATGTTAAATACTGGTTGTATTTAGATACAGACAAAGTAGGAGGAAGGTAATTTGAACAGCGTGAAACGCAGTGAATCGATCAGTTTATCCCTCTGCAATTGTAAAGCTGTTTATTGGGTAATGAATTGAGGCCCAGAGCGATGAGTGACATCAGCCTTTTTTCTAACCGGCATCTTCAGTTATTCCAGGAGCAATGAACCAATAGAAAGGTAACAGCAGAACTTGGGGTTGGTTATTTTTAATTGCCTTAGTAAATTTGCTGAGATACTTTCATGGTTCCAGTTAGCTGGTTAAAATAAGCGGTATGACCTGTGCTCTCTGTTGAAGGCTGAGTTTTCTTCAGCTTTTTAGCCTGAAAAAGCAAAGAGCAAGCTGATGGTGCAACCTCAGGAGAGGATGTAGGCTGGAGGGCAAGAAGGGAAAGATTGTCCACTTTCCTGGTAGAAAGACAAGAGGAAACTAAAATTATTTATTAAAGAACCCAATAGTCTCCTAGAGAATACGGGGAGCGCAGGGTTTTCAAATACCATTAAGCTATGGTTACTAACTCATAGCAGAGGGTTTCTTCATTTTTTTATGTGGTTTATGTTCATAACCACAATTCATGCAGAAGTTCCTAGTTATTTTAAAGGCTACACTTCTGCAAAATTATTGTACATAGTCTATACTTAATTTCTTGGAAATGGGATTATTCTATATTAGCAGATGAATGGAGTTGTTATATACTAGCAGATGTCACAGTTGCTAAGCTTCAGTTTATAAATTCTCTTTACGGGCCCAATTTTAACAAACGCAACAAATTCAAACAAATTAGGAATGTTTAAAACTTAGGTTTCAGGCATGTTGCACGTTCTCTTCTGTGCATGTTACACTTTGTTGTTTCTGGGATGCGCATCAATATTTTCCCTTGGAACCTTACAAGAAATTTTTCGTCGATAATACTGTGCAGGCCCAGGTTAGGAGGGAGGGGATTCCTGAATCCTTTGCGTGATGGTAGTACTGCGTATAGGATGTGAATAATTTACACTCTGGAAGTTTGTTACACAGTGTACAAGTGTCACTTCCAGTTTTATTAGGCGGCGCAACTCGCATTGCACACATTGCAGAACAAAGTTAATCAGTTTTAAAAGCAAAGTTAGATGGTTGTTTTGAAGTTTGTGGACAGGAATTGCATAAAATACTCATGAAAGAGCTATCATGAGATGTAAATTATTCAATAGCTTTCCAGAGTGTCATTTAATGTTTTATCGAATACATACAGCGTGACATACCTTTTAAACCCATGGAGATCTGCTGTGCATAATCAAAACGCTGCTGTCATATTTGTAATACCATAACACAGAGTGTTTAAGATCATATGACAGTACTTGTAAAAATATTTAGATTAGCAAAGGGGGAGAAGTCTTGGAATGCTTCTTAAATGAAAAGCTTCCTATAGTGTTAGTGAATCAGTAACTGACTCTCGTGTGATTATTTTTAATCAGCTAAATTAAAAGGGCTGTGTATTCACAGTGTTCAGAAATTAGATCTCAGACATTTTCCTGGACTAATCCAGATATGAGGATCTAGTCTGATGGTCAGTGGACTGTACACAGAAGGTACCAGGAAAAAAAAAAAACAATCTCCTGTATATGTGGCTTTTGTTTGGTGCTGTTTATAATCCTGCAGAGAATCGCTAGTGAAAGGGAGGAACAGGGATATGACTCTGCTTCAGATGGCACAGCTGTACTTAGCACTTAGGAAGAGTAAATAATAGTGGAGTTTAGGGCAACAAAGTCAACCAAAATCTGTCACTTCAAATTTTCTTCCTTTCTTCCTGCGGCATACAGCTCAGTTGCAGGAGCACACACAATCTGGCGTTGCCAGACTGGCCATGGAGAACCTCAATTCCAGGAAATCTCTGCTTACTGGAAGTCTTTTTTTCCCACCTTTGTGTTTGCTTTTATATACTGCTTTGACCACCTTCTTGCTAAAAAAAGGTTTGGACTTGGCACAAGATAGACGAGGTTTGAACTATCTTGTAGCTTTAAAAAAAACCCCAACAAAACAGTATAGTCCTAATACTTAAGTTTTTCCTACAGAGAAAAAAGATTGACCCTAAAATTCAAATAAGTCTTCTATTAACTGTGTCTATGTCTACACTGTACGTTTACTTTAGGAATGTTCATGTTAATTAACTGTGTCAAACAAAATACCCTTTTTCCATTTTATTCTCTAGCAATGAAGGTAATTCCATCCAGCATTGTAAAATTCCAGTTGCGTCTAAATCATGGTGCCAAAAATGATTAGAGTTATAATTCTTGGAACTCCTTGCTTATTTGTTTGTAGTACTTTGTACGGAAATAAGTATTCTGGAGTCTGCTGCGTTCTCTGTCACATTGGGTACTACTGTCCTATTTCTTTGAGTTAAACAAGATTTAGCACTACAGCAGCATTGTGTAACTCCAATGTAATTCCCTACAATTGCTTTAGAATAACTCCACTCTTCCAAATGCAGTCTGAGAGTTGTGTTCATTACTGAATTCCAATAACAGTAGCATAAATTGTTAATTGTTCCTTAAGCATTGTATGTAAGCCTGTATACCTGTCCATGCAAGATGATCCCAGGTGACAAGTGAAACACAAACAAAATCCCAGGGCTTTTTTATGGGAAGGCAATAAAGCCTAGAGTGGATTTGTTTGCTTCAGGTTTCCTCTTAGTCTTCATGCTAGCTAAGTGCAAGGCGCGCTTGGGCATGCCTTAAACTCACTTTTTAATTAAGAAATTAGTCTTCACTTGTAGTATTATTATTTTAATGATTGGATGTTTCCAAGGGTATGAGGGTGAAAGATAAAAGAGCCTTGTTCCCTCAACCTTTACCCTGTACATCCCGGTGAACTGGGGCTAGAGGGATGTGGGACTCTGAAATCATAGCATCAACCCTGGTCATTTTTGGTAATACTGAGCCTTCAAGAGCACTCACAGCAGCTATCCTTTCTGTCTCTAAAATGGTACGTGCCAAAACACCGTTCCCTTTGCTGGTCTTTTTTTGTCCCACGAGAGAATCAAGAGGTGTGAGTAACAAATTGTTCCCCACGAGGTAGACATCTTCCAGTTCTGTACTTACGTGCACCTTGAGCGCTGTGTTCAGTTTTGGGCACCACAGTGTAAGAGAGACATTGAGGTGCTGGAGTGTGTCCAGAGAAGGGCAACAAAGCTGGTGAGGGGTCTGGAGAACAAGTCTTATGAGGAGCAACTGAGGGAATTAGGATTGTTTAGCCTGGAGAAGAGAAGGTTGAGGGGAGACCTTCTCACTCTCTACAACTCCCTGAAAGGAGGTTGTAGCGAGGTGGGGGTCAATCTCTTCTCCCAAGGAACAAGCAATAGGACAAGAGGAAATGGCCTCAAGTTGTGCCAGGGGAGGTTTAGGTTGGATATTAGGAAAAACTTCTTCGTGGAAGGGGTTCTCAAGCATTGGAACAGGCTGCCCAGGGAAGTGGTGGAATCGCCATCCCTGGAGGTATTGCACAGATGGGTAGACGTGGTGGTGTCTGAAGTTCATGGTTTAGTGGTGGGTTTGGCAGTGTTAGGTTGATGGTTGGACTGGATGATCTTGAAGGTCTCTTCCAACCCAAATGACTCTGTGATTAAGGCTTGTAGGTAAAGCAGATCCTTGTAACCAGGCAACATTCATGCTTTGGCTCTAACAGGTGGAAGAAGCCCCAGTGCCTTGGTGCTAACACAAAGGCCAGACCACCTGCAGAGTGATTCAATGAGTTGATTAAATTGATCTAAAATCTCTGTACCTCTCCTCTCCACAGTCTTGTTTTCTCCCCTCTTGCTTCCAGTTATCCCGTCCTTTCCCATTTCTTCTATGAGCCTTAATGCTTGCCTGATCCTTTGGCAAGCTGATTCCATTCATTAAACTCACACAAGGCTGTTTTCTCCCTCCTTTGTCTGCCCTTTTTGTTTCCATCTTCTTTCTGCTTGCTTTTCTGCTGCTGTGAGTGAAATCAGAACCTGCTGGAAGCTACCGTGGTTGGAACTGGTGAGCTTGTTTCTTTCAGTGCCACAAAATATTACAAGTTGGATCATCCTTTCTGGTTTTTGGCTCCACCAACCGCCCAGGCGGTGTTTGTTACTCAAAGGGAAGCTGCTAGAACTGCTCAGTAGTGCGTGCCATGCTGTGGGCAGGTCACTTCTCCATACTTGGTGACTTTATTGATGCCCACCTTTCTGCAGGTGGGAGTGGAGGCCCATAGCGTGTGCCAGCCTGTGCATGGAAGCATCTATACTGCAGTCTACATGAGGAGCAGCAAGTAGAATAGTGGTCTTCTGGTTTTATCAGACACAGGGGAAGTGACTATCATATAGTTGCTCAAAGAGTGGACCTGGTTTGTGAGAAAGAGACGTGTCATCCTCATCAGTTGGCTGCGTTTCAAAGATACAGGCTATTGAAAAACAAGCCCATCCTTGAGTTGGCCTTTGGAAGTCAGTACCTTCATTCCCATAGGCATAGTCGGAGATGAGGTTATAAATAGGTAATGAAGGTCACTCTCGGTACTGTCCCAGCCAAGCTGGCTTTGCCTTACCTGATTTTCTCACGAGATCCTGTTGCAAAAAGCAGTACTCCTCGTGCCTCCTCAGGTGAGACGACAAGTCCCTCTAAAGGAGAAAGATTGCTTTCCTGATGTTTTTTTTTTAATCCTGGAGGGTAAAGGTGTTCTACATCCCAGTCTAGATCAGGGTGGCTGAGACAGCACGTACGCTGCTGAAGGTCTGAGATCACTTCCACACGCATTTCTTCAGGCCTCTGATTTTTGGCACGTAGGATGACTGAAAGGTAGGAAAAGAGGTGGTGTGGAGTAACGACCAACCAGTCAGTATTTCTTCTTATCAGGAGAGCTACTGAAGGATTCTTTCCGTTTGGGTAATGTGAAAATTCAACTCCATCTTCAGTATCTGTTATTAAATAAGATGTCTCAGACACACGCGGTGAATCAGAACACTTCCAGGATTTAGAAGGTCACCTTTGTCAGGCACTCGATACCCCTGCGGTGGGTTGACCTTGGCTGGCTGCTAGAGCCCACCCAGCCGCTCCCTCTCCTCAGCAGGACCGGGGTCGGAATTAGGATAAGAAAACTTGTGTGTCCAGAATAAAGACAGACCTCTTTCCAAGTGTGGTCACAGGCAAAACAGCCTCTAATACAGGAAAATTCATTTAACTTATTGCCAATTAAAATAGATTCAGGCAGTGAGAAACGAAAGACATTAAAAAACAGCTTCCCCCTTCCCTTCTTCCCAGGCCCAGCTTCTCCCCTCCACTCCCAGCTTCTCTCCCCTGAGCGGCGCAGGGGATGGGGATGGGGGTTGTGGTCAGTCACTGGTGGATGAGAAGCTGAACAGGAGCCGGCACCGTGCGCTCACAGCCCAAAAAGCCACCCGTGTCCTGGGCTGCATCCCCACAGCGTGGGCAGCAGGGCCAGGGAGGGGATTCTGCTCCGCTCGGGGGAGACCCCACCTGGAATCCTGTGTCCCGCTCCAGGGATCCCAACATAAGAAGGACGTGGAGCTGTTGGAGCGGGGCCAGAGGAGGCCACAAAGATGCTGCGAGGGCTGGAGCCCCTCTGCTGTGAGGACAGGCTGGGAGAGCTGGGGTTGTCCAGCCTGGAGAAGAGAAGGCTCCGGGGAGACCTTAGAGCCCCTTCCAGTCCCTAAAGGGGCTACAGGAAATCTGGAGAGGGACTTTTTAGAAGGGTGTGTAATGACAAGGCAGGGTGTATTGGCTTCAAACTAAAAGAGCGAAGATTTAGACTAGATAGAGGGGGCCCTCCCCGGGCTGCAGGCTGGGTCTCTGCTCCAGCGGGGTCTCTGCAGGGCTGCAGGGGATCCCTGCTCCGGGCCGGCAGCACCTCCTGCCCTCCTGCTCCTCCGCCCTCGGGCTCCCTCTGCTGCTGCCGCCTCCGGGGCTTCCTCCTCCTCTGCCTGGGCCGCCTTCCGCCCTCCTGGAAACCTCTTTTCCCCCCGGCGCCCCCAGCTCGGCTGAGGGGCTCCGCTGTGTCCTGCCGTGGGGCCCTTGGAGCATTGGCTGTGTCCGGCACGGGGCACCCACGGACGCTCCCGCAGAGACCACCCCGCAGCCCCTGCCAGCGCCTCAGCACCCAGTACAGCTCCTCAGGCCAGGTACACTTATTAACTTTTATTCTTCTTTGCTTTAAAATCTTTGAAAATACCTGGTCCGTTCACCGTCCACCAGAAGTGCTGTGTGCTGATGCTCTGTCTTGTACACGAACCAAGCGTGTAGAAACGCGTTCGGGTAACGCAGTAGCCTCATGCCCAGGAGAGATGCCTGTGTGAGTTTGCAAGATGCTGAATTTCCCTTGGTTGACTTTGCTGTCTGCTTTATACATTCTCTTGTGCCGTGGTGATGCCCTCAAATTGCACATCAGCCTTCGCCATGTATTTGCCAGTCCCTCACAATGATTTATCAGAGCAATAATAAAATAGCGACCGGATTTTGTATTAACAGCCGGTGATCATAGAATCGTAGAATCACTTGGGTTGGAAGAGACCTTCAAGATCATCGAGTCCAACCGTAAACCTACACTGCCAAAACCACCCCTAACCCATGTCCCTCAGCACCACGTCTGCCCGGCTTTTAAATACCTCCAGGGACGGCGATTCCACCACCTCCTGGGCAGTGATCTGACAAAGTGCTGCTCCAGTGGGAAAGGATGAAACTGTCTTAATCAACTGGGAGGTACCAGTTAATTGCTAGCCAGTCACCTTCAAGTATCCAATTAGCCAACTCTTCTTTGCTCAGAGTTTGGATCTTTCTTGAATATTCTTTTTTCCCGCTTGCCGTTTCATGCGGCGCGGCGTGGCGGGTGATGTGGAAGCCTGCCGCCATGGAGAGGAATTCCAATAGGAACGGATAAAAGACAAGGAGAGAACAGCAGGAGAAAATGCCCCTGAGAAACTATGAGAAACCCATAAGGGCAGTTTTCAGAGAACCCTGTTGGTTTTAATCTTAAAATGTAGAACGCACTGGATTATAGAGCCAAAAAAAAATAATACAAAAAGTAATTTTTTACACAGATTTGTTTTATTCTCTATCAGCATCTGCAGTGGTGTTCAGCGGTAGATTGAGGGGCTACGACAGAAGTAGGTGGTAGGGGAAGGCTCTGCTTCTCTCTGCTGCGGGACGGTGCGCTCGTGCTGCTTCCTCTCCCTGGCGCTTGAACACCTGCGGGTACATTTTGTCTTATATCTAAAATTTTATTGAATAACGCAGTAGATATCTTTTGTGTACCCTGAAACGTAAGCGGTGATCAGCAATAGAGGGTGATTCTGTGTGCCTTCTCAATTAGAGTAATTCTTGAGAGTTTGTCTTAACTTTGACTTTGAATCTCTTTTTTGTTTAGACCTGTCTGTGTCATTGTGTCAGAGAATGGTTTAGGTTGGAAAAGACCTTAAAGGTCATCTCATCTAGTGGGCAGGGTCACCTCTCACTAGACCAGGTTGCTCAAAATTCCATCCAGCCTGGCCTTGAACACTTCCAGGGACATCCACAGCTTTTCGGGGCAACCTGGGCCAGTGTCTCACCACCCTCAGAGTGAAAAATTTCTTCCTTATATCCAGTCTAAATCTCTCCTCCTCCAGGTGTTCTCCACCTCTCTTGTGTATCCTACAGTCTGAAGACTCTTTTTGGTTTAAGGACGTGTTTTCTATGCACAAGAAGACTCAGCATGCATTTTCTTTTATTTCCTTGCCATACTGTGAAAAAAAATCAATTCTAAATATTCCTACTTCGTATACCAGTGTGTTTTCATGTTTTTACAGTTTCTAAATGTTTCCCTTATTTTAATGATTTCTCATGGGATAACGTATTTTGAATGATTTCAGAGCAGGGTAGAATACTGCAATTTCTGTTTGCAGTGGAATCCTAGGCAGCAGTAACTCCTGGTAACTTTTTATCACATCTCCATATAAATCTTGATTGCAGGCAGCCAGATCACTTACTGAAAAGAAGTTCTTGTCCTGCTGAAACCAACAGATTGAGATGTTGCAATATTTACTCTTACTATCAGAAGTGGATTCTTAAATATACTTATTTTGGGGAAGGGCTGTGAAGAGCTTTATGCTTGGGATATGCTGTATGGGCACACCGAAAGGGATGAGGAGGTTTATTATCAGAATGTCATTGCAGGAATGTGTTAGAGGAGGAAGCATGCAGTGTATGTCAAACACTGTGGGCTGTTACCGCAGGAGAAGCAATAATACTAAATTTAGGGTTTGGAAGGGGTAGTTTAGGGTTAGAGGAGGGATACAGATTTGGCACAGGGTCATGAATGAAGGCTAATCCTGACTCTTCCTCACTCTGTGATGTACTGTTAAGCTGAAACGTACGGCTGTCAGGTTGAAAACGGGTTCATTCGGCTTTTGCGCGCGTCTTGGTGATGAATAAGGAAGTAGGAAACCTTTTTACAGAGAAATCCCTTCAAAACCTTTGGAACAACTCAGAGGTGAATATTACAGCAGTTCATCGGAGACACTACAGGGTCATTTCCTTGAGTAAGCCCTTGTTTTGTCTGTAGGGTGAGTAACGCTGGTTGCCAGTCCCACTTGGAGCAGTGGGATCTTGTGATAAGCAAAGATAAAAGCTGCTGCCGGGGGGGTCATGTCAGTGGTCGCTCATCTGCTGTCCCCTCCTAACTGGGGCCTCCCTTCCCATGGATCTGGACCTGATGGCTCATCTGCTCCAAGGCTCGATGCTTCATCCCTCACGGAAGCTTTGGGAAGGGTTTTATGTTTGCTTGTGTTACAGAGGTGCTTCGTAACCATCCATATGAAATGTCGGATACTACCTTCCAGTTTAGTTCTCCGACTAGCCAAAAAAGGAAATTTCCCCATAGTTTTCTGAGTTTGTTTTGATTTTATCCTTATTTTTAAGTATGTTTGAAGACGTCTGTTATTCGTGGGAAATCTCGATTGCTGTTTTCACCTCACTGGTTCTCTTTTTCTTGCTTTTCAGATACGAATTGAGAATTCGATACTTGCCAAAAGGATTTCTAAACCAATTCACTGAGGACAAACCAACTCTAAATTTCTTCTATCAGCAGGTATGTTCAGTTCTACTACATTTTTAGGAGGGTTTTTTTGCTGACATTTGGAAAGTTCTGGCTTTGTTTATGCAGATAACATGTTACTGCAGAAATAGAAATGGGTGAAATTTAAAGCTGCATATATAAAGCGGAAGGGGCACGAAGCCCACGGCATCTTTCTCCTCGAGAAGTGGTGAGGGATGTTTTCCAAGGACAGGGTAATTCTGCAGTTGTCTTCTTCACTCAGGTAAAATTTACTGTTGTTCTGGAGTTATTTCACAGTTAGGAAAATGTGGAATTTCTTTATTTTTGCAAGCACAAATAAGTGCTTCACTACAACCATGGAATGTTCTTTTCCAGTCATATTATTAGGTTATTTTCTTGATTTGAGTGATGGAATGTTTTTTTCCAGTCATATTATTAGGGTGTTTTTGATTTTCTTGATTTTCTTGATTTGAGTGTGCTTTATTGATTTGTAAAACTGCATAATAGTAAAAGTTTCTATAAATTAAGCACCTAAATCTTCATTTTGTTCACTTACGTAATTTTAATCTGCTTTTAAACTGGCAAGCTCAAAGTTAAAACCCCATAGGGATACCTTGTAGAGGAGTCTGGATGAGAATAAGTTATAGTATCTTCTGGCTTAAGTAATCCATGCATCTCTGAAAATTCAAACCTAAACTTAACTTACCGGCTACTTAAGTGGGTCTTTCCCAGTGTCTGGATGATGTGCAGTCTGTGTTCATGCACTGAAATGTTGTTAGTGCTGAGAGAACAGTCTGTGTTACTGAACAGCGGCAGGTTTGTGAACCAGATGTGTTTCTACGTCATAGTTTTAAGCAGTACTTTGTACTGCTACGTGGAAAATTAGTTTTAATCTAGATTATTTCAAGGAGTCATCTTATGGAGTATTATCGTGATAGAGAAGGAATAAGGTAGGAAGGAGAAGTAGGGGGAAAGGACTGAAATGGCAGCGCTCAAGAACTGCACCGTGGAAGCTCTGGAGTATTGTTTTGAAATAGGAATTTATTTACCTGATGCATTTTGTTATATCAAAGGAACAACAATACAAAGTGCTGATAATATTATTAAAACCCCAAAGGCTTCTACTAAGGAGAACTATTTCCATGGACTACTGTTCTTTTTGCTGTGTGCCTGCCACGTTCAAAAATACCCTGATCTTAGGTTGGTTGCTTGGGCCATACCATAATTCTTGAGCAAAATTAGGCTATAACTGGAGCTGGTCCAAAGCATGGCACTGTTCTGCCCTTGTGAACAGACACGCTTGCAGGTGAGGAACCAGGAAACTAATTCTGGTTAATTTTTTTTTTTTTTTAAGTTTCTAAAAAGAAGAAAACATAATCCTCCCTTTTGTCCAATACTTCATGTGAAAGCAGAATATAGAATTAACATGCTCATACTGATTTCTTAAATGTCTTCAATTGTACGCACACACGTTTCTGTCTTGGGCAAATGACTTGATTTTTTTAATGTGTGATGAAATTCATGTATTGATACGTGGTGGAGTTGATTTCTGAGAAGACAATTCTAGTACAATGCTTATCTGAACTTAGCATTTTGTTTAACTGATCTGTGATGTGCTTGTTTCATGCTAAAAATGTCTGGATTTTGGTGACTTTTTAGTGTTGCCAGGGATTCTTCTAGAAACAACAAAATCCTGTTCCTCAGGTTCCTCAGGAACCTCCATCCTGGAACCTCTGTGGCAGGTGACTTACTATGTACTGGCTTTAAACATGGGAGATTTGTGGTTTTCATATTGCAAAAGTGGGTGATGAGCTCCAAAATAATTTCCTGAACTCCATCATTTACCTATCCAAGAGCTGGGAAGCCCGCAGTATCCTCTCATTTGTACCTCAGAGCTATTTCTTTCAAGCAAGGAATTTAAAATGCCGGAGGAGTACGTATTAGCGTTTTCTGAGAAACACATTTTTACTAGATTTGTGGAAATCATTAGAAACAGATGCATATGGCTCAGAATAGCAAGAAGCTTTATGAAGGGTGACAGGAACTGATATGTAAAGACGGCAGTTGCCTGTATGTGATGATGCCCTGAATCCTAGTTCTATTATAGAATTAAAATCGGAGGTTCTTATCTCCTTGCTTTGCATGCTATACCTTTTTTTTCCTTCCCCTCTTCCCCTTTCTTCACCAGCTTATCGTGAGATATTTGTGTCTCCAGTTCTTCAAAAGTCCCTGTTCTTCGTTCTGGGGGGCTGCAACGTATTTGGGTCACCATTGTCATGGAAATCGGGTGCACAACTTTTCAGAGCTGTCCTTCTCTTTCCGTGATTCGGGTTTGCTCCAGAAGTTTCACTTGGCCTCTTGAATAAATTAGGACAATTACTTTTATCTGATAAAGTGCTACCCCAACCCCACTGATTTATGAAAGGAAGGCAGGAGAAGAATTTGTGCAATAATGCTGCATCGTAGAACAGACCTAAAACATAGGGGGATGTGGAGAAACAAGGAAAGACAAATTTTCACATTTTGTTCCTCTCTGCCACATTTTACCATCCTCTTTTGTTAAGCACAGCTCACAGTCAGACACATCATCTTCTATATAGGCAAGAACAACAGAATGTACATAAATCATACGTGCATACACAGATATCTTGAGCTTTCTGCACAGAAATAACTGGTAGAGATAATGAATGTAGGACCCAGTTACAGAATTAAAAAAAAAAATCTTAACAGAATAACGCTTCTGTAATCAAATTGGCTTTTGTAGATGTAAAAGTCAAATGCGTTGCTGTTCCCTGTGTTATAAATGAGAAAAAGATTTTTGAGGACCAGATGCTGCCTGTGACTAAATCTTTCTTTTCAAGCTGAGGCTGAGAACCTATTACCAACTTGATAACATCTAAACACATGTTGTCTGACTTATTAAAAATGTACATCAAATTAAGAAGTTCATGCAGAAGGAAAAGAAATACGGTGACCTCTGGCACCCGTGAATTGTCTGTGGATTTTAGAAAACGTAATTATTTTCTCGGATGTGAGTTGCGGAGCAGCAGTGTTGTTGAAAAAGAAGCTGAAAGCTTGAGGAAGAGACTGAATCCTCAAGTGATCTTCATCTTCCAGAAAAGCACGGAACGTTTGTGTAGATAACGAAATGTTACCTTAATCGCTGTCGGCAGACGCAGTTTATTCCTGCAGTTAACCCGAGGCACAATTACCAGGCTGTTAAACTGAAAACTGGCACACGTCTGTAGCGCCGCACGCATGACTTCTCCCATTCACCTCAATGAGGGCATTGCCCTGTAAAAATTGGTGCGAGCATTTAAGTCTTCTCAGCTTGGAGTTAATATGTGAAATTTTTTTTTTTTCTTTCTTTCTCCCCCCTCTCCTTGATTTTGACTATTTTAAGGATGCTGTGACCTTTCTTTGTTTCGGATCGGAAAATAATCTTTATTTTCAAGAGTCTTGAACAAATCACAAGCCTGTGACCGGAGCTGTTTGTAGCTTGACGTACAGCCGTTTGTGACGGGGGGGTTGGTCATTCTGCCATCTGCAGTGGGCGTACATCGTTCTAATTGGAAGTATAAAAGCGGGGCGCTTAACGAGACTGTTCGTAAGGGTGCCCCTGGTTTGCAATCTGTACAGCGAAGCATTAAATCTGGGGGGGGGACAACGACACCTGACACGAACCGTGGAACTCGTTTGTACCGTCGGAATTAGTCATAGTAGTGTTGACACCGTGCGGTTTGTCCAAGCGTCTGTGTTTCAGGTTGTGCTTCTGCTGTGAGACTCCGGATGGGGGAGAGGCTGATGCTCTTCAAGAGCATCAAGAGTCAAGAGGCCGTTCCTCTTGACTCGGAGGAGTTGCGCGCTCAAGGCATGTCATTTTACATCCCAGGTGAGAGCTCCGATCCACGGAGTAATGCTGGAAGAGCGTCTCTTCTACTGCTCCATTTGGAAGGTGGTGAAGGTGGTGGATAGCAGGTCTTCAGAGGTGTCTCCTCTTTTTTCCATTAAGTGGAGCGTTTAGGTGGTGATGCTGCATCGACCGCTTTATCCCATTGGGCCCAACCTCTTACAGTTTCAACCAAAGTTAGGCAAATTGGAACCCCTCCCGGTGCCGTTTGAATTGTGAGGTTCAAGTATTACAAAAAATGAGGACATGCCAGGTTTATGGTTGCCTGCACAGTTGGCAGATGCTTGCTGTGTAGGTTTTACGTGCCAGCCTTCCGTTGTGTTCCCTTTGTGTTGTGTACCCAAATCTGAACCGAAGGGAACTCGTAACCCCGCCCCCAAACCCTTAAACACGAAGTACACGGGATTGCCGAGTCAAAATACTGTAAGTTAATTTGTATGGATAAAGTAGCCTTTTGGTTTTGTTCAGTTGACCGTTTTGTAAATCTCAATAAAGATTCCTGTCTTTTTTTATCAAGTTTTACCATTTTTCAAGAAAAATTCAGAGGCAACGGGCGTAAGGGTACGAAAGGAGAATTAAAAATCGGAGTTTTTTTGAGTAATGAAAATTAGGCTTTGCATTTTTCTTGTACTTTTTGGGAGCATTTCCAGTTGCTTTATAGACATGTTGGTAAAATCCATTTCGAGTGTCTTCCTTTCCCTCTGTTTCGGTGACGTGGCTGTTGGGAGATGGAAGTAAAAGGGACAGGCTTCTCTCTTTTCCCTTAATAGCTGAGCGAGGACCGAAAGCCGTATCTCACATCAAGATAGAGGACAGCTTTCAAAAACATTCCTATAATGAGAATCAGACGTAAGCTACTTGAATTGCCTTCCTTTTCTGGTGGGACAAGAGCCTGCACACATTTATCCTTGAATAACGTGTTAGCCTCCAGTAATTGGAGATGGTTTATCCCTTGATGAAAAGGGAGAAGCATCTGTATGAGAGCGGGGGGAGAAACAGCTCGTAGGCATCAGCCGTTCCAGTGTTGCTGTCCTTGTGCTTCAAACAGAAGACTTTTAAAGTAACTTTCTGGGGTTTTTTAGATCCCAAAGAATGAGAGGAAGTTGGTTTTGTCAGAGTGGAATTTTCCTGTATGCTACCTTGTTTAGCATGGAGCTGCCCTGGAGGTGTGTGTGTGTTTTTATATAGATATATATAGATAGATAGATAGATGTATGTGTGTGTGTATATATATATATATATATATATATAAATAAAGGAGACCATAGGACTGGACCACGTTTTGGTTTTGCTTTTTAAAATGAGCCAAGGTTTGTGTAGTGCACCAGAGAAGGAATTGCAAGCAGAGAGGTGATGATCGCAAAGTGTTCAGGATGTTCTGCAAAAATCGAGCTGAATTCCGAGCCCCAAGGATTCAGTGTTTTGCCAGACAAGGACACTGCACGTTCATTTTCATGAGAAAACTGGTCTCAAAAAGAAAAGAGGAAAAAACTAGTACTTGTTTCCTTCCAAAAAAGAAAATTCTCTAAAGAAAGAGGCAGCAAAGTTTCTTGTGGACAAGTGGCACTTTTTTGCTCTGTCTCTGTAATGTCTATGAAGACAGTGTTAACAGTAAAAATGTATTTCCTTAAATGAAAATTCTCTTTATTATTGTGGCAGATAAGGGCATCATGCAAATTCGGTTATTTTTATAACAGTGTCCCCCAACATGTAGGAAATTTCAAGTCCAGGCAATTACTGGAGTAACTTAATGAGTAAAGTTTTATAAGGCTTAGGTGCATGAGATATAATTTGAAGTGCAGGCTGGGAATTAGACTCTTTAGCCTAATTAAATAACAGCATCTCTTATACCCTAATAAAAATAGAGGAGTCCTAAAGCAAATGACTTTGACAGGAAAAGCTTTGAAGAAGGTCAAGGACGTAGGGAGAAAAGCTGGCATTGTTCCTGATATTGGCAGCCTGTTTGAAACCAAAAATAAAACAAAAAAAAAAATCTTTCAGGAAGAGTTAACGGTTGACACATAAACTGTGCCCTAAAGGGAAGTGGTAATAAATGTAAGAATTGCAGCTGCTTAAAAAGATACTAAAAAAATTATTTTTTTTTAATGATAAAAATATAAATTAAACTGAATGTTACCTATCTGGTTCTTACAGCTTGTACAATTATAAGCAAGGTATTCTTTGCAGGGATCGTTTTTTTGAAATTGCTGAAGTTCACAATTCCTCATAAAGTACTCAGTTTTTAGTTCTAAAAGTTGATTTACGCTCTCGAAACTGTGCTGACGTTCTTGTTGTAGGTCTTGCTGTTTATATTGTTGTGTAGCTACTTTGGGATCTTCCAAATGTTCTCGGTCAGATATCTGCTTTCTGTTAGCAGTGCTGTATGATCGGAATGTAGAACATATTTGTAGTCCTAAATACTCTTAAATAGGCAGCTGAGCTCAGCCCAAAGAAAAACCACTGCTTTGATTTAAAATTTCCACCCGTCAAGCGGCGTGGTGAAAATAGTGCTCGTGGGCTTTCTTGCAGTCGGATGTGAATTATGATATATTTAAAATGCTCAGGACAGGTTTCCGTCTACTGATGTGCGGATATGTCTTTGTTTGTAATTTTGAAGACATGTTGCTCTCGTTAGTGTGTTGGGTTGTATATAACATGCGCCAGGCCAAAAACACAAATAAAAAAGTTGACTGACGTTGATGCTTGGACTCATTTGTCCTCCAAAAGAAAAGCAAAATTGTGTGTCAGAGAGGAGAAGTATAAAATTAGCTGTTAGCAAGGCATGCTTAATAGGTTGAGTAGTCTATGGCTCCCAAGAGTATAGTCCTACTTTATGGAAGATCTGAGCGGCAGCAGCGTATATTGCAGTGACATCTGGAGATCGGCCCGCTCGGACAGAAGGGATCGTTTTTAGCCATTCTGTCCCTCACAAAGCCTTGTCAGAAGTCGATTCCCCCCCCCCCCCCAACCCCATCTCTAATGCCCTGATTATTAACAGAGGAGCTTCCAAAATTAGTTAGCGATGTCAAAGTTCACCGCTAGATAATACAGAGACTGTGACCTTGGGAGGCGAAGAGGAGGAGCAGCTGAGGGCAGATGGCAAATGAACGTTACCCCCGTGCTGAATCCGTGCTTTTAACTCCACTAGAAAAGGCCAACGCCTTAATTTTCCCTCATGTCAACTTTGCTTCTGTAGTAAGTCTAACATCAGATGGGTAAATAGGGCTGGAAACACATGTGTGTTTCCCTTCTGTGCATATTTTAAAAACTACCATTACAATCATTAAGGTGGTTCCTGAAAATACTGATGACATTAGAAGCACGCTTTGGGCTACCATTACAGTCATTAAGGTGGTTCCTAAAAATACTGATGACATTAGAACCATGCTTTGGGCAACCATTACAGTCATTAAGGTGGTTCCTAAAAATACTGATGACGTTAGAAGCACGCTTTGGGTTTTTACGTATATGGAACTTCGTTCGGAGCAGATGAGGCACAAATCTTTGAGGGTTAATTTTGCATATTTCTGAATTTCTGATTTCTGAAGCCGTCTGTAGTAATGTGGGTTGGGGCCCTTGTCTTTCAAGCTAATTATTCTGAGAATTCAGTGTCCTACAGGAACCTGCTGGTGGTGAACGAGGGTGGACTCCGCTGTGAAAACTTGGAGAAGCCATCTCCTTTTGCAGTTTGGTCGTTACAGATATAAGCAATTATCCAAGGTGGCTGTTCCGCGTTCATCCAATGATGTATCTGTTCCAGAGTGCGCTGCGGCGTTGCTGCGGTGCGTTTAACGCTACGAGACAAATTACTGAATATTTGAGATAATCATGTCTGATAGGGTACCACGGAAGAGCTGTGTCCTGGATTGTGGTGGACTTCCATGTGGTACCTGCTGTGGGTGCGGAATGAAAAGCAGTCTGAACACGGAGCCACGTTGTTGATTTTGAGTGTGAAATTGTGGGGAAAACAAAATGTATATTTGCTTCCATCGTTGTCTTCGTCACATGAGTAGTTGCTGAAGATCAGCTTTTCCCATAGATATATTGAAGCATTCTGGACTTCCATGTTACAGAAGCTGGAATTTAAGAGTTAGTAAATTACAGGAAAAAATTTCACTGGACTCTTCCGAAGGACCAACGTCACCAGAAGTGTTGTGAGTTAATGTAAAAGGAAGGTCCTGATGAGCAGTTTTTGTGGAGACCAAGAGTGAGCTATTATATACAAAAACTGAACACCAAAATACCTCCATCTATTAGAAACTGGAAGGTTTAAAAGCAGCTGCTAGAACACACCTGAGCTGTTAAAAAGGAGAATAAAGAAATAATTATTGCAGGTACAGGAAGGTTGTATTTGTTAATGTAAACGTCACTAAGCACAGGTACATAATTTTGGAATATAAAACACACCAGCTAAAAATAACTGGATAGAACAAATGGATACGGAGAAAACGACGTAATAGAGTCTTTGTTTTCCCTGCTTCGTTAAACTATTATAATTACGATGCCTATGCTACTTATTAAATGGAGTACAGAAGACATTTTGTTTCTTTGTTTGCTTATCTAAATATCTTATGTATTGTGGTGGTGATATTTTTTTTTTGCTTATGCACTTAACTTTTTAGGGGGTACTTAATCACTGACGTGCTATTTAAATGCAGTTTTCAAATCAATGCCAATTTGAAAGCAAAATAAATACAAAAAGACTTAAGTTGTGGAAGTAGGTCATAGACATTGAGAGTAAAGCGAGAGAAATAGATTGCTTATTTTTAAACTGTCCTCCTGAAAAATTGGAGATCATCCTGTGGGAAATATCTTGGTAACATTAAATGAGCTGGGAAAGCCAGTGTAGTGGCTAATTACTGGTATTCGCCCTTTTTGAGACAAAATTTGATAGTAGCATTGCTAAAGAATTTCCACGCTAGTTAGGCTTGGCAAGAAAACTCAATAGAAAGTTTGGTATTTTTTAAAAATAATTTCTAAGGATACAAACAAATGTAAACTTAAAATAGATTTTTAAGACACAGCAAGTAGGGTTGTTTTTTTAAAATCCTTAAACTCCTGGAAAGCATTCAGTCCTCAGTTCAGAATTATTTTACTCTTGTTCTTAATAAAGAAATTTAAATCCAGTGTGGGGATTTTTTTATGAACTGCGTTGGCAAGATGGCTTGTCAGCCTGAGTGAACGTTTTCCTGAAATACTGCAGCTGCATTAAAATATAGTGTGCAGAAAAACGAAGCAGATGGCTTTTGAAAGTAGCAGCTGGTATATAAGATACGAGGCCTGTGATAGATTTCTTCTTAAATCATGTGTGCAAGCGCAGGGCTATTCTCTAATTTCTCCATCTTCACAAACGTGGGCTTTCCTCTCTCTCCAGTTTTTATTTTACATTACACCAGCTGGAATTTGCTAGCCATTTATATAGCTAGGGAAATGCCCGTTATTTCTTAGTACGTTTGGAGAAGTTAGAAGTTATACCATCAGTAATTTGCCCGTTCGAGTAAGAAACCCAAATATTTAAAAAGTCTGACATCAGAAATTAAACCGGGCTTTTGTTTATGTGCCTTTCTTCCTTGCGGAAGAAAGCGCATTAGTTCACGGTTCAGTGTTCACTTCCTTTCTTTTCTTATGATTTAAGAGCATCTTTGAACTTTTAATGCTCAAAAGACTAGAGACATAAGAGAGATTTTTGTTCTGGCTAACCGATGAAGGATAGCGATGGAAGAAAAATATTTCAAAATATTGGTGAGAAGAGAAGGTAAATAAACAGAGTGAATTTTTGCTGAATAACAGGATATTAATATGCCAAGAAATACATTCTGTCATAGGATTATGTTGAACTTTGGAATTCTTGTTTGTTATAAATACTACTCCCTTTCTAAGCGTGTATTCATTGACCACAGGTAGTGTGTGTTGGGGGGAGTGGCAGTTTTGTTTCACTTTTTATTTTATTAGGACATGTAAAAAACTTATTTTTCCTGCCTCTGGGAGGTGCATTTATGCTTGGCATTTGTATTTTCCACATACTGCATCCCAGTGGACTGCATGGAGCTGTCGTGACCAAGAACCTCACTACAAGCGCGGAGCGTTGGTCACGCTTCATTCTTATTCTCCAGCCTGTGAACAAGCAAATCCCAGTCCAATTAACTTCTTCTAACGCTGGCACTGGTAGTAGTACTCACCCAGAAGCCTGAAGTGGTTTGTAGTTCCATTATACCGTGTTTAATGGAACTTAAATATCCTCCCCCACCCGCCCCAAAGCATTCACCTGCTTGACTGTAAATCTGATTTAAACTTCTTAGAACGTTTACCAAAAAAAAAATCCGAGGGAAAAGGTGCTTGAAACCACCATAGCAAGAAATTATTTTTGTCTCTATCCTCCTCTGAACTGTTTTCCGATGTATTTTGCTCCAGAAGGGCAGATAAGCACGTTCTGCTCAAATGCAGAATGGATAGGTGGAAGCAAGCGTGTTGCGAGCAACATAAACCAAAGCGATTCAATTAAGACATTAAATTTTGCGATGTTGATTGTTACCAAATAAAAAGTATATAGGCTTTTATCAGCATTACACTTGAATTCATAATCCTAGCGTAAATCTGAGTGCTTGCCTTGGTAATCTTTATAAATTTTTATTGCTAAAGCATTGTAACCATGAAGCGTTTGAGATGCCTGCAGGCTTCGTGTAGTGTTTTTGTTGCTGGAGCATCCTGTCTGTAGTCTGTGGTGTAACTGAAGTCATGCCCCACAGGTTTAGCAGGAGTACTTTAAAGGGTGGGTTTTTTTGGGGGGGTGGCTTTTTCAAAACCAGCTTTGTGTGACACATTTTATATGAATTGGTGTTGTCTTACCAACGAGGTAAAAATAAGTTATATTAAATAGCATCCTGCAGTTTTTTCTGATGTAGCCTTTGGAGACGTCCAGTTCTGAACAATTAAAATGGGGAGTGAAATAACAGCAGTGGTACTTGATCTGCTTGAAGAGTGTATGTATATCTCGGTGCCGTACTCTTCAGCCTTCCTCCAGGCGTCGCCTACTGTTAACTGAACTTCCAAGCTGTAGGTCAAGGTCGGCACGTGCCACCAAGGAGGACAGTTCTGCAGGTGAAGCACGAGCTCACAGATAACAGCATCTCCAAACCCCACGGATCAGGGTTCATCTTCCCTCTTAACTTACTTCTTCTGAATTTGCAGGAAACGGAAAAAAACAGGTAGAATTCTTTAAATTCGTCAGCTTCTTTTTTTGTGTTTTTATAGACTTGATGATCTTAAAGACAGGGTCTTTTTTTCTTCAAACAGTGAAAATACGTTCTCATTTTGTTTAACTGTATTAACAACAATAATAAAAGTAATAATTGAAGACAACACAAAAGACTTCTAGGAAAAGTATTCCGTTGCCCTGTGGCAGCGTGTGCTTAATTACCATTAAATTATCTCTTCCGTCTCTTCCATTTAAGATTTGTTGAGGCGTTTGGCTTAGGAGGTTTATGCAGCTCCTGCCGAACCTCTTACAAAATGCTTATCTAATCTTTGCACGAGCATTAGTTCATGCCTTGATCTAACGCCATCTCAAAGAGAATAGTCAAGAAAAATTAAAGGTGATAAGAGAAGTTCTCATTAGTATTCTGGGAGTAGAAATTGAATCTGCCTTTCCCCCTTATACTTACTGAAATTTAAAGAAGAATGTGCGCGGACAAGTTTCTGAAAAAAAGCAAGATAAAATTAATTCCTTCTATCAATTTATTAGCTTTGCTATCCATAATAGCACACTACTCAATCTAATTAGACCACGAGATTATGGCCATAGGCTTCCTGAAGCTTATAAACTCTTTGTATACCTTCCAAAGTTTAAACACAAAAATAAATAGGTGTATGTAATGCATATTCGGTGCTTGATGATAATCAAGCACAGGTATTCATTTTGATGAGAGGATGTCATGACTGATTTTGTGAACACTGAAGAAGGGTATTTTTTTCTATGTTTCCATCTCATTTCTTCGGCAGATAAAGGCATTTTTATCGAAGTCTTAAGGCTGAGTAACAGTGAATTTGAAAGACTTGAAACTCCATGTTACAGTACCCTGGAACGTCAGAAACGACACCCCCCACAGATCCCCCCACAATAAATCAGCACAGGAGAGCCTCTGTTGGCTGAAATGTGAGGTGGAAGGAATATATGTCATTTACCCCACCTTTATGAAATAATCTGTGTTTGTCCGTTTCTTCTGGACTGGGTGGGAGGTGCAAAAAAACCCCCTTTTTTCTGCTTGTCACACTAACAACATTGTGCACTCACGTAGGCAACTGTCTGCGTGCAGCATTATGGTGAAAATGTCTCACTTCTGTCTTGCAAATAAGCTGAGAAATTTCACAATCCTTTTTTCTTCCAAATTGTTGGGCTTGGGAGGGTTTTAGAAATTTTCTTAGTCAAGTTCTGGTGCCTGTAGTTGCAGAGTCAAACTGGGAAAGCATGACTGGAATTTGTGAAAGCTCACAAAGCCAAAAGGCAAGAGGAAAGAAACTCTGAACTTTAAATGTTTGGGTAATGTGGTTTATTTATTTATGGAATAGTAGTTGCTTGAGGCTAGCAGCATTTTAAAATATGTTTGCACAAAACTGAAGATGTTCTTAAGCTGTTTAGTTTAACAAATGAAGTACTTGGGTACTGGTATCTACAAGGCAATGCGCTGTGAAAATAAATGAATACAAATTTGATCATGATATACTAGTAGCCTCAAATTAGCAGAGTTTCTGCAATGGGAAGTTTTATATGTACGGATGGAAAACGTACTTTGTTACAGTCGGTTCTTCTCAGAGCCTGAATGCCTCAAGGAATAGGTGGATAACAGCTCGGAACGTTCCTGGTGATGCAAAATTGTTGAAATGGTTAAAAAAATTGAATGCGTAGGGTTTTTTTTAAAAAAAAAAAAGATTAATTAAATGTAAGTGAACTAGCCAATGGATTTGGGTGGATGTCAGGCAAGCTGGCTAATGGGTTTTGTGAAGAGGTATGTTAGCTTTTTAGGTGAAGTAACTTTGGATATACGTGAAAATGAATTCTCAGAAAAAAGGTAGGAGAACGAAATGAAAGCTTCTGTTGTAAAGTACAATTCAAGTTCGTTAAACCTCAGTCCGGGTGATATAAACAAGAAGTAAATTGATTATATTTTCTTTTAACTTGACGCATCTTGGGAATAGGGCCATCCGTGTAATAACTGAACTCACAATTTACATTTTCAGTGTGTTTCTTACTTTCTAAATATCCCCAGGTAGACCTGGGGACAAAGAGTGCTGTTCCCTCGCTTGGCACTGTGGGTACTGCAGAGGCCATTTACGGTAACAACATTGGAGGCTGAAAACTGTATTCCTGATTTACATGCTCTGAGCTTGGGTCGGACAGTTTTAATCCAGGACAGGTTTCATATCCTTGCTGATGAACAGAAGTTCTAATTTAATTTTCTGTTTCAGTTATTAAGTTGTGCCTTTTATGAAGATATCTAGATGGTAGTTCTGATTTCAAGTTAAGCAAAACCTTGGTTATAGTAGATTTTCTTTTAGAGAAGTACTACACCATTACTAACAGGTGCAGTTCTGCGATAGAATGAAGAGTAATTGTAAATGGATGCTAGTGGAGATAAGATACTACTCAAAATCTCTGCTTCTTTTGGTACTGTTTCCAGAAGTGCCCTTTTCAGGGAAGCTTCTTCCCATTTTGGCACTTCATGATACTAATCAGAACAGGTTGGTCAGAAACGCCCAAACTTCTGGATTGCCCAGGTTCTTGAAAATGCCTCCAGGTGTTGTAATGACTTGGAGTACAAGAGAGATGAAGCTCCTGCAGAGTCCGGTGAAGAGCCACGAAGATGGTGAACGGCCTGGAGCATCCCTCCTGTGAGGAAAGGCTGCGAGCTGGGACTCTGCAGCCTGAAGAAGAAGAGAAGGCTCAGGGGGATCTTAGCAATGTATATAAAAACACCTGAAGGGAAGGAGCACAGGAGGCGGAGCCGGGCTCTTTTCTGTGGTGCCCAGTGCCAGGACTAGAGGCCATGGGCACAGCCTGAAGCACAGGATGTTCCCTCTGAACATAAGGAAACCTTTGGTTTGGTTGGTTGGTTTTTGGGTTTTTTACTGTGAGGGTGACCAAGTACTGGCACAGGTTGCCCAGGGAGGTTGTGGAGTCTCCATCCTTGGAGATACTCAAAAGCCATCTGGACATGGTCTTGGGCAGCTGGTTCTAGGGGGCCCTGCTTGAACAGGGGGAGTTGGACCAGATGACCTCCAGAGGTTCTTTCCCTGTGGGATTCTGAGTGATTCAGATGGGAGAACTCTTCAGTCACTTGATAACCTTGGGCAGTGTTTTACACCTGATGCTGAAGAATAGGGCTTTAAATTGCCCCTGCAGAAAGTATTTCTGCAATGCCACCTTTGCCAAGTTTTTCAAATGCGTGGAATGTATCTGCCATATCTTATAAATAAATAGATAACATGATAATAGATAACATTTTGTTTCATTTAGGTTGGAGGGGGGCCTATGAGATCATAGAGTCCAACCATCAACCTAACACTGCCAAAACCACCACTGAACCTTGTCCCTCAGCACCACGTCTGCCCAGCTTTTAGATACCTCCAGGGATGGCGACTCCACCACTTCCCTGGGCAGCCTGTTCCAATGCTTGACAACCCTTTCCGGGAAGAATTTTTTCCTAAAATCCAATCTAAACCTCCCCTGGCATAACTTGAGGCCGTTTCATATTGTCCTATCACTTTTTACTTGGGAGAAGAGACCAACGCCCCCTGGCTACACCCTCCTCTCAGGTAGTTGTAGACAGCAAGAAGGTCTCCCCTCAGGCTCCTTTTCTCCAGGCTGAACAACCCCAGTTCCCTCAGCCGCTTCTCATAACACTTGTTCTCCAGACCCCTCACCAGCTTCATTGCCCTCCTCTGGACACGCTCCAGCACCTCAATGTCCTTCTTGTAGTGAGGGGCCCAAAACTGAACACAGTACTCAACGTGGGGCCTCACCAGTGCCGAGTACAGGGGGACAATCACTGCCCTGCTCCTGCTGGCCACACCATTCTTGATACCGGCCAAGATGCCATTGGCCTTCTTGGCCACCTGGGCACACGCTGGCTCATGTTCAGCCGACTGTCCACCAGGACCCCCAGATCCTTTTCCACCAGGCAGTTTCCAGCCACTCCTCCCCAAGCCTGTAGCGTCCATGGGGTTGTTGTGACCCAAGTGCAGGACCCGGCACTTGGCCTTGGTGAACCTCATCCCATTGGCCTCAGCCCATCCATCCATGTCCATGGCATGTACTGTAGATACACATGATATGTGTGGTCATATAACTGACAGTTCTCTCTAATTTATGCATGGTGGTTTGTAAATTATTTCGTAAATTCGAGCAGTGACACTTCACTTGGCTAACACACAGGAGGCTTTGAACTTGGGGACCTTCATGGTTTTGAGTGAAAATACGGAATCACAACGTTGTGACTTCCTGGAAGATGCAGCTCTCAGTTTATGTCACGTACAGCCATCGTCATTACCAGATACATAGAGTCTGTAGGTGTGGGGAGTCGTCTTTTTTTTTTATTTTTAAACATTTAATCAGATAAGTCTTTGTAAATGTTACCAGAAAAACTCAAATAGAATGCTGTTTCACTTAAGTTTATTGTTTTGGTTTGGTTTTTTTTAAGTGGAAGCATAATGAAGAAAAAGACAACTATCAATTCTACATATCTTGTGTATTACTACCATGGGAATACAGAAAGATTATTTCCATATGTGTGTCCACATAATGAGTTGTATTAACAACTCATTAACAGTTGTAGGAGTTGAATTGAGGAGAGCTACGAGCTTACTGTTTTGTCACGTTGAGTGCCTGTATGAGTTCAAATGCAAAAACTTTCCCCTGGTGTTGCAGCTATTATAATAATTCATATTCCCACCCTTGCACAGTTTATCATACTTCTTCTTTCACATGCTTCAGTAACAAAATTAAGATTTTTTTCCATGCATTTCATAGCTAGGACGGTCTCATGTATTCGTTGCTTTGTAGGCTAGGGCTGGATCCAGCTGTCATACTGGTGGCGAGGGAATGCCGTGTGGTTTGTGCTCATGTGTTACTGGGAGGATGCTGACTGGAGAGGACCTCCAGCTGTTGAATCTGCTGCTGTAATTCNCCCATCCATCCATGTCCATGGCATGTACTGTAGATACACATGATATGTGTGGTCATATAACTGACAGTTCTCTCTAATTTATGCATGGTGGTTTGTAAATTATTTCGTAAATTCGAGCAGTGACACTTCACTTGGCTAACACACAGGAGGCTTTGAACTTGGGGACCTTCATGGTTTTGAGTGAAAATACGGAATCACAACGTTGTGACTTCCTGGAAGATGCAGCTCTCAGTTTATGTCACGTACAGCCATCGTCATTACCAGATACATAGAGTCTGTAGGTGTGGGGAGTCGTCTTTTTTTTTTATTTTTAAACATTTAATCAGATAAGTCTTTGTAAATGTTACCAGAAAAACTCAAATAGAATGCTGTTTCACTTAAGTTTATTGTTTTGGTTTGGTTTTTTTTAAGTGGAAGCATAATGAAGAAAAAGACAACTATCAATTCTACATATCTTGTGTATTACTACCATGGGAATACAGAAAGATTATTTCCATATGTGTGTCCACATAATGAGTTGTATTAACAACTCATTAACAGTTGTAGGAGTTGAATTGAGGAGAGCTACGAGCTTACTGTTTTGTCACGTTGAGTGCCTGTATGAGTTCAAATGCAAAAACTTTCCCCTGGTGTTGCAGCTATTATAATAATTCATATTCCCACCCTTGCACAGTTTATCATACTTCTTCTTTCACATGCTTCAGTAACAAAATTAAGATTTTTTTCCATGCATTTCATAGCTAGGACGGTCTCATGTATTCGTTGCTTTGTAGGCTAGGGCTGGATCCAGCTGTCATACTGGTGGCGAGGGAATGCCGTGTGGTTTGTGCTCATGTGTTACTGGGAGGATGCTGACTGGAGAGGACCTCCAGCTGTTGAATCTGCTGCTGTAATTCCTTGTCTTTTAATCTACGGATCTCATAGCGGGAGCAGTTTGAGACAGGTTTTTCTGACTTGTCATCACTCAAAAAACATTTTAGGAAGTGTATTTATTTCATCACGTGTCGGCTCCTCTTTGAGTCATGGAATTTTGTGATATTTCAGGACTTTTTGCAACTTAGGAGCTTAGGCTTTAGGATCTCAGTAGCAAGTGTGTGATTTCCTAAGGCAGAGGATGACATGAGCCGCTAAAGAAAAGTTGTACTTCTGTAGGGAAAAGTTGCTGGTAAAAAACATCTGTTGCACAGAAGAAAAGGATTTGCAGAGTTAATTTCCATGCTCTATTACTGTCTTTTTTTTGGTGTTAATAACTGTGTGAATTACTTACCCTAATGTGGCGAAAGTATTACCTAAAAAGCAAGTTTCTGCCTGCATGGATGTACATGAAACAAGTCCAGGACACGTGATGAAGCTTTGACCCGCCATGGTCCAATCTGTTGAACACTTTGCGTGCCCCGTGGTCCAGCTTTTGCCCATGCCACCTCACTGCTCTTCTAGACTGTGCCCCAGCCCCGTGGGGGGATGCTGCCGGCCAGCGGTGGTTTGGCCAAATATGCTGGGTTGGCCCAACCATCCTCTTCAGGAGGGATGACCAACCACGTGGCCGTAGCGTTTGGCCTCCTCCAGCTCAGAGCACACCCCTTGGCCTCACTTAGTTCCTGCTATCGATGGTGACCATCTCGTTTGACTCCGGTTTCTTCTTCTTCCTAGTCCAAATGTTATTTTAAATCATTAATGTAGTATGATTTTCACATGCTATTTTTACTTACTGCTGTTATTATTTTCACAGTAATACACGGACACTTGTCTGGTTTATATGCATGATTAGATGCACCTAGAAAATTAAAAACTGTTGACCAAGATGGTTCAAGAATACAGCATTACGTTCACATGTACCGAATGCAGGTGCAACCATCTGCTCAGCCTCCTGTGAAGATTTTGATTATATTTAATAAAACATGGGTAATATCGGTGTAGATAGGGAAACATTTTTTATCCAGTTGATGGCAGCTGAAATGGGTTTCTTACAACACTACAGCTTATTTGTGGAGAATATGAACGTAACTTCTTTTTTTCTCTTTGTGCAGTGAAAATAGGCATTCCCAAAAATGAAACTTAAGACATATTTATTCTAAAGTTGTTTGGGCAGTATTTTAGTCTGTATCGGCACTGAACTGATCTTTCTGTGATGCGTACCTGCTTCTTTTGCTGTAGGTGAAAAATGACTATATGTTAGAAATAGCAGATCAAGTGGACCAAGAAATTGCTTTGAAACTAGGTTGCCTTGAAATCCGGTAAGCTGATAATTTAATTTATTATTCAACATGTTTCTGACTGAATATATACATTAATTTTGAAACTGCTTATAGTTCATTGATTTCTGACCAGTATAGCTGAATAAAACATCGTGACTTTTTTTGCTACAAAGTAGTTTGAAGAAAAACTGAGTAGACTGTATTATAACCAATGTCTAGTGATTTTTCTAATTAACATGAATTCAAAAATTTTAATTAATTACATCTCGATACTGCCTTTTGGGCAAATTCTTCATCTGAATAATTCAAAGGCCTGTAGAGTCCAGTGAAGTATATACTTTAAAAAGCTGCATCTGTGGTGTTATTTAGCAAATAGTCTTGTCATTGTGCATATATAAATCCTACAGCTAGAGAATGTAATTAAAGATAAATACTGCTACCTTTCCTCTCTGCATTTACTCAATTTTTAATGTGCTATTTTCAAATTATTCAATCTTAAGGATTCTTTTGGGTGTTTTTTGGTGTTCTTGTTGACTGTGTAGACAGCTGGAAAATAAAGATAAATTTATCAGATTAAGAGATCCTTGACAGAGCTCCCAGCACAGCTTTTGAAATGCATGTTTTGGTTTTTGATAATTTGTGGAGAATTTCCAGCCTGAAACATTTGCTTTAGTTACGCTGTTGCCTCGCACAGGGAGATTAGGAAAAGAAGTAATATTGATAAGAAATGAATGGCAAATGTAAACTTGTTAGCAGGGAATGAAAGTGTCCTTTGAACAGTACTTCCCAAAATAAAACAAAATTTAGGCTTATGAAATTGCCTAGGTGTCACTGGGGAACCTGATGTCTTTACTCTAAGTTTTGCCAGTAGCCCCAGAGAAAACAAAAATTCTTTGTGTAACTGCAGACTCCTTACACGCTTACAAAATTGGTGGTGCCTTATTTCAAAACAAGGAACGAGGCTAATAATCCGTGATTATTTTGTCAGCCAAGTCCTGCTTTCCGTGGTTCTTGTGCTGTGGCTCGTCAGAGCATTTTCAGGAGATATTTCTAGTAGATGACTACTGGGACTGTCTTACCGTGAGCATTACTAGTCCACTTGCTTAGGGAAAACAATGATCCCTCTCTCTCAAAAACAGCTACTCATTCTTGATTTATTTTTTTAATTTTAATTTTTTTTAAAAAATAAATTTAATTATTTTTATTTTTTAATGTGACCGTGTCTGGAGTGAAACTGCTAGTTTTCATCATTCCCCGTTTCCTCTGGTTCTCCCCGTTACGTGCCCAGACACGAGCGCTGTTACGAAGGAGTCAGATACTGTTGGAGGTAAAAAGGAGCTGCTGAAGGGCAGGATAATCACTTCTTTCGGCAACGGCGTAGTTATGCTACTTTAAAATCCTGAAAATGCAGTACTGCTCTAGTCCTGTGTAATGGTCCATATATGAAATTATTTTGTAAAATAAAAACCTAGTCTGTTGAGGTAGGAGAATAATGTACGGGTTTATATATTTGAGTTCGCTTCTGCCAGTGTTTTCTAATGGTAAGTCTCTGATTTGACTACGTTGATATTGTAGTTTTAGTCTGGATCGTCCAATAATTGTCGCTTTCAAATATTTTTCCTGACTTCAGGAGATCCTACGCAGAGATGAGAGGCAATGCGTTAGAAAAGAAGTCCAACTATGAAGTGTTAGAGTAAGTATTGTGTTCTAGCTGGAGGTTTGAACTGTTTCTTAATCAGGGATGTTAAATTCAATTCAATAACAGAACGTTTCTGTTGTAATTTTTTTATTCTATGGAGTTTATTGAAATCTTTGAGTGCTTTAATATAAGTAAAGGATGATAAAACCTATCCAGGCATAGAAGTTAGAAGAGTGCCTCTAACTCTGGTCCAAGGAAAACAGGGTTGGAGTTGTTTAAACTTGATCCTGAGGCTTATTATGATTTCTTTGCGATTTTGCTAGTGTTTATGGGTTGGTTCATCACATCTAGTTCTAAGGTGATTCTGTTTCTAAATGGTTTTCTGCGCATAGTTGCGTTCTTCAGCTGTGACTCATCTGTGGTAAAGTTTGAGTTACTCGAAAATGTTTGTGGTGTTGTTTTTTCTTCTGCTTGCTCAGTATGTGGGTTTCCTGAATTGTGACCTCGCAATTAGCGAGTTTATTTCTGTTTCACAAATTTTAAGAAGACCGAGAAGCACCCTTATACTGAAAGTATTTTGTTTACTGGATCGTGTTGTACAGTAGATGGCTCCTGTCCAAACAATCCAAAGTCCTTTAGAAGCTTCAGGGATTGAAAAGTGGTTTTATTTGTATTAATTTAGTGGAACAAGTTTCATGCATCCATACACCAATGATCTGCTCTTCACGACTAATGAGCTTTGTGAAAAGATACTGTACAGTTTAACATAAAATTAGGATAGAAGGTTGGTTAGAAGGATAGAAGATAAAGACTATTTTTATTTTATTTTTAATAAAGCACCTGTGCCAATTTTTAGAGGTGTGAAATTAGAGAATTTGGAGGTGGAAGATAACATTTTTCTTCACAATGAGTGAGTTCACGAGGACTTTTGAGGAAACTATATGATTGTAATAGGTAAAGATAACTTAAATGAATTGTCTTCTTATTTATGTAGTGCGTGCTAATTATTCAGTGCTCCTTTCTCTGGGCAGAGTTTTTAAAGCTTTGGTTTTGTTCGAATTAGGGGTTTTTTGAAGGACTTCAGCTTTCTGTCAGTAGCCACTAGTAGAAATATTCTCGTTGAGGGACCACAGAGAAAGGACTAATAAAGATGAATAAGGCGAGCAGACAGGCAAGGCCAAAAGGTAATATTAAAAAAAAAAAAAATGAAAGTACTGTGTCTTGGAGAAATTCTGATCCCGTGTCATCTTCTGGTGGTTACAGTGGTTGCAATTTCCATATGTCCATGCAAGAACTTGAGAAAGGTCTTTTAAAGTCAGTTATTTAGCAAGTCATAGGCCACAAACACTAGGAATTAGGTTAACAACTTTGGAAACAATGAGACAAAGGAAACAAGCATCGTAACAGGTGACAGGAAGTATTAATTAATAATTGTGACAGGTGAGAGTTCCTGGAGGACTCAGTGAGGGGCTGCTCCCAGTTTAACAGGGACGTGTTTCTTTGAGCGCATGTGTTTTCCAACCAGTAACTGTTTTGATAGGAAATAATTTAATTGGTGCTGCAAAAGTCAAAGTGAAGTGAAACCCTGATATGCAAAACGTAACAACTTAATGCTGTGCAAAAATGGAAATGCAGAATTGTGCACTTCCAAGATTTTTTTTTTTCCCCAAAAAAAGCAAATGTTTTTCTGTGTAGGATTCAGCTGGGAGAGGTGAAGGATAAAAGCACCTTAGAGTGGCTGTAGATAATTATAAGCTAGAAAAAGTCTGCAAAAAGTGCCAGAGAACCCCCAAATTTATTCATTCGCTCTTACCACCTTAATAGCCTATAAAGGTTTATCTACGCAAGTAATGTTTATTTCTCAAGTGAGGCTTTTTGTTTGTTTGGGTGGTTTGGGTTTTTTTGCTAGTTTTAGTACATCGTGAGGCACTTAACCAGCTGAGTGCAATTTTTAAATGGCACTTTTTTGCATTTGGCGTGATTGCTTCTTGCCTGCCTTTGTCAGATGTCTATTTGATGTATATTTGTCTTTGATCGGATTTTCATACGAGACCAAAATCTGGATGGGAAATGGTAGATAGAATCAAACTGTTAAGTAGCCTTTAATAGCTGGGCCTTCATGTAATGAAAGGAGATTTTTTTTTTTTTTTTTCATAATAAACGTGAAGCCTGTTAGCATAGAACAGGGATAATTAGAACTACAAAAATGGGAGCTATGTGAAGGAACAGCTGCAGCCACGGTTTTGTAAAAAGCATGTTAAAGTCTGTTATGTTAATCTAACATTACTTTTTTGTTGTCACTTCAATTGAGATGAAAAACACAAATAAAGATATATCTTGCCTGAAGCTGCTTATCATTATATGACGAGCAGTATCAGCTATCTGTAGTTTGTGTTTTATTAATCCTATTGAAGTTTATACATTAAAAAAAAAATAAAATTTACAGTTAAGCCCACAAGTAGGATGGAGTAGATGAGGTTAAATACAAAGCCGTAGTAGAACTCTGTGAACCGGGACCTCGCTAGTAATTATCTCTTACTGGCAATCAGAAACCAGATGTCCTGAGCTCTTCATCTGGAGGATGGAGTTGGTGTGTATCCCAAATTGGCCATTTTACCCCCACGCAGTGCAGCTGAGGAGGGAAGGGAAGGAATTTCTAGGGTTGTGGGTTTAAAACTTTGTATGGTCCAATTTCCAGTGCTTATTCTCCTATTTATAGGTACCCGTAGTTTTGTTATTGACCATGGCATGAAATCTTTATGCTTCTTTTGTTAAATTCTCCTCCAGTAAATAGACTTGCCGTCTCCGTTAAACGCAGGATATGCTTTATAAACAGATTTTCCTGAGTTGTGTTTTGTCCTACTCCGCGTAAGAATTCCTTCTGAGTTTGTTACATACGGATCTGCGCAAAAGGCTACTCTCCAACTCTTCTTTAATAAAGAATCGAGTCAGATTGCCGCAGCCGTGTGCTGCCGTCCTGTTCCAGTGAGTAATACTGGAGGGATGGAGGGCGCTTCGCTTTCGAAAACACCATTTCTCTCTCAAATGCTTAATGTTAAACTAATATATTCCTTGTCAAAATGTCTTCACGTGTTATTTAGATGGTAATAGTGTGTTAGATTTATTTAACTGTGTGGGCTGATAAACGGCATATAATTTGCATTTGAGAAGAAATGCATCAAAGGAATTAACATTTATGAAAGTTTTATAATCTCTCGGCTTACTGTCATGGCACAGATGCCAGTGTTTGCTGCTGCACATGAACATTCTGCTCCTCTTAGTTGAGGATGTTTTTAGTAAATTTTGCAAAATTGCATACTACTTGCCTTTAGAGAGCTTTAAAAATACCCTGGTTTATTTTTTTGAGTACGCTTCTAGTATTGATGTTAATGTTGGCTTTCTTCTTGTGCCGTTAGGTAGCAGTAAATATACACTGTGTATCTCAGGCTTACTAGTGGCTTTGCTTTTTCTTGCCAAACGTAAGAATTCCAGATGTATTTCTGCTTACGTTCAAAGCTAACAGTCACGGAAAGCTTTATTTCACGCTCATTTCAGAAGCAGACAAGGGTGTTTGTTTAAAAGAGGCTGTAACCTCTTAAATTGAAAGGGAAAAAAGTCAGTAGCGCCTTTGAGAGGCAAGGATATGTCCTCTTCCGATTTACGCTTTTCTTTTAGGTTTTCTTTTTCCCCATGCAAATTTTTCTGCTAATACTATGCAACTAGTTCACGGTCACGCAACATTTGATTATACCTGGTTGTATAATGGTCATCTTCTGCACTAACATACCTCTGGATAAGCTGGGTGCTGCACATCTGAGCCACAAAAATACTTCACCTTTATGGCTCTGGATTTCAAACGAGGGCTGCGACCCTGTTTATGACTTGGAAGGTGAGCTTGATGTAATTCAGTCTGCAAAATCTGAGCCCAGAGGCAGAATTAGGGTCCTGATTTACAGATGCGAAAAATGAGGTCGTTGGCAGTGGAAGACTGGGTATTTTAACGTTGGGTGCTTAACAGGAGGAAAAAGTGACGGTAGAAATGAAAAAAAAAATTCATTTTAATTATAGCCCTGCGAAGGGTAAAACAGTAGTGCTTACTGAGCTGATGTCATGAGAAATCCTTTTGGTTATGTTCTATCTCCTACTAAATTGTAATAGATGTTTATTAGAATTTGCCGTTTTCACGTTGTTCCCTTCTCAGCTTACTACTTGCTGTAAATATTTTTTTCAATATTCTTTATATTATTCACATGTACAAGGAACAGCTTTTATTCTCATAACTTCTCTGTGCCCCAGCCAGCATTTCAAATAATGCACTTTCCACACCAGGTCCCTGTTGTAAATGCGAGATCCTTTTGAGTTGAAAGTAGAAGGTATTGCTATTGTTATTGCTATCCCACCTTTGCTGGGCAGTGCCTGGAGGTACCATTTCACTGGTTCTGTGTTTGTCACTCTGAGATTGCCAGGGACCTTGCTGTGAAAATCATTTACTCTATTGCACATGCTCATTAAGGAACGAAACAAACCCAAACCCAAAACACCACCCTGAAAAAGAGCCATGTAATATTGCACAATGATTTTTTTTTTTATATTAACGCTGTCTGTTGTTTTTGTTTCAGGAAAGATGTTGGGTTAAGACGTTTTTTTCCGAAGAGTTTACTAGATTCCGTGAAGGTAATTAGAGTTAATTGTATACCGCTAAAAGTGTCAGAAATCTGAAAATTGCATTATTATTTCCACTGTGTAGTTGTAGTGATTTATGTGGTCTTGCTGGGCTGCTGTGAGAGGTACACCTCTGCCTCTCAAACCTTGTGCACATGATTTCAGAATGAGTCTTCAGATCCTTTAGCATCAAATACCTTTTTTTTTTTTCTTCCCCCTCACCTAAAAGAGAAATCAGACTTCTGGAGAAAGAGGAAAGGGACGTCTAAGAAACCATCATATTTTTAGTGGCAACTCCATAAACTATATTCTGCCTTCCTTTCTCAGGGCTGTATCCGACTCATTCAAGGAAGATTTCCAGTAATTTCCACTTAATGTTAATCCTATTTAAGACTGTAAACATTCATCGAATCTCGCTTCCGTTGAAGTCCATGTGTTCCCAGAGTAAAAACTACAAATTTCTCTCAATGTGTTTTGAAAAGGGGGGGGTTAAGAATGGTCACCAAGTATGTTTACAGCTATAGCCGTCGTGATATGAATGCCTTGGTAAAATACCTCTTACCATTCATACATGAAACTATAAATCATAAGTTGGTATTTTAGACCTGGATTTGGTTAGTGATGGTTTTGTAGAAATAATAGAATTCAACTTTTTTAGAAAGTTTCTACTTTGTGATTTAAATGCATAAACGGGAAAGGTCTGTCATGAAGGGGTTTTGTTTCAAAAGACTTTTGAAAATCAGAAGCTAATGAAGTCAAGTGGATTTAAGTAATCCCTCTGCATTTTAATTTAAGCAATTATCTGAAACTGTATTCTCTTCTAACGGGAGAAATTGTGGTGAAAGGCTCCAGACATAAAAGAATGAGTAACTGTCTCAAAAAACGGTGTTACAGAGCCAGAAAACTGACCAACAAAGAAAACTGCGTTTTAGAAATCATGAAATGTAGAGAATAGCAGAAAAAAGTAGCAGGAATTTCCGGAAGGTGAAGCTGAGTAGAACCTTGTAAAGACGTGAATAAAATGTTGGGCATATGAAGGGGAAAAATGGATCTGCTTTTTAATGAAAATGAAATCCCTATTAAAAATCATCTGGGATTGGTTCAGATGATTAAAGGACTCTCACTTTGTGAAGACCAGTGATTTTGAACTGGCAGGCGAAGGAAGGCTCTTGATGGCCGTAAAATACAAAATTTATTTTTTTCTCTCTATTAGAGAGGTAAAACTTAGAGTGTAGTGCAGTTGGAAATCAAATTTGTTGATGCCAGGATGATCCTGATTTAGGGGATGCCAGCTATACAGAGGATATTGCTGGATAAGGAGAGGAGAAGACTGGAAAAATGTAAATCAAAATACTTAACAGTGCAAAGCATGAGGTGATACACAGGGGTTTAAAAACAGAAAGTTCAGCTTTATTTAGGGAGCTCATTAAGTAACTTTTTAAAAAAGTCAGGAGTTTAAAGACATCTATATATTAGCTGATCACAGAGTGTCTATGAGACATAACGTAAGAGAAAGCCAGCCTGATGCCAGGAGGTGTCTAGGGAGTTTTCTTCAGGAGGAAACATTATAGTGCATTGTCCAATGACTTTGTCTTGTATATGCTGCAAATAGTTCTGTCTGTCTGTGTGCAAGAAAGAATAAGTCAGCCTAATTCAGTCACCGAGCAAAAGTTACTGATGAACAGGCCTTCCATCTTCATTTCTTCACTAGAGAGGAATAAGAAACTTTCCCGCATTTAGCTTAGTGAATCATAGAATCACAAAATGGTTAGAGTTGGAAGGGACCTTAAAGATCATCGAGTTCCAACCCCTTGCCATGGGCAGGGACACCTCCCACTAGACCAGGCTGCTCCCGTCCAACCTGGCCTTGAACACCTCCAGGGATGGGGCATCCACAGCTTCTCTGGGCAACCTCGACCAGTGTCTAACTACTCTCATGGTGAAAAATTTCTTTCTGAGATCCAGTTTAAATCTCCCCTCTTCCAGTTCGAAGCCATTACCCCTTGTCCTGTCGTTACATGCCCTTGTGAAGAGTCCCTCTCCAGCTTTCTTGTAGACCCCTTTAAGTACTGGCAGGCCGCTATAAGGTCCCCTTGGAGCCTTCTCTTCTCCGGGCTGAACAACCCCAACTCTCTCAGCCTGTCCTCACAGCAGAGGGGCTCCAGCCCTTGGATCATCTTTGTGGCCTCCTCTGGCCCCACTCCAACAGGTCCATGTCCTTCTTATGTTGGGACCTCCAGAGCTGGACACAGGATTCCAGGTGGGGTCTCATGAGAGACAAGTAGAGGGACAGAATCCCTGGCCCTGCTGGCCAAACTCTTGTTGATGCAGCACAGGATGCGGGTGGCTTTCTGGGCTGCGAGCGCCCATTGCCAACTCATGATGACCTTCTCATCAACCAACATTCCCAAATCCCTCTCCTCAGGGCTGCTCTCCATCCATTCTCCACCCAACCTGTATTTGTGCGTGGGATTTCCCCAACCCGTGTGCCAGACCTTGTACTTGGCCTTGTTAGAATCACTTGGGTTGGAAGAGACCGTGAAGATCATCGAGTACAACCACGTTGAACGAGGTTGGCATGGGCCCACCTCTCAAGTCTGTCCAGCTTTCTCTGGATGGCATCCCTTCCCTCAAGTGTGTCGGCCGCTCCACGCAGCTCAGTGTCATCGGCAAACTCGCTGAGGGTGCCCTCAGTCCCAAGATCCGTGTCAGGAGAAGGATGTTAAATGGAGCAGTTCCTGTGGGATGCCAGGACTGCGAAGCCGTGCTCTGTACCTGGGGTCTGCCAAGTCCGCAGACACCATGGGGGAAAACAATCTACTTGCGCTAAACCAACAACGGGGGGGCGAGGGGCAACAGGGAGATGGATGTAAACCACGTTGTGCTTAGTTTACCAATTAGGAGTCTTCCCTGTCATTCTAGAGCATCCCGTCAGCAAAAGCTGAGGGGAAAAAAAAATATTCTTGGGAAATATTTTAAGAGTAAACCTTGAGTGCATTTCTCTCGATGTCGTCATTTGCAGATAAGTCTCCTAAATGGCTCTTTGATGGCAGAAATGTGTTTTTCAAAATTACTTTCTATGTTAATGCCTTATTGATGATCTCAAAGTGAAGAGCAAGTCTTCTTTGTGGACTTAAAAGAGCAAATTAATACGCATACGCCATTATGCACGGCAAGACGATGCTGAAACAAGCCAGGAGAGAGCAAACCATGGGCGGAATAATGAATCTTTCGACACCCGAGTGGCTGAAGTAGAATCATAGAATCATAGAATCACTTGGGTTGGAAGAGACCTTCAAGATCATCGAGTCCAACCGTAACCTACACTACCAAAATCACCGCTAAACCATGTCCCTCAGCACCACGTCCACCCGTCTTTTAAATGCCTCCAGGGACGGCGATTCCACCCCCTCCCTGGGCAGCCTGTTCCAATGCCTGAGAACCCTTTCGGTAAAGAAGTTTTTCCTAATATCCAACCCAAACCTCCCCTGGCACAACTTGAGGCCATTTCCTCTTGTCCTGTCACTTGTTCCTTGGGAGAAGAGACTGACCCCCACCTGGCTACAACCTCCTTTCAGGGAGTTATAGAGAGTGATAAGGTCTCCCCTCAACCTTCTCTTCTCCAGGCTAACTACTGGGACTTGGGACAACTTGCGCTGGCAGATTTTTTCCTCTTTTTATAGTGTCTTGCTCCTGGTATTTGCCAGGTGTTCAGCTCAGGTCTTTAGTTCCCTTGATGTCGTTTTTCTCTGTAAAAAGGAACGTTACAGGAAGGTGAGGCACCTGTGAGTGCAGCAGGGAGGTCTCCTGGCTGCCGGGGGCTTTCTTTGTCCTACCCAAGTATCTGCAGCCCGTTAGAGTAACGATCCACATGATAGCAGGTAAAAGGTTCCCCTGACGTGACATGGTGATCCAAAATTACAACCAAATGGTAGATCCCTTCGTTAACTTTATCAGGTACGGTTTATGTGCTGAGTTGAGGGCGGTTTTCAACTCATCCGTGTGTTCTTGGAAAATTAATCGTCATTTTTTGTGTGAATACGGACCCCGCCTTGGATCACTGCTCTTCTGAGCGCCCCTTTGAAAAAATCCTGGCTATTTAGAGTTCTGAACATTCTTTAAAGGCTTACTAAAAATTTAGAGTAACTCTTCTGAACACCCCTTTGAAAAAAATCCTGGCTATTTAGAGTTCTGAACATTCTTTAAAGGCTTACTAAAAATTTAGAGTAACTCTTCTGAACACCCCTTTGAAAAAAATCCTGGCTGTTTAGAGTTCGGAACGTTCTTTGAAGGCTTACTGAAAATGAACGCCTGGTCTGACTGGAAGCGCTAACGGCAAAGCGAAGTTTATATTTGTGTAGCGCCTGGAGCCGTTATAGGCAAGGTGTAAGAATGAAGAGTTTTAATGCTGTTACAATAGGACATTCAGATGTGTTTTGGTAGAGGAACAATGGTAATTCCTGCCTTAACCTTGACATATTGCAAAAATAAGCGTGGTTTTGCCCCCTGCCATTGAGTTGGAAGATATATTAGAAGCGGGTATTACTAGGGGGGTTTTACACCCACTCAGTCACTTTAGATACGTGAAGCTTCAGCAAAGGGAAAAAGAATAGATGTGTTTGTGGTTTTGACAATGTGGCATTATAGGATGTAAACAGGGCTGAAAAAACAGCGGGTCACCTGTCCCTACACCACTTCCAGAGCACACCGGTATGTACTCTTCGGTCTTTTCCAACCAAAATGATTCCGTGGTTCGTAAGATTAGGGCAGATGAGGAGAACTTCTGGCTAGATGAGTTCTAGTGTTTAGAAACAGATGTTTTGTTAAGGATTATTGGTTGCTTGTTCAGTTTTACGTCATGTCGGAACATAACCCCGATATTCAAGAAAGGAAAAAAAGAGGACCCAGGAAACTACAGGCCAGTCAGTCTCACCTCTGTGCCTGGCAAGATCGTGGAGCAGATCCTCCTGGAATCTCTGCTAAGGCACATGGAAAATAAGGAGGTGATTGGAGACAGCCAACATGGCTTCACCAAGGGCAAATCCTGCCTGACAAACCTGATGGCCTTCTACGATACTGCCACGAACTTGGTGGACAAAGGCAGAGCAACGGACGTCATCTACCTGGACTTAAGCAAAGCATTTGACACTGTCCCGCATGACATCCTAGTCTCCAAATTGGAGAGTCACGGGTTCGATGAATGGACCACTCAGTGGATAAGGAACTGGCTGGATGGCCGCGCTCAAAGGGTTGTGGTTAATGGGTCAATGTCCACGTGGCGGCCAGTGACGAGTGGTGTCCCGCAAGGGTCAGTACTGGGACCAGTGCTATTTAACCTCTTTGTTGGAGGCATGGACAGTGGGATCGAGTGCACCCTCAGCAAGTTTGCCGATGACACCAAGCTCGGTGGCGCGGTTGACACACTGGAGGGAAGGGATGCCATCCAGAGGGACCTGGACAGGCTTGAGAGGTGGGCTAATGCAAATGGCATGAAGTTCAACCAAGCCAAGTGCAGAGTCCTACACCTGGGACGTGGCAATCCCAGGCATAAATACAGGCTGGGCAGAGAATGGCTGGAGAGCAGCCCTGAGGAGAAGGACTTGGGAGTGCTCATGGATGAGAAGCTCAACATGAGCCGGCAGTGCGCGCTGGCAGCCCAGAAAGCCAACCGTATCCTGGGTTGCATCAAAAGAAGCGTGGCCAGCAGGGCACGGGAGGTGATTCTCCCCCTCTACTCTGCGCTTGTGAGACCCCACCTGGAGTACTGTGTCCAGCTCTGGAGTCCTCAACATAGAAAGGACATCGAACTGTTGGAACAGGTCCAGCGAAGGGCCACTAAGATGATTAGAGGGATGGAGCACCTCTCCTATGAGGACAGGCTGAGAGAGCTGGGGCTGTTCAGGCTGGAGAAGAGAAGGCTCCGGGGAGACCTGATAGCAGCCTTTCAGTATCTGAAGGGAGCCTACAGGAGAGCTGGAGAGGGACTCTTTGTCAGGAAGTCTAGCGATAGGACAAGGGGTAATGGTTTTAAATTGGAAGAGGGGAGATTTAGATTAGATATTAGGAAGAAGTTCTTTACTGTGAGGGTGGTGAGGCGCTGGAACAGGTTACCCAGGGAAGTTGTGGATGCCCCATCCCTGGAAGTGTTTAAGGCCAGGCTGGATGGGGCTTTGAGCAACCTGCTGTAGTCAGAGGTGTCCCTGCCCATGGCAGGTGGGTTGGAACTTGATGATCTTTCAGGTCCCTTCCAACTCTAACCATTCTATGATTCTATGATTCTATGATGTTAAAGATTGCTTTTCAAATTCAGTTTCTGTTTTCATAAGAGTGGCAGCCTTCCCAGGCATTATACATTATGTACAGGCAGATAATTCACTTTTCATCTTTTCATAAGTCTTAGTTTAGTTATCTTTTTTTTTAAATGCAGTAGTTTGAAAGCCTGCTTATATACATATTTTATTTTTCAGGGTATGTAATTAGGTGTCTTGCATTGTCCCACTGTCCCCAGTGTTGGAAGGCTGATTTCTACTGCTCTTTCTAAGTGGTTATTTCTACGCTGAAAGCAGTTAATAAAACAATATGAAATATAGTTCAAATAGTTTAAATGTTTGCTTTACTTTTTACATTAATTTTAATTTACTATGTAAATTTTGTCTTTTTATATATTTTATCTTTTAATATGGTATTTTATCTTTATATAAAAGATATATATCTTTTTATAT
>VZSF01002925.1:379402-443682 GCA_013398295.1 Chionis minor
TTTTTTTTTTTTTTTTTGGTAGCTGCTGTTTAGATCAAAGCGCTTAATTTTTGCTATTGAAAATCACAAGTTAATTGAAGGATGAGCACGTGAGGTAATACGTGTTGTTTCTACAGCTTGTAGGCTGCTAAGATGTCTGTTAGTTATTGTGGGTTGGTTTAAGTTTTTTATACTTGAGAGAGAATGTTTTTCTTTTCCAGAATCTTAGAACAAATCCTTCTGAGGGATTGATTCAGTGCCTTAGTAGGAAATATACTTCTAAAACTTTATACGTAATACTTATTAAGGAGATTTTTTCAATGCAAAAGTATATTAATATTATGATACGATCCCATAGATTTCTAGTATTTGGCCGTGAATTTCAGGAACTGTTACTGGGACCCAGTGGAGCGTCCACCCCTGCCTTGCAGGCTGCAGCACCACTTTAACAGTTATATGAGCGCTCAGTGGCACATACTTAAAAAAACAAGGTATTTCATACAAGAAGGAGGAAAGATCTGTAGATGTTTGATTAATTTCCTACTTTTCAGATTCCTTTCCCCACCCTTAACCTTTTTCTAAAGATGTTTGGGGTTCACTCCTTGGCGTAGCAAGCCCACGTAAACAGACTTTGTGCAAGAAAATAGAGAGAGGATCTGGAATTAAAATGCATATCAAGCTGCAGAGGTGTAATAGAGCTTCGTCAGGTACTGTTACCTTCCAGAGTCAAATAGCAGCTCTTCTTCCCTCAGTACCTATCAAGCAAGCGTGGTAGACAAGGTAGACAAGCATGAAGCATGGTCAGGTGTTCTCTCTTCATTCTCTCCTGTGTGGCTCATTTTAGCTGTTAGAAGTTGAAATTGCTGAAGTGATTTTTAATCACTCCACTCACAAGAAAAGCTCATCTCTTCAGTGCAAAAAAGTCCTGCTGCCCTGCCACCTCAAATCTTCACCCTTTTAGTTTTTCTAACAGTGATGATATACTTTCACTGTGAAAAGCAGTAATACTTCATGATCCTTTACTGCTGTCCCTTTGACTTTGCAAATTTAGGTATCCCTTGCTTGATGCATTATAGCTGAAGTACTCTTGTGTCTCCGAGCACAAACTCACCGCTTCTCTACTCTTTCGAAGTATTATTTTGATATTAATGTAGGGAAGTTAACTGTAAAACCACATAATTCTGGTGTTCAGGGCATCGCATAAAGGTGAATAATGAGCAAACCAGAGCTTTGCCGTAGCACCGCAGAAGAAACGGGAGTAGCAGCACCGGAGATGGGCTCATTGTTCAAGGGAACATCAGGGAAGGCGCCAAGCTGGCTCCTGATGCCACAAGCGAAACAATAAAATCAAACCAGAAGACGTCCTCTTTCTTTCCAATGCCAACATCAAAACCAGTTAGGTATTTTCCTTGTATTGTAGTACGGCTTTCTTATCTTTCCACAATGAAAGTGGAATCAAATTGTGCTTGATTCTTCTTCTTTACACCGTGTTACAAACCAGTGGAAACGCTGACATAATACTGGAGTGGTTCAAGCCGTTGCATTTATTATTCATTCTCAGGGGTCCTTCTTTTCAATAAGGATACGTAGAACACTGGCATGTTGTTGGCTTGGGTGTTTTTTCCCCCAAATTATTTGAAATGCATCAAGTGTGGCACGGGTGTCGCTCTGTTAAATTCAAACCACAGACAGATCGTTGAGATGAAGTTGCATAATAGGGCTTTTTTCCTCGGGAGGTGCTTTCTGTAAGCATCTCTGAGTCCCCGGAGGAATTAACTTGTTATAAACGAAGTAATGCTTGGTGTCGACGTGAAGAAGTGTCACTCCTGTTGTCACATGTAAGCGATCCGTCGGTATGGAACAGCGCAGGCGACATGTACCGAACGTTCAGTTAACCCGCGAGTTACAGGTCAGCAGAGCCTGACAGCTGCCAGCGTCAGCGCGGAGCCAGCTGTGGGTGACGCCGTCTTGGTTGGCAGAATAAGAGTGACATTTAAACGACTTAGAGCTTTTATAACTTACTGACAGCTGTAAAGTCTTTCATGCCTTCGATCGTTTAAATCGTAAATTAACTCTGCCGCTTCTTTCCAGTGAGATTGCTCCCCTTCGCTGAGAGCTCTCCTGACGCGAAAGCCAAAGAGCAAAAATCTGAGACAGACATTCGGCAGGAAAATCAAGCAGTCAGACGCATTTATAGTATCAATACCCTTAGTTCTACAGGAAAGTTTCACAGTGAGTTCCCCACCACAATTTGGTGAAACCAGCAATACCCAAAAAAACCAGTATCGAACGTGATTTGGTGGTCTAAAAGTTCAAACGTTTGTCTGAAGTGTTGTAGGTTTAAAAACAAGCCTTTTCATGAAAGCTGCCTTGTCTTTCTTTTTGAAATATTTATTAACATACCTTGAAGTAGTTCTGGTCTAGTGAAATGCAGACTTGTTCTTTCCAAGTGTTGCAGTATTCCAAAGCATACAAAGATAGAAGGTTTTTTAATACTTTTTTTTTTTCCTTTGCTCTAAATAAAGGCCTTTTCAAGCTAGTGAAGGGTGAAGTTAGTTCCAGGGATCCAAAGCAGCAGATTGCTGAACCTGGGAGCCAAGAAATGTTCTTTTACGACTGTGTGTCACTGAACCAGGTTTCACCACACAGCTCTTCCTGCAGGCTTCTGTTTCTGGTTTTTTCTGGTATTATTTGTCTGTCTTGCTTCTTTGCATGTTCCTTGCGGTGGGCACTGTCTTTCACTGTGTGCAAGAAATATGCCCACCAGATTTCCCCTGGTTTTTTAAAACGCAATAATCTTACCCCTCAAATTTTTACATTTGGTGGGTGTGGGGTTATAAATAAACATCAATAAAAAGCCCAGTTAAGTATGGGTTGGATTTCACATTTCTCTGGTATACATCTGATCTTTTGGTTTAAGTTACTGGGATTCACCAGAAGCAATTAGTGTTTTAGGTAACAGAGAGATAGTTCCAGCTTTTATCACTTTCTCCCTTTACTTCTGTCCTTTCATTTAAAAAGTATTCTTTGTCCTTAGCCAAGAGTGTACGCTCAGGAAACAGTAAGGCTAAACTACTTGCTCTGTGCAAATAATATATCAAATTTGTAAGTGCAGCATAGCAGTTTACTATAATTTTATTGACTAGATTTCCTGCTGTTTTGCTTGGAGTCACCTTATTAAAATGTCTACTCTAGTCTACAGGAACTTATTTTGGCCAGCAGTTTGTTTTGAAAGCGCAAACATCAGCCTCAGGAAGGTGATAGGCATATTTCCTGATACACATATGTCCAGAAATAATAATTTGCCTAGTCAATTATATATTATAAAAAGTTCTTCATAAAATGAAATCAATAAAGCCTTAGTTTGCTTGCTCCCTTTTTACATAAATTCTGTCTGACACAGAGTTCTTCGGTTTCTCCTGCCCCATGCTCACTTAGATAAATATGACGAGGAAGAATAAATATGCTTTTGCTTCCCTCGGCTAATCGCTGTGCCTCCTTTGCACTAGAAAATTCTGTGGACATACATTTTTTTAATCGTAGCTCAAATATTACTTTATATGCAGCGCTGCAGAATATGACATTCCAGGCCCGCTCGTTTCGGTGAGCATTGAACAAGCAGAATATTGAACCAGTCTTGGCAGCGGGAGGTTCTTGGCAGCGTCAGATTTACAGTTGGACTCGATCTTCCAGGTCTTTTCCAACCTAAATGGTTCTGTGATTCTAAGCAGTCGCTCTTGACGTTTGGATATTCAGGTACAGCTGAATAAAACAAGGTGTTTGCGGGGAGGGAGCCGTAAGCGGAGAGGTGACAGCAGGGAAGAAGATGAGCCGTTCTGCAGGAGCCACCACAAGGCACGTGCCTGAAGGGGGTTTTAGGGCTTGCCACAGGTTGGTCTTGGTTCAAAGCAGGTGCTGCTTTTGCAACTTTAGCATGTGCTTGTTTGGGGTAGGAAATTAAAAGGCGTTTGAAAATACAGTCACTGTTTCAGATGCTAAGGCAGGCTGTTCAGGCCATCTAAGGAACAGCCCCCAGGACACATGCCTTTAACAGGGAAATGGGTATCTTAAAGAGAAATTTGTTTGTCATCCTGTTCCCTAACTGGCGCAGGTGGTGTTGCTAACAGAAGGAGCTTTTTTAAGTCATAAGGGGTGTAGCTGTAAGTGCACGGTAATCATGGAATCACAGAATCACTTGGGTTGGAAGAGCCCTTCAAGATCATCGAGTCCAACCCTAAACCTATGCCAAACCCACCCCTAACCCATGTCCCTCAGCACCACGTCCACCCGGCTTTTAAATACCTCCAGGGATGGCGATTCCACCACCTCCCTGGGCAGCCTGTTCCAGTGCTTGACAACCCTTTCGGTGAAGAAGTTTTTCCTCATATCCAACCTAAACCTCCCCTGGCACAACTTGAGGCCATTTCCTCTTGTCCTGTCGCATGTTCCTTGAGAGAAGAGACTGACCCCCACCTGGCTATAACCTCTTTGCAGGGAGTTGTAGAGAGTGAGAAGGTCTCCCCTCAACCTTCTCTTCTCCAGGCTAAACAATCCCAACTCCCTCAGCCGCTCCTCATAAGACTTGTTCTCCAATGTGATGGCATAGATTTCTAATAAGGCTGGTGTGCCATTACCTCTCTGTAGAGGGGGAAAAAAGAAAATTTGTTTGCTTTTAGTGACTCTGTAAAAAGTTATAACTGCATCCCATGGCTTAGATACATCCAGGAACATGCCCTACGAAGGAGAAGTCGGATCTGTTGGAGAGAGCTGCCTTATAGGAACTGAAGGATTTTAGCGTCCTGAAAGAGGGGCTTTTCAGCAAGTTTCCACGTTCTGCCTTAGAATAACAGATTCATAATATAATCTTGTTACACTTAAATCATATACTATGGTTACTCCTGATCGTGGCAGTGAAGCGGCAGGAGAGTTCTTCTCTAAGGTGCTGCTGATGAGCGGATCCTGGGTTTGAAGTAGTTGCCAATTTAGTCATACCACTTAGCTAAAATTTCAATTTGAATAAAACCAAATCTCTTTCGAAGGAGATGAGCGTGATTTAAGCGAGATTTTAGCACGCAGAAACAAATGACATGGTATAGTTCAGCTGTGAGCGCGGCTCCCAGTGGGTTACTCAGAGCACACAGAAATGTAGCAGGAGCCAAATATCAAAATGCAATGAACAGGAGAGGAAAAAAAAAAATAAATGCATTCAGCTGATTTCAGTATTACAACACTTTAGAATGTTCTTAGTGAGGGAGATGCCAGCATGTGAAAGGACCTGAATATACGAGTAAATGGTGCAGGCTAATGACACGCAAAGCTGTGAGCCGGGATGGAAAGACAAATATGATTTTGTTGAAGCACTTCTGCTTGCAAAGCACAGTGCGTGCTCTATTTAGTGATTCCTGGACTCAAAATGAAGGTCTGCCCTGTGCCCAACTCTGAAAGGGTTTCTTGTGTAGGAGTTGTATTTCCTAGTTCCGTTTGGGTTAGTTGGTAGGGGGGGAAAGGTGTGCTTTGCCTGAAGTTGTAAAATTGGGGCTTTTTTACCTGCTTGTTTTATCAAGTCGCTCCAAAAAGACAATACTGAAAAGTTTAAGTACATTTTTTTAAGTGAAAAATTGTATCTGGAGTGTTTGTGACTGTATCTGCCAGCTCGATTATGTCGTACTCTACAGCTCACTTCTTCTGAAAAGGAAGACTAACAGTGTTAGCATAAATTACATAGTTCTGCATTCAAATTATGAAGTAATTAGAGGAATATAAAGGCTTTGTACAGCTGTAGCTATGCCATATGGTCACAGGACTGGGAGACATTCAAGCTTAAGGTTTTTTACAGATGAATTTTACAAACCTTGAGTAAGTCATTGGTCTCCAAGTTCACAAAGCTACTTGCTTCTTAACTCACCCAGCTGTTCTGCTGATTGCTAAGATAATATAGTTTAAAATACCCTTATTGCTAATAAAATGCAGTATTTGAGATTCCCATCACAGTTGAACAGACTGGCGTGTTCTCTTTTTGTATTTTAGACTGACTAAAATGCTTCTTTTTGTGCGCAAGAAGACTAGAATGAGCTGTGGTGACAGTCTGAACAGATCTCCTCCGTTCCAGTGCCTAGGAAGCCACTGCTCTGATTTCATCAGTCTGTGGTGTGGGTTAAAGAGTTCTTCCCCTTCTACACTTCTCCTTTGTGATCCATTCTTTCGCTTTGCTAGTAATAACGCTGTAGTAAAACTAAAGAAATGCTCCGTGCAGTATTCGGTGTGGGGTTTTGTTGTTTGTATTTAAACATGCTGAATGTGACCACAGCGTAGTGCTCGTTTTATTTATTTTTGAAAATAAATAGATTTATTCATTCTACAGCTGTTTTTCAGGCTTTTTCCTCCAACTGGTTCAGGGCTGTAGGACTAAAATAGAATGGGAAATTATCAGGTTCAGCCTTCCAGTATTGGTTATTTACTCATACAGTCCTAACGAGGAGCTGCAGTAGTAACTACGCTCTAGCCTGGTAGCTTCCTTTCTAACGTAGGCTGTTGCATAGCAAGTGATCTAGTTTATTATTATTTTTTTACACAATAATTTTCATGAATACTTAGTATTTAGGAGAGGAACTAAATCTTTAAAAAAAAAAATCCAGTGCAGTTTTCAGCAGCATTTCTGAGCTTTTTGGGTAGACACTACTGGAAGCCAGTGTGGAATGGTGGAAATCCTTCTAGGTCGTATTCCTTTCCAGCTCACTAAGCTCCTGAAAACGTATTGGAGTTGTTTTTTTTTTTAACTTGGAATCAACTCTTTACCTAAATAAACTTTCTTTTGTAGCTAGGCTTGTGGCTGTGGTAAGCTTAAGGCAAAGCAGTCTTCCATTTAGTCTGGCAGAAAAGTTGGAACAAACTTCAGACAATAAATCATAAAGGCAAAGTTTGAAATGCAGAAGATGAGTTGGACTGTATCACTGGGCATCAGGATGTGCACGTGATGAATTAAACCCACCTTTGTCATTTTGATGTGCCTTTTATATGAAATAGGTTAGTCAGGTTTCACTCAGCTTCTGCTACTCGTGGATCAATGTAAGAAGGAGCAGCATTCCAGCTTTTCCAGCTTAAATTAGCTTTGTAGCCTGAGCGGACAGGTCGAGAGTCGAAACAGCTCTTCCCTTTTAGACGGCTTGTGTTGCTCCCAGTGACTCTATACCTCTTCTTCTCTTTCACACGGAGTATCGGATTCCTTTATTCTCATTTCAGTACCTTTTCAGTAGTCTCTTAAAATAGCTGTAGTATTTTTTTTCTTTCCTTTCACGCTACATCTGAAGCCTTTTACGAACGTTCCCTCAGGTTTGTGTTAGAATGGGAGCGCTGAAAACGGCGCGGTGTGACGTTAGGAAGATACGTCCCCGGGAGTGCGGTGATGTGGTACACACAGAAATACTGATACACTAACTTATGCAATAATTTTGCCCTCTCCTCGCACCTCTTTTAGTTTGCAGCATTGAATGTGCTTAATGTTCTGTCGTTTTCAGTGACGTGTAAATTTTCACAATGGACGAACGATTTCTGTTTGTTTAATCACCCCAGCAGTTTTTATAATGGTGCTTTGTTGTTGAGGATACAGTGATAAATGTCAACCGCTTGTTTTAACTTTGAATTCAAATTGCCATCTTAGCAGAGCACAGGTTGTACATGGTCGCGTGTTACCCATTAGATTTGCATGCGTGAAATTCAACGTGCAGGCTCCAGATTGGGCTGTAATTAAACACACTTAATATACCTTTAAAAAAATTCTGCACGTTATGCCTCAAAATCTGGCCTCTAAAAACCGCACAACTCTGTATAAGATGGTGCTTTTGTGTAAGTATAGCTGCTTTGATGGTTCTTAGCTTTCCAGAACCTGTGAGAAAGGTGTCATCATTTTTATTAAAAGGTAATTCTCCTTTTCCACCCTTCCTCCACTTCTCCCACCCCTGACCAGTATGCTGCACCAGTATGCTGCTTCTGTGGTACTGGGCTTCTCTGTTAACACCTGCACCTCCAGCCTCTATAGCCCAAGGTGGCTGCACCTCACTTTTGAGTTTTGACTGTGCAGGAATAACAGCAACAAGACGCGGGTTTTTAGTTGATTGGCTTTTTCAACCACCTCTCACATTTCCTGAGATAGAGGAGAAAGGAGGGGGGAAAAGAAAGCAGAGAGGACCAGCCAGATAACGAGAAATAAAAGGAGCAGCTCTCCTCAGGTTCTTCGTGTCGTTTCGTGTCCTCCTTTCTCACCTTGTGAAATCAGTTGTGGCTTCTTTGTATTTTCTGCTGCTCAAAAATCTCTCCTCCTGATAAGCGCTTTGCTAATGAAATGCAGTAGGGTGAGTAGGAAAGGGGACGGTGAGGACAGTACCGTGGGGCGTTCGCCCAGAGATCCTTGGAGAGCTGGAATATCCATCGGCAAGACAGGTCTGTCCTGGGGATAAAACTCCGGTGGCAGATTTCAGATCATTAAATATGTCAGTGTTGTATTTCAGTGGGACAGAGAAACTGTGTTTTTCCTTGTTCTATGTAACCCTGCTATGTGAAACGCTTGTTTTGTGTTCTTTTCAAGGGTCCAGAAAGTCAATACTTCCATGTTTAAGTCTGTTACTTCCACTTAAATCAGAATTTACCTATCGCACAGTCTAGTAGAACTTAGATGCTTGCAAAAGCAGGTTATACTTCTGGGCTAGACAATGTTTTTTGCGTTGTCACTGGGTGGTATATGTAGTTGGCAAAAGCTGACTTTTTAATAGATTCTAGTCTCACTTTTAAAAATTGTTTAAAAAGAACAACTTTGCTCTAGAAAGGAATTTGAAGGGAAGTACTAAACATGCTTTAGAGTCTCGACAACGTCCATATATCCAGCCGCGTATACAGAATTGTAATGCAAACCTTTACTTTTACGTTCGTTCGTTGTAGATGTTCTCTCCTGTCTTTTTTTTCTTTTGTTTCCAAATAATTTGTTTCTGTTTTTTCTCTTTCCTTTTCTTGCCTCTTTGTTAAAGGAGTCAATCACTGTCAGCATAAAGTAAAGAAAGCTAGACGCTTTCTCCCTTTCGTCTTCTGTTCCCATGAGCCGCCGCCTAAGGGTACTGCACTGCTCTTTGTATAGGCTGCCTTATTAACCCCAGAGCTGAATATACTAATGCAGTTACTGGGTTGTTTTTTTACTACTTTAGCCTCAGGTAAACAGAGTTCCAAGAATAACGGCATTAAATTTCTGCTGCCCCTTCCCTCCTTCTGAATTGGGTTGTCACCCGGTGTCACAAACTTGCTGGTCCCGCCTTTTTACGGGGGACTTAACTTTTAACGACGACAAACGTCTCAATAATTTCAGTTGTACAGCTATGCGGCCCCCCTATACCCGTGGGGGTTTTTGTGTTAATGGATTTTTACTTCATTCTTGGACCCCTGCTACAGCATGCTTGTGAATGAAACAGAATAGCAACAATAAGCATCAGCTAAAATCACTTGGAATTAAATATTGAATACAGTGATGCTTTTGGCTGCGCGCTGGTTCAGCGTTTGTTCTGGACCAGTTTGGCTTTGTTAGGGGTGAGAAGAATTGGAGTAATAGGTGTGTTACTTTTGCAGCATTAACGCTCATTTTCCTTTTATTTATAAACAATGTCTAAAGTGCATCAGCTTGTGCTGTGGGTATTGGTGTGCAATAAGGCTGCTACTGTAAATGCAGAATATGGGGCTCATTTAGACATTTTCCCAGTAGAGCTGCCCCGTTTGCCACTCGTTTAAATTTCCACTTTGTATAACTGCAATATGCTCTGTGTAATTAATACTTAGATGGTTCCATGTCTTACTTGTGTCTTAGTGATAGCACAGAAGCGCATTTCCTTTCAAAGGGTCAACACCAGCTCTACTTATCCAAAGTCATACGTGTATGTGCGAAGTCAAATTGAACCGACTCATCTGGCTGTAGGAGATTTAATTTGTAGGGAAGTATTGAATAAAACGAGAAATTGACATTCCTTAACAGTGCATTAAAAAAAACCTAGTTCCACTCTCAAATTTAATTTTTGTGTAATTTTTGTGTTTGAAAGTCATTAACTCTTGTTTCATCGTACAAGCCTCTTAGAACGTATCTTTGTCCCTTGGGTTTTAGGTGAGAAGTCTTAAATTCTGCTACTTTTCTGGTTTCTCTTGAGTCAGGTATATAAGATAACTGCAGTCTGAATACTTTTGGATTACTCATGAATTTAATAGTCTATTTTCCCCTCCCCCTTCTCTGTCCCTCCTCTCTCCCCCTCTGTTTTTCTCTTTCCTTGCATGCCACCTGGATCTGCAGATGAAATTAGTGGGGACGGTAATATGTTTTCTAGTCTGTGTGTTACTAACGTGCAATATGCAACCTTTATATCCGTATGCCGCTTAATGCACATTTCAGCAACAAATTTTATACAGATTTTTAATATGAAAAACCAGTCTGCTTTGGACATTGGCCAATAAATACTGTGCTTTACAGGCTGTGCAACTAACACTTTCTGCTAAACTGGGATTGAAAAAGGAGAAGCTATTTCAGACACACGGGGACGCGGTATTGCATGCGTTTGCAATGAGAGCTCTGGCGTGATGCAGAGGTTTATAGGTTTGCGAGAGTGCCCATCCAGTTCGATTAAAATGGTTCTATCACAATTATTATTTTTTTGGTCAGTGGGTGAGATCAATGGATGTAACACGAAAGAAATGAGTCTACCAAGTGATGCTTTAAAGGCATGGTAGCATCAAAGTACCCTGTAGACCACTACTGCTCCTTGGATAAAAAGCAGATAGATTGTACAAGATAGATTGATGTAGACTGAATACACAAAATATTGTTTAAGCCACTCAAACTTCTAATTTTAAAGGCACATTTTAATGTTTTATTTCAAAACTTCCAAATTATTACAAAATATTCGACTTTTCCAGACTTTTAAAGTCTCTTTTCCAGAAAATACTGATTTGCCACCCTCTGCAAACAAGTTGGGGTTTGGTTTTGGTTTTTTAAAGAGATTTTTAGTTGGTTTTCTAAAAGATTCCATCCGATGTTGGGAGCAAAATCAAACTGCTACACTGGTAGTGTATGTGTCTTTATTCTTATAAGTAGGAGGTACTAAAAGGGCATAAAAAGCAGTATGCAAAGGAAGGTGGTAAGAAGAAACAGATAATGTCTTGTAGCCTTCCTGTCAATAAAATGTAAAGGGGGTGTACAAATTCTCATCTCCTTTCTCTCCTTCAGATATAAATCATGTTAAGGTAATTCTACCTAAATTTTCTTTCTTTTCTTAAACATTACACTCTCAAAGGGCATTTTTTTCCTGTCGTAAATCCAGAAATTGTATTTTGGATACTAACCCTGCATCGCATTTTGTTGGTGCTTGTCATCTTTGATAAATTATGGTCTCTGATAAATTGGAGGGAACAGTCATGAAGAGGGAAATATCACAGAGATGGTTAAAATCATAGATTAGGTATTATGGGTTTAATATAATGAGATGGTTTTTTTCCTGCTGCTTAATAAATGCATTCAGATTTAGTAAAGCTCAAATGGACTCGCACACCTGTACCACCAACGCTGTAACGTTGTCCGAGAGCAACCTGTCTGTATTTCCATCTAGAAGAATCTAGGCTTGCCCAACAGGTGAAAAGATTCAGGGCTGGTTTTAAAATGTGCGAGAAAGGAGCCCTATTTGAAAAATCTTAGTTTTACTAGCCTTATGAAAGGCCTCCAAGATGGGATATCTCCTGGAATCGCTGCTTTGTTGTGAGCGTTCAGCTCTTGAGACAGCTATAACCCGTCTTTCTTCGTAAAGCAGCCTGGAGAGCCTTGCCCAGCTGAGTTTTGCTTTCGACTCCGCGTGGGTTCTGCAATATCCCTGAGCAGTCGTAGTTTTAGCAGATTTGGTGGTGATCTCCTACTCTTTTTTACCGACTAATCGTGCGGTAAAGAGGTCAGTTATCTTTGTTGCACAACACTTTGAGCGCATCACTGCTCGTGCCTTGGTTGAATTTTCCTCTAATTCCCAGAAACAATGATGGAGATATATAGGAATTATTTTCTGAATTCATATTATATATTCCTCTCCGGAGTGTTAAATACGTAACCAAAAGAAAATACTTGTTTCATTAAATGCATACATTTAATTTATTTGGATTGGCTACTGACCTTTTATTATCAGGTTGGTGTTGGGCAATGCATCAAAACCATCCAAAAGTGCTCTGCGGTGTTTTGATAATGCTTTTATTATGAATGAACTTCATTAATTGAAAATAGAGATGAGCAAGCCGAGACATTTATCACATTTTCTAAGCACTGTTTTCCATAATGTGGTGTGACAAATGTTTTGGTTTTTTGAAGACCAGTGTGGTACCAGTTCTAGTTTTCAGCCTGAAAAGTTCTTCTGAAATAAGTTTATCAGATCTTTCATTCAGCCCATTTTTTTACGTAGATTAAGAACTTAATACTTTCTGGTATCCTCAAATTGTAACAATAGTTGATATATATCCCACTCAACAAATGCTAAAAACATCTTACTGCAGTAATACAAGAAAGCAGAATGTTTTATCCCCACGCACAGTCACACTCATGATTCCTTTCAAATAGATGCTTATTTTTCAGATCATACTGGGGCTTATTTTCTACAAAAATATTAGTTTATAGTGTAGGGAGAAAAAAAACATACCAAGAAAGAGATTAGTGCCTCTGGAGTATGCTGCCTGTTTAGAATTGTGCCCTGTCTCTGTAATGAATTGAATTTTCATTAGGTGACTCGGTTTTGCTGTGCCCTAACCAGAAATTGCCTAGCAAAAATTCAAATGGCGTAGAATTTCCTGATTCTTTTTTTTTACAACACAGGGTATATTCCTACAGAAGTTTGGAAGAAAAATAGCTTTAATTTTATTTAAGTAGTAGGAAGTTAGGCTCACAAAACTACATTTACTCACTGAAGTGTGTTGAACTTCAAAAGTTATGGGCAACCTGTAGTTTCTTAATGGTTGAATATTCAGTTTGTATGCAAATTAAGCCTCTTGTTTATGTATGCGTATAATATTTATGGACCTTGCTCTGGTTTCAGAGTGGGCTTAAGTTGTTTGAACTGAGGGCTGCTGCCAGAAGGGATCGTCCCATCCTTCTTCCCGGTCTCACTGTGGCTTTGTCCCGTTCACCGTTCAGAACCCAAACCTCTAGAAATGATACAGGGAGTTGTAGGGATGGACACGTGCTCCAGGGCAGATGGGGAAAACAGGGGGAAAAACCCTGAAACCAACCCTGAAAACTAAATACTGTATTAGAAATTACTCGATTTTGAGACCCTCCCAATGCATTTGAAGTTAGTGAGTAGAATATAACAGCCTTGAAGTGAAAAACTGTTTTGTAACCCCCAGAAGAACTTATCTGACCGTTAGGAGATGACCTACGCCCACTGGCCGTTCTTCAGAGCAAGAGAAGGACCTTCTGATATGACTTGACACCATTTAAACCACTTTGAGAACAGATGATATAAAAGTCCTAAGTTTTAAACAGAGGGAGAAATAGGCTATCATTTTTCTGTAAATTTGGAGAACCGGTTGTTTTTAAACACTGTCCGTGAGATGTTGGTTCTTGACAGCAAAATCGGTGGTGAATTGCCACTAAACAAGGAAAATTGAGACTAATGCAAGAAAAATAGGTGTAAGGCCAGAGTGTGACTTAATGATCTTTATGCTGTAGAAGACTCCCTGGAAAATAACACTGACAGTAGGTAGATGCTGCCCTGGAACATCTTGACTGTCTGTTCTGCCTGTTTGACACAAAAAAGTAGCAAACTATTATTCACACTTTATTGAAGGTAAAGCAATTTAATCCGCTAATAATGTTTTCTCCTTACCGCAGTGGAATTTGCTGTTAAAAAGATTTTTCTTTACGTCAACAGTTTAGATGGGTTTCAATTACGGCACTTGGAACTTTTTTCGCATACAAATGAATCTTCGTTTTGCTCCTCGTTGAATGCATCTATGTGACATAGTGTAATTGGCCCTGAGGTCATTATCATACCATAAATTATGCATGAGCAAGTTTTATTCGCGCTATTGTAAACGCGGCCCGGCGATGTTGAAGTTGGGGGTTGCGACGTAATCAGCCTTGATAAATTGGAGATGTTATTCTGGAGAATTGTTTTCATCTGCTTTTCCCGAAACTCTTCATTCCTCCCTTTACAGAGACAGATGACTATGCAGAGATTATAGATGAAGAAGATACTTATACGATGCCGTCAAGTAAGTATGGTCGTTAACCTGGGAACTTTTCTATCTGAGGGATTCTTTGGTGGAGCAGGGACTGAATCTTACACTTCAGCCTCAAGTACAATGGGTGCAAAGCAGATATTCTTCATGATGTTTTGAAAACTGATAGATTTCGGTGTTTTTTCAAGGTCGGGTTTGGAAGCAAATAAAACCGAATTCTATTTTGCTGCTGGCAGGGACTTGGCGGTGAAATTCCTGCTATGTCTCAAAATGTAGATTTCTTTGATTAATGCTGAACACGACGCTTAAAGAAAGACCAGATAAGATTTCTGTAATAAGAGCAAACCATTCAGAAAGCTTCTGTGTATTGCTGTCTACCTGTATCTCGCCCTCGCTCTTGGCTGCTCACAAATTCCTTGATAGAGGAACGCCATCTGTACCACATGCAATTTTGTTAAAGATGAAAGACTTCGGGAACAAAAATAAAAGTGCAAAGTTCTCCTGAGTCTTCATCTTTGAACTAAAAAAAAAAAAAAAAAAAAAAAAAAAGATGCATTAGCCACCACAAGGATTTTGTCTTACGGCATATTTGAATTATAATACAATCTTAAACTGTCAAGGCTAACTAATTTATTGTGGGAGTCCAGTATTCTGATTTGAAAAGTTGTGTCTGCGAAATTACAGTTGTGTTTTGGCAGCGGAGGATTTCCCTAGAAATAGACCATCAGCAGCCCTGCAAAAACGCCGGGTTTCCTTGGTGTGAGAGGGGTGGATGGGGGTAAACTGGTGCCACGTTCTGCTGAAGAACCGCGAATTTACTGAAGGATTTCTAGAGTTCACCGTGTGGCAGAAATGTTTCACGCTCGCTTCAGTGTTCGCAGCACGGTTTCCACTACTGTGGAAAAGATTTGAGAGGCAAGAATATATGTTTTGAAAAAAACATATATATTTGAACATAAATATTTGAAAAGCAAGAATATATGTTTTCCAGAAATAAATGCTGTGTTTTGAATGTCTTGCAGTAAGGCACTACGTGATTCTACTAAAATACTTGCAGGATCAAAAAGTACTGTGATAAATTACATTTTTTTATTAACATGTTAACTTCGTGTGATTCCCCCCCCCCCCCCCNTCTTCCCCCCCCCCCCCAATATTTTCATTTAAATTCTTGTGGAAGTAATTACTTGTGGGCCCAGCCCTGGATGATGCTGAACTCTTAAGTGTGTCTTCAGTTCAAAGCCCATGAGATGGGTCGTTGAAGCGAAATTCGTTAAGCGCTTTGCCGGATTGGACTCAAGTGTTCAGCTCTCCAAGGACTGAGTCAGGAAAGATCACAGGAAGAGACCTGTGACTTCTGCTAATGTACACTTAAAATTGCCTCAGTGTATTTCTTCATGTAAAAAAAAAATCAATGTTAAAAGATGTATGTCCTTGTCTTGATTTTAAGAAGCTTTATCTAAGTAAGCGTTTGATTTTTCTCTTAATTGCACTGCAGAAAGCTATGGAATAGATGAAGGTAACAGGAGACCCTTTACCCATCCCTGTATGCTTGCAGTTTGGAATGATGTGGAATTTTTAAGTTTACTCTTCACTTTCATTTAATAAGCATTATTTATTTATAGTTAAACTAGTTAGCTTTGGGATTTTAAAGAGGAAAATGCAGTACTTAAAAAAAGAAATTCAAGAAGCGCTCATCATTTTTTTTAGTCCAGCTCTAGATGACATTATTTCTGTAGTGTTAATGAAGTCAAAATCATCAGTCATGATGTCCTAAGCTGGTTGATTATTTTTTTTCCTCTGAATAATACAAGTAGAGGTGAAAACATATACTGTACGTGCTTTTCTGCTATTCCTGAAGTATTTTTCCATGTCTGCTAGAAATTAAATTGCAAATGAAGTGATTCAATTGCAATTGATTAAATGTTTCGCTGAAGCACTGAGCCATTTTTATCAGCAATATTCTCAGTCTGTTAAACCATGACGTTAACAAAATTGCATAACTCCACAAAACATCTCAATTCTACTTCCAATTACACACTGAGAGAGGTGTAGTGCACTCAAAATTTTGCTCTTGCATTTTATCTTTATTTGCCATGCTCTTGTTCCTGTATTTTTTTCTTGCAGTTACCTCTTTAAAAATTCTCTGGGCTCATTTGATGGTTCCAAAATCTAAAATACCGCACGGTGGAGTTCTCTTAAACGTATAAAGGGATGCGTGCTAAGGCTGGATTTAATAGAATTGGTATTGCCCTAGGCTATTTATACTGTCTTTTGCTAACTGTAATTAAGGAGGAATCAATTACATCTATTGCGTTGAAATAAATAATGCATCGTAGTTATTTTAACAAATTGGATTTCACAATTCCTTTTTCCTTGCTTGGAGTCCAAGATTTGTTTAAGAGGTTTCCACTGTGCGTGTGCAGCATTTGTATAGGTTTGGTGTGCGGCAAATGTTAATCGTAGTTAATTCATATGTGAGACATTTGACTGACTGACTTTTGGCTTTGTATCTTGTGGATTGTTTCTTTGCCCTTCATCCCAAATTTGATATTTTAAGTGCGTTATATTCTTATAGCCAGAGATTATGAAATTCAAAGGGAGAGAATTGAACTGGGGCGCTGCATTGGGGAAGGACAGTTTGGAGATGTTCACCAAGGAGTTTACATGAGCCCGGTAAGCCTCACTTCTGAAAGAAAAATGAACACACAGTACAACCTTTCTAGTTAAAATGAAGGAAATAAATGGGTTCTTTAGGTGCCTCGATCTGAGGCTTCCAGAATAAATTAACTTTGTGATTTATTTTTCAGCATAATCAGCACATAGAGAGTATATCCCATGTTTCAGAGAAGCAGAAAACTAGCTCCAGAGTAGTTTCGCTGCTCCTGTTATCCCCATTTCTTACAGCTTGGGAAAAGAGCCAAATAAATGACTTGGGACCGTACCAAAGCCACTGGCTGAGTCGGAATTGGAAGTCATTGCTTTTAGCCCCCAACCATACACTTTCTTCTTTATTTTGAGGGTGTCTGAGCGTGGTTCGCATGCGTCCCTTTGGCCATACTCCCCTGTTGAGCCTTCAGTGCTTTAAAACCTTTTCCAAAGTTTGAAACAGTATTTATGGGTGTTTCAGCCTGACTTGGGTTTAGGTTCAGCGTTCAGTGCAGGAGCTGCCAAGCGTGTCAGAATAATCTAATTTCTCTGTTGAAATACCGAGAAGAAATTTTAGTCTGTTCCACTGACTGGGCAGTAGCCTACAACAGAGGGACAATAATGTTGAACAAATGCGTCTCTCTGCAGTGAGCATCTCACTGTATCCCTGACAAAGAAGCTGCTATCTTAATAAAATGACTGCTTTTTTTTCCTGAAAGAAAAATTGCAGAATACTTGGGCACTGATCCAGCAAAATCCCAACGCGCAAAGTCACCCCGGTGAAACCAGTGAGGTTGGTGGGACTTGAGTAATTCAGACTGGTCCTTACGTGTTTTTGTAAACTGCAGCTAGAATAGTTAATATTGCAATTTAAATGGATGAAAAAATAAGTTTATGGAAAAAAGCAAGAGAAAGTTGGAAAATTATTTGATGTCAGCCAGTTTTGAGCTTATAATAAACTTAACTCTGCAAGTGTAAAATGAAGATTTATTTCTCATTTGAAGAAATGAAGTGTCTGGATTTTCGATAGCTGGAGACCATCATGTGGGCAATGATCTAGTTCTACTTTCAGAAAATGTATTTTGTAGAAATGGCTGGTCAGGGTCTTGGGCTCAATGAATTAAATAAATAAGCCTCTAATGCAATACTTAAGTAAATAAATAAGGATAAATGTTAAGTTTGAAGTCTGTTCTGATACCTTCATTTGGAAAAGCAGATCTGATACACTTTGCATTAGGAGAGATTCTTATTTTTCATTTAATCGTGTCCAAGTTGACAGGGGTGCTTGAGGAGTAATGTTTCACTGAACTTGGGGCAGAGTGGATAAATCTAGTGCTCTGTAAAACCAATTAAAGACCCCTTTTCTTAGGGACTGTTGTTTTGAAAATGTTGTCTCTCTCCATTCTTTTCCTTGAATTGGAAAAGCAGATTTTATTCAGTCATCCTGTGTCTAGTATGAGTTTTTTAAATGGCAACCTGCTGATTACTTTTATTAATAAAATTTGACTACATTTAAGACACTTTAATATGTGATGGGAAAACAAAAAAGTATTAGTCTTAAATTTTAATGTACTAGTCACCGAGTGTAACTTAGACTTTTGGAAGAAATCTTACTGTAGATAAAAGATTATTTACAATAACATAACAGCATTTCCATCCTTGCATATATTAAGCTTACATGCAAAAATGATTGGGAAGATTTTTGACCAATTGTTCTGCTAGATCTGATTTGAATCTGAAAAATCTGATTTATCCCTGTTCATTTTACATGTCAAGTTCTTATTCTAGTGACTGTGCAGCGTCCACCTCTTCTCACGTGCTGCTTACTACTAGGTATTCCTGAAATAGCACAACCAGCCTGTATTTATAGGATACTGAAAGGAAAATATATGTATACATATAGGATCTTATTGCCCAGGTGTCAGCAATTCAAATAATCCTGTCTTTAAAGGCTGAATTAATCCAAAAGTGTCATTTAAAATTGTATTGCTGCTCACTACACAAGGTGTTGCCCATCTGACATATCCTCACTGTTTTGTCTCCTTATCCGAAACAAAACATGCCGCAAAATCCTGATATCGGGCCTTTTCCTATATTTATTTTACAAAATGTCTGGAGTCTTTGCTGGTTGCAGATGCTGAAACTCTTCCTTTTGATGTTGATGTTGGTTATGAGATGTTTCAAAACTTCTTATCTGTAATGCCGGGAGAGGGATTGGTCTTGCTGGCCTCCGGAGGTCTCATCCAGTGTTGATTATTGAATCCTGATTTTGGAAGGGAATAAAATCATCCTTATTTACTACCGGTTTTTCAGTCAGTTTAAGGGCATGTTTATGTATGGAGAAGGTTTAAATCAATGTTTTCCTGCCAAGTCTTTCAAGAGCTTTGTTGTGAGTGACTTAGAAGATGGACATTTAAGCCTGGAAAAAATATAAATCTTATTCTAATTCTGATAATGTTTGTAAAAATAGATTTAAAATAGGGCAAGCATGAGCAAACAGAGAACATAACTCTGTGTTAATGAAGAACATACCTTCAGCTCTCACTGGCCTTAAAAACCAGGTGAGGACATACATTAACCCTGTAGCCTGTTGGGGAAAGGTTCATTTGTAAGCTTTCCATTAAACAGTGCACAATTCCCAGTTTTCCCAGTTGGAAGGAAGGCATATTAGCCCTTGAGCAGGCCTGTGCCTAATGTAGAAGCTTAATTTTAAACCCCTTCAGCTGCTTTCAGCCCATTAAGAACTTGTGTGAGTGACGTCTTCTGAGCACCGCATGTTTCCGTGGGGATACACTACGTTGGAAAAATACCATTTTCTAAGCCAGTCATTTGAATACTAGTGAAGCTGGAACACCTGAAGCTTCTTTTCAGGAGAAAAACCTTGCAGTTTCCCTGTCCTGTCTGTAACTGATGGAAAGAGTATTTAAAAAATACACCAAAAAACACACCAAAGAGAGAGAGGATGGAAGATGCCGCCTGAGCTTCAGGCTGCCTCAGTGCTTCTCATTTTCCAGGGTTCAGAGGATAAACAATCAGATGGTAAAACCCATTTCTGGTTTTGAATACGTGTGTTCTGGTTAACTCGGTTTTGAGCCCTTGTTTGTAGTTTGAGTGCAAAATTATAGCCAGGCTTTGCCCTGCGTGAGCCACAAAAAGTCCTTTATTTGGCTTTCCAGGTTGCTTTTTTGCACAAGCCAAGTGTGTTTTTTAGGCATATATCTATTTGTTTCCTCTGTTTTTGCTAAATATTGTCAAGAGTTTACCATCCTCAGTAACACCAAAAGTTTGCAGTACTAGTCAGTTAAGCTTACTATCTTTTGTCATAATTTTTGTACAATTTAACAGGTTATAAACAGATTAAATATTTCCTAGATGTGTTAGATGTAAATGCTGTACACTAGGTGTCTTGATTATAATAATACTTTCACACTGAAGCTTTCAAAATGTCATTTCTTAACTAAAGATATTTTAGTGAATCGGAATTTTCTGTAAAGCAGTTTTGCTAGAATTTTAAGGGACTTTTGGTGGGCTGTATAGGATGGGCTGCATTTCAGTTATTTCTCATTAATGTTTTTCAGGAAAATCCAGCTATGGCTGTTGCAATCAAAACATGTAAAAACTGCACCTCAGACAGTGTTAGAGAAAAATTCTTGCAAGAAGCCTGTGAGTATTAAAATACTTTTTTTTGTGGTACCTTCTGTAGCTGGTCTTTGCAAAGGCTGCAGCCATCTGTGCCAGAGACTTCTGCTACCAATATAAATCTTGTTGTTAATATATAGCATGACTTTTTTCTCTCCTGCAATATGGGCCAGAAAGACTGCTTTACATCCTTCCATTGCCCAGGTATATGATTATATGTGAGTTTTTTCATTTTTCTAAACGGAACAGTGATCTCTGACTCCTTTAAGGCTTCAGAAACAGTTACACAATAGAGATCTGACCCTCTGTTTCCTTCTTTCTCCTTAATGAATTAAAAAAAAACCCCGTAGCGCTTCTTTCAGTTTATTACTTTAGAAGGTCAGGCGGTTGTCTTTGTTAACAAAGTTGCTAAAAATGTTGTGTCTAAGAGAGATCTGCTTTGAAAATTCAGAACTAAAAATTTTCTTAGAATAAACCAATTTTCAAAGTAATTGCCCACAGATATTGCCTTCCCCGAATGGTACATCCTATACATGGAGTAAGGCTTTTTGTTGAGATGAACACTAACAGAAAATTTCTCTAAGAATGTTGTAGTTACTGATTTCTTTGCTGTTTGCCTTTATAAGCAACTTAAGATACGAGATTTAGGCTTTAATTTTTGGCTATTATCCTCTACTATTGTATATCTATAAATCTTGTAAAGGTATTGTCTTACAACAATAAATTATTTGGTTATGGCCAGATGTTACAGTATACTTTTATTCACTATTCCTTTGTTCAAGGATTTTTTTTTCTAATTGTTCTGTAAATCTGTGTTCGTAGCTAATTGCTTCTTGGTTTTGGATGTCAGATTTTTCTTAAATTACTGTAATTTTTTCCATTACATTTCTAGCTATTGGAAAAGTAAATACCATTGCTTATAGTAATACCTTAGCAGTCACAGGTAGGCTGCTGTCTCTTAACAATGTAGAAAATAATTGCTCATTGAATGCTCCTTATTATGCTTTGAGCTTGACAGATTAGGAAATGCCAACGTCGTAGACAGATAAATAGTGCTTTTCAATTTTGATTTAATAGTTTTGCCATTTCTTCTTTTTTTTTTTTTATTCTAATTCCCATCTGTTACCTTTCTCTTGTTTGTGTTCGGATTGCAAACTCTCTGAGATGATACCGACTTCTGGTTTTTAAGAACGCTCTTCAAAAGGCCTAAACACAATATCTGGAGAGGCATAGTTGGCTATTTCATTGAATTAAGAAATTTAGATTAAGAGTATTAAAATATATTTGGGTTTTAATTGTTTGCTTGTGGTGGAGTTTTCAATGCCGAAAAGGTTTTGTATTGATTCTTGCAAGCAGGAACACATCAGAACAAAAAGTAGCAGGGAAGACAAGAGGCTAGCTTGGCTAACGCAAGACCTTACTGAAACTAAAACACAAAAATAAAACGTGGAGGCAGGGATATACATCCTGGGCCATAGGGATATGGCCTGTGTGTACAGGAACGGGATCAGGAAAGTCATAGAGTCATAGAATCACTTGGGTTGGAAGAGACCTTCAAGATCATCGAGTCCAACCATAACCTACACTGCCAAAACCACCCCTCACCCACGTCCCTCAGCACCACGTCCACCCGTCTTTTAAATACCTCCAGGGACGGCGATTCCACCACCTCCCTGGGCAAGTCAAGGCACAGTTGGTGCTGAACTTGGGTAGTCAAGTCAAGGTCAAGTGCAAGGTCGTGCACCTGGGTCAGCGCAATCCTGGATGCAGACAGACCGGGCGATGAGTGGATTGAGAGCAGACCTGCAGAGGAAGACTTGGGGGTGCTGGTGGATTAAAAACTGAGTATGAGCTGGCAATATGCGCTCACAGCCCAAAAAACCAACCCCATCCTGGGCTGCATCCCCACAGCGTGGGCAGCAGGGCCAGGGGGGGATTCTGCCGTTCTGCTCTGCTCAGGGGAGACCCCTCCTGGAATCCTGGGTCCAGCTCTGGGGATCCCAACATAAGAAGGACACGGAGCTGCTGGAGCGGGGCCAGAGGAGGCCATGAAGATGCTGCGAGGGCTGGAGCCCCTCTGCTGTGAGGACAGGCTGGGAGAGCTGGGGTTGTCCAGCCTGGAGAAGAGAAGGTTCCGGGGAGACCTTGGAGCCTCTTCCAGTCCCTAAAGGGGCTCCAGGAAAGCTGGGGAGGGACTCTGGATCATGAAGTGTAGCAATAGGACAAGGGGTGACGGTTTTAAACTGAAAAGGGGGAGATTTAGATTAAATATTATGAAGAAATTCTTTTCTGTGAGGGTGGTGAGCCCCTGGCCCAGGTTGCCCAGAGAAGCTGTGGCTGCCCCATCCCTGGAGGTGCTCAGGGCCAGGTTGGACGGGGCTTTGATCTAGTGGGAGGTGTCCCTGCCCATGGCAGGGGGATTGGAACAAGATGATCTTTAAGATCCTTTCCAACCCAAACCATTCTACGATTTGCATGTCTTACTGCATAAAAATACACTGTGACTGCACTGCTGAGACTAAAAAGTTAATTAAGTCCATGACAAATAAAATGAGATGTGAATGTAATGATTAAATGAGATTTTTGTCTATGCCATAAATTGACACACGCTTTTCCCAGACAGTGAATTAAAAGCGCTGTTTTCTCCTTCCTCCTCTCCCAGTAGGAAGGCAGAGGTTAATTGGTCAAGCACGGGGTTGGTGGGTCATTATCTTGACTTACGTTATGCTCAACCAGGGCAGAAGAGCCAGAGAACCTGACCCGACTTGCACCTTCCACAGCAGTTTACTGAAGCGAGCAGTGTTCCACGCTGCCTGCAGAACATTAAAGGACCAGATGTTACTGCGTCCCAGCGGTTGTTTCAAGTCCTGGAGAACTGTGATTATGTTTTCTGGTGATAGAGTAAAAGCTTCTTAACCGATTTATTTTTATTTTAAAAAAGGTTTTATGTAACACACCGACTTTTTTCTTTTAGTAACAATGCGTCAGTTTGATCATCCGCACATTGTGAAGCTCATTGGAGTTATTACAGAAAACCCAGTTTGGATAATCATGGAGCTCTGTACACTTGGAGAGGTATGAAAAATCCGCATGCAACTTTGGTCTGCTCTCTTTAACCTCACAAACACCTTTATGAAAGACTAAATAAAATCACTTCTCAGTACTAACACAAAGGCTCTCTCCTCAAACGTGATATCGTACTTATTTGTAGAATTACGGACTCAGAAACAGGAGTGGCAGAATTTGACCTTATTCCTCCGCTGAGGGAACTGCATCAGCTCATACCAGAGTGATTTAATCATAGTTTTCAGAGAACTTCAGTTGCTGCTCCAGAGTCAGAGCGTGACCTGGGTCAAGATGATGGTAACGCGCTATCATTTAAACAGCATTTGCAGACATACCTTCTAGAAATGAACTTATGTGGCACGTCTTTTATTCTTTCCAAGTAATACCGTTTTCCCTTGGAACACTGAATTTCTTAGGGGTTTTTTTCTGTATGTTCTCTGCAGCAGAGGCCCTGCGTTAGATGACTTTCCTCATGATTGTGTCTTTTGGATAAGTGGTGTAAACAAACCCACCTCTCAGTTTTTATAATCCATTTGTTTTCTTTGACCTCCATGTTTCTGAAAACATGAGCTGAAGTAATACTTCGTTGCACTGTAAGGTAGTCATTGTAATTATCAAACTGCAATATGTTGTCCAAGAAAAAAAAAAGGCAGAAAAATCTGTAGTGAAGTAATTTTCTGTCAAAAAATGACAGATTTCCTTTCCAGTGCCCAAATCGCTTTTCAAAACCTTGTTTTAATTTATGAGGAGACTCTAGTGCCGCCTTCCTTTCTTAACTGCCTTATAGTAGGAATATAGCTTATAAAAATTTGCATTGATATGGGTCGCTCTGAGCTAAAGCCAGTTGTTTTAGCAAATGTGGATTAAAATTAATGCTTCCGAAACAGTGCTGATCTGATCCATGTTTGGATTGGCCACACAGGATTTTGTTCTGAAATGATACAGGCTAAAAACATGCAGAGTTCTCAAGGGAAAAATACGTAAGAAGTCCGTGAGTGCTCTGGAACAGCAGCAGCGTATGTTCTCAGTCTTCACAAGGAGCCTGAAAGCAGTGCACAAAATACTGGTTTTGTTTGGCTAACAGTTCCCATGTAGAAAACAACTGCTTGAATTTAACCAAAAGTCAAATTCCTTCGTGGCGTGTGGTTTTCCTTTCTCATCCAGTCGTAAGGAAAGACGTGCCCATTGATACTCTTGTAAACTTTACGGTTTGAGATACGCCGTGTTCAAATGCGTTATTTTTTGCCCTCACTTCTTTCCTTTCTTTCGGTCTTCGTGCAAAAAGTTGAGATCGTTTCTGCAAGTAAGAAAATACAGCTTGGATCTGGCCTCCCTGATACTCTACGCTTACCAGCTTAGCACAGCACTGGCCTACTTAGAGAGCAAAAGATTTGTACATAGGTAAGATTTTATACATATATATGTGTACATGTATATTTTCATATGGAACTACTCAAAATTTTAGGGACTATGAGGCGTCTTAGATTACCCCGTTTTTAACTGGCGGTATTCTGGCTGTTGGATACACTTGCTCAAGTGAAAACACAACGCTTCCAACAGGTAGTTGGATTCTTTGAAGCTGTTCTTTTGTCTTTTACTTGACTTAGGATGAATGTGTAGCAGCAGTACTTTGAAACTCCTGAAATCCACTTACCTGTTTTATGTCAGTGTCCATGTTAGTATGTCATTTTTTTCCAGACGCTGCCACCAAAATTACACCCTTTTCAAGGGTGACACCTGCTGGCCCACTCTGAGATTGACTCAGAGGTGGTGCTGGATTTCAATCCGAACAGATTTCAGCTGAGTTGTTGCTTTGTGGTTACAATATTTTTTAAAGCTGCAAGTCAACTGCAATCTTGCAAATACAGTAAAGCAAAACGAGGGGCAGCCGTCGTCTTAAGTAAAGAACAGAGAAAACAAAATATTTATAAAATACGTGTACTTGCTTAACCAAAACGTGAACCTAAATTTCCTTCCAGGTGTGTTTTGAATGTTATTCCCTCGAATTTGAACGTGAGCTTTCTGGGGAGAAGAGGCTGGCTTTAGCATCTTATTGTATGCAATTAAAATTTCACAGCGCTCCAATTACGTGCCATTTCATTTTGAACTTGAGCGTTTTATTTGTGTCTGAACACTTATTTTCAAATTCTGTATACGTGTTGTATGTATCGTACACATACACACATATACGTGCGTATGAGGTATTTATGCATACATAGATACGTATATAAAGACACTGTAGGTAGCAGAGCCTTACAGTTGTTACACATACTTGAATTTTGGCCAAGTAGCTGTTTATTTTAACTCTAGCAATAAAATTTCAAAATACAACTCATTCATGCTGCACTGAAGTGGGAGAAAGTAGCAGCGCCCAGTTTGCTGTCCTTACCTCACTGCCCAAAGCCAAACCTGTCAATACTTGGTCAAGCCTGTTGAAACCCAGAATCATCGGACGCGTTGTCTCCCCTGGGAAACTGCAAGAGGAAAATGCCCAGGTCCTTTCATCATCCCTGTGGCACCACTAAAAGCTGAGCCTCCTTATTAGGAAGCCTCTTACAGGCCTGAGATCTTAAACCAGTTCCTTACCTTTGCCGGTTCAGGAGGCAGATTTTTCTTCTTCCCATCAATTCCAATTGCTAAACATTTTTAGCCTGTGATATTTGAATAGATGAAGAATAAAACTTTTTCCTCTGATGTTGACATTGACAGTTAGACTTTTGGACAACAGCTACTAGCCATAAGGATCAAACATATTACAGCATTTTTACAAGCTTCTCATAATCAATAGAGAAATATGTAGTCATCTTTTTCTACACATGCCCACCCAAAGCATCTCTAGAAAGATAATTCAGTCCTTTGAAACTCATTTGCTCCTTCTGGGTTTTAATATTTATTTTGTTTCAAATGATATTTCACCACTTCAGGTTTGGAAATGACTAGAAATAACGTCTCCTCTCTTTGGCAGGGATATTGCTGCTAGAAACGTGCTGGTGTCTGCCACCGACTGTGTGAAATTGGGTGACTTTGGTTTATCCCGATACATGGAAGACAGTACGTACTATAAAGGTAAGTTGACACTCTGGATCCTTCTTGCAGGCTGGTTGGAACACAATTGCTTCTCACAGTAGTGAGTTTGTTGGCAAAGGGAATTAACCAGGATTTCTCAGTCTAGCTGCTGTAGGTGCATAAAAAGGCAAGCTAGTCAGCAATTTAATAGACGGCAGTAAATTCCTACATATGTACTTCAGAATTATCACAGGGTCTGATTTAAGTTGCAAAAAGTAGGAGAATTGTGTGTAGGTAAAATTCCACTTTTTAGGATAAGCTTATAGTGCTTTCTTCACGATTTTTAGAAGATTATCCACATTTGAGGCTTGTTTGAGATAATATTCACAGTCATGTCATAACACAGGTAGCCTACAACGAGCTCAAAGTTACTATGGATAGATTTTGAGTTTGTGCTGTCATTGTCTGCTGCGTACTTCAGATGCCACTGGGCTGGGCTGGTTCAGTACAAAAAAGTCTTTGAAGCCTATTTTTTCCCCCATTTTGGATGGAATGCTGATCTTAAGTGGCTGGAGCAGCTGTGAGACGTCCTGCAGTGCATGAGAGACAGGAAATACAGCAGGAGAACAGAGATTGCATGTAGGGTACCAAACAGTAGCATTTTCTGTCTGGTGCATGTTACAGAACTGTGTATTCACAAATCTGATCTTCAATGTACTTTTACTTTCAGTCATATATTTTAAAATATGCTTTATATATATAAAATATCCTTTTATTTATAAAAGTCCCCTTACACTCCATTATGTTTCCTTGTTTCGTTTGTCTCGTGTTAACTGTGAGCTACATATCATTGTTTTAATCTCTGAGAGGAGAGGGGGAACACTTTTGACATGATCGTTTCTTCTTGTGCTTTTGGGGTTTGGTGTTGGGGGCTTTATCGGGAGGTTTGGGGGATTATTTTGGGTTTCGTTGGTTCTTTTTTTCTGTTTTTATATGAGGCCAAACAACCTACCCTTTTTTATGAATCATTTAAAAACACCTACTCCCTTGCTGAAATTTTGTGAGCTTTTCAGATTTGGTGCCAGTACCTTCTTAACTGCAATAGGGGCATCTTGAAATAATAATTAACCTAAAACTCGAAGGAGCTCAGTCAGTCTGAATATTTAGGTGAGCTGCTGCTCTTCTCTCTAGATAGAGGAACGAAGTCTGTGTTTGAGCTCGTAGTAGGAATAAAAGCCTGCCTTGTCTTGCCTTCCCTGCAGCTTCCAAAGGAAAATTACCTATCAAATGGATGGCTCCAGAGTCAATCAACTTCCGACGGTTTACCTCAGCCAGCGATGTGTGGATGTTTGGTAAGTGAACACCGAGTGGTGGGCTTTCTTAAGGGTCTCGTTGGAGAAGTTCAATGTTTCATTTTAACTACTGTCAATGAATAATTTCCAGATATTTGGCACATTCCAGCACATTTTCCATCTCTGTATTTTTCTTTCCTTTTTCTACTCAGTAAGCCTGAAGTTTCATGTGCCTTTTCGCCTCTAGTAAGAAGCTGACAGAAATGAGGGTAGAAGGAAATTAGGTCATAGTCGTAACGGAGATGATTTTTTTTTACTGTCGTTTTTCCCTCTGATTCCTTTTTGTTATACCATTGTTGCTTCTGTTTCCATTTTATAATTTCACTTCTTTTATGGTGACGTGTCTGCTCCCTTGCTTAGTGCTTAGATCAGCTTACACGATGTCCTGCTTCCAGATATTTAATGCTAGGTTTCCACTTAATTTCCACTTAATTTGTCTGTCGTAGCTCCTGCCAGCTTACAAAATACAACCAGAAGCTGAGTAATAATAAGGGTGAATGGGAATATCCTGAAACCTTAATCTTTTCTCCTAAATATGCGAGGTTTTATGTGAATCTGAGCGCCAGTGCTCAAACTGGTCCAGACTGCTGGTCTGGGCAGAGCAAAGAGAGGCTGTGTAAAGGAACAAAGATAACGAGGCTTGAAGTTAGAGCAGGACAGACAATAATGGTTCACCCTCTTTACAAAATAAAATTTGAATGTATTTAAGTGAAGGGTATGTGAATTTTAGCAGATTTATCATCGTTTGAAGAAAACTCTAGTACAATCAGAGTTGAGAAATGTAGTCTGTGGAATATTCTGGCCAATCCTAAATGGGTAGACCATTTTTCCCTTTGTGCTTTTAACGTAGTTTCAACAGAAACTGTTTTATTACATAGTTTCAGCACAAAAAAATTTGGATTGGTGCCAGCGTTTAAAACGCCCTCAAAGTGGAAATACGCCCGACGTGTCCAAACAAGCTGGTTGGAACTAGTCAAAGGGAAAAGCAAAAAACACCGGCTCATTCTGCTTCATAAATAAAAAAAAAAAAAAAAGTAGATTTGAATATGAGCAACCCTTCTGATTTCCAGTACGTAAAAGGTAGCGCGGTGCGAAGCGGGGCTGCCGTGAGCCAGCTGTTGGTCACGCTGCCTCATAAATAGTTCAGGTCGATGCTGCCTGTGCGATCCTACTGCACATCCCTCCTCCCTGCTGCCAGCCGGTAAGTGAAAACTCATTCCCTGGCTCTGCATTTCAGAAGAAACCGCGTCGCTCGGCTGGCCAAAATTGCTGTTTGTTTCTTTTTCATGGGGTTGGTTTGCTCACGCTGGGAAAAAAAAATGTTTTGTGTGTGTGTTTCTCAGGTGTGTGTATGTGGGAGATCCTGATGCACGGGGTAAAGCCCTTCCAGGGAGTGAAGAATAACGATGTGATTGGGAGAATTGAGAACGGTGAGCGGCTCCCGATGCCTCCAAACTGCCCTCCTACCCTCTACAGCCTTATGACCAAGTGCTGGGCGTACGACCCTAGTAGACGACCCAGGTTTACTGAACTTAAAGCACAACTCAGGTAGGGTGATACTTCTGAAAGGTCGTTTCCTTGTTGAGAAATACTTATTTTCACTGTATCTTCTGTCGCAGTATTTTCTTTCCGTAGAAAATCATTGTATTAAGTTTTATCTTCAGAAGGCCAGATTGTTGGTACTGTTTGGGAAATCTGGACCTTATCTGTGGGAGAAAATTAGACTAGGCAATAAATTAGACTAGGCAATAAATTCAAATAACTGGAAATACGGATCGCCTTTCTCACCCAAGAAGAACTTCAGGTTTTACTAGCAAATCGTTTCTAATTTTAGCTATTTATGCTATGGTCCTTGGGGAGGGAGGTAAAAAGAACTGAAGAGTGATTACATAGTCAAACGCGCAGTGTACAGTTTTGGGGGAGAAATGCATCCTTTCTTAAATAAATGAACCATCAGGTGAGCGCTGTTGAAAGTTATTTCTATAGGATATGTAGTGCACGCTCGTTGCCCTGTGGCGGCTGTGTCTGCACAATTGTAGAGCCTGCACTAAATGCAACGTCATGAACTAGAAATTCCTTTCCCCTTTGTAAACCAGGATATAGTCTACCTTATATTTATCTTGGAATAAATGTGAGCGCACATTTTTGAGACCAGCCTAAATTCACATCCTGGTTATGCTGCAATAATGTATTCTGCGATAATATTCCAGTGTCCGTATCTCCATTTCACCAGCCACAAAATGGGAGTGATATTTACACTTTGAAACATCGCTGAAATATCCTGTAGGCACCTTTGATACTTGTGCCGACCTTTGGGATTTTATGAGCGCTCAGTATCTCTTTTGCCTAAGTCAATATAAACTTCGAACAATATCTAGGTGGTGTACGTTGTAAATCCACTCTTGCATTTCTTGTAATTCATTGCCAAATTCTTCAGTTTTATCTTAAGTCTTGTTTCAAAGTTACGTTCCGTGGCATATTTTATTTTCATAATATCATTGTCACTTGTTCATGGTGCAAGATAATTCACAGGTGATTTACAAAAAGGACAATGTTAATATAATTATGATGCCGCTTCAGAATTGCTGTATGGATGACCTAGCTGCCTTGAAGTTTTTGCCTGTTTCTTAAAATGTCATACGTTTCTGCCATCTGTTACTCTGGGAGCTCCTGTGTCGACTAATAATTTACATAGCTAGAGAAAGAAGTAGCCCTTCTCACAAAAAACTTAAGCTATTCACTGTGTGGAGTTAACCGCGAAGGAAGGAATCTTGATAGGGATTGCAAGGAAAAGGCGTGACACAGTTGTGTGATTTGGGTAATAGGTGGAAATTGGCAATTTACTTGCTTTTTCTTTTTTTTTTTCTGGCTCTGGAAGAATCGGATTCTTTTTAATTTGCAGTCGCATTGTGCTGATGGCTTACAGGAGGAGAATGAAGCCCTAAAAAAATGTGTCTAGGAAGATGGCTATGGTGTGTAAACCCAGGCAGGGAGAGTAGCTCATCAGCAAGGGAAGAGGATGAGTAAATTCAGAGTAAAAGTGATTGGATTGGGGGGGGGTGGAATAAATGTAGGCTGTACTCAAGAGAGAGAGTGTGACAGCAGCAACACTTAAAACAGCATGATTTTGGAGGGATGGGGTGGAGTGAAAGACGTGGAACGATACCGCCAGATAAACAGGATAGAGCAGTGCCCAAGAGCCTGGCTCTTCTCAGAAATAAATGTACATCTGAAGGGTGAGAACCAACACTCACGATGTTGCAGCAAGGCAAATTCTCATTATTTACAAATCAAAATGGTTCCCAATGTGCGTGGGTAAGCTCTGAAAAAGGTCACCCAGAAAGACCCTGGAATTTCCATGCTGGAAGACTCTCAAACCTTGGCTGGAAAAGGCTCCGAGCAACCTGACCTTGCTGTGCACAGAGCCCAGCTTTACCAGGAGGTTGGACTCAAGACCTCCAGGAGTGCCTTCAACCCAAACCATGCTCTGGTTCTCGATGAAAAATGCACCAAGGGAGATGGTTTTTCGCTCGTCTAGTCATGCTGAGAGATTTGGAGCATTGTTTAGAGGACAAGCTCTCTCCTGGGGCCACAGCAGCCCTAAAGAGCAGTTTTTTCCTCTCTTGTCACCAAAGCGGAGAGTTTTCTGCCACTCCAAACTGGTGACCTTTTATCTCCTGGAAGTTAGGCAGCACGGTTGTCCTTAGGGCTTCTTTTTGCGCTGCTCACAGACGGAGCCTCGTTGGAAAGGTTGCCAATTCCCTTATGATGAGGCAATCTCAGGCAGCGAGGAAAAGATTGTGTTTCAAAACTCAAATTCCCATGAACTTGCAAAAACAAGCCATTTCCCTGGTGGCCTTTTCTCTGCGTGGTGTTGCTGCTGCTCGTTCTGGATCCCATCCAGGGTCGTCTTGTCAAGCTGAGAGCAGACTAGTTGTTTCCTTGAAGCCGGCGATACGGCGCTGCGGCGTTCCTCTCTGCTTTAATGAGAAAAAACTCCGCGGCTTTGGGAAAAAAAAACTTCTTTTCTGCATCTGAAATAGCACTGATGGGATCCTAAGCATTTCATACGGTCTCTTGATTTGATGCTTTTCCCATTTCGTGGTAACATCTGCTTTGCACAAACTTTATTTGCAGCTGCTTGTGCAATGCAAAGACGCTGATTTCTGTAGAATTTATATAGTGTTATTAGGGTAGTAATAAGGGCTGGTACTTTATAGCATTTCATCTGTCCAGTGCGGGGAGGGGTGAGTTAGTCTCCGCAGCAAACGCAGAAACAAATGGGTGGATTGCAGATTTCCAAATTTAATTCCTCCTCTCGTCCGAGGTCCCTTTTTCAATTTTGAGGGGTGTTAAAATTGGGAATAAGTCAGGAAAGTGAGGTGCTACCTCGCTGCTCCTGTGATTCTGTCGCTGACTGGGCCAGAATTAGAATCTGTGATGTTTTAATGGGGAAGCATTGCTGATTTGCTGTAGAAGAGATTTTTAGTCTTGCACTGCCTGGTGGGTAAGAGACCCTTTGCAAAGTGCTTTATATACCCAAATCATGCAATGATTTTTTTGAGCATTTCTCTTCAGAATGACTCTTAAGCACTTACTGTAACTGTACACTTGCTATATTATAATTGTGCACTCACTATAACCGTCCGCTATCTCCTACATGTGTGTATTATTAAATTTAATTTATTCTTCACTGCGGTCAGTGTGCTACAGGTGTGTGTTGCTAAGGAAGCACCAGTGTACTCACAGGCTTCCTTGTAAATCACCTCCTGGGCTTGTGCTTGTGAGTTGTGGTGCGTGGAACATGCCTTTGATGGGCAATTCTGTTAAAAATGGGGGTTTTTTTGCATTGGAGGTTAAGTTGGTTTTTAATTCAGGGCTTTTAAATTAATGTAATCGCATGACATTTTTCACTGCATCATTTTATATAAAGTAGCTAGTGCTAACGCTTTCTCTCTGCTAAAAAATAGTGAAATAAAGAGCAGTTGTATCACTGCTGTGATAAGAGCCTGAGTCCAGCCCTCTGTTGGTCACTGATGAAGAAGCACGAGTTTTAACGGAGCGATGACCCCACTAGCATCCCAGCGCGGCAGGGCACGTAGTAAAAAGTTTTTAAAAGAATGAGGAAAAAAAAAAAAGCCAAAACCAAAAGACTTATTATGCTTTTGAAGTCTGTTTTTACGACAACAGGAAGATAATTAACTGATGAGAACTGGACTCGAGCCTTTTTGTGACTGTTTGATGTAGGTCTTGATGTTGCTTGTAAAGAAAAGAAAGAAAACTGGTAAGAGCGAGGATAGTCTTGAGTTCTCTCCTTTCCTTGCATCCTGCCAAAGGAATACCTTGGCATGTGCCTGAAATAGATGATGGAGGTTGCAAAATGCTTTGTTAGCCTTTTGCTCTTTGCCGGTGACCGTTAGGAATAATCTCCGTGTGAAAAGTGCTTTTAAATGAGGGCAGCATGAGAAAATGGTTCTTCTGCATCCAGCTTTGCATTTCGGGTGGCCGGAGACCACAAAGAGGAAAAAAAAAAAAGGCTGTTGTTGAGGGTCAGCACTTCCTGTTGGTTCCGGCCCCCCCAGAGCAGCAAACACCAGGATCGCTGTGCCTTTTGCAATGTAAAGATGCATTTTTAGTATTTCAGATAAACTTAAGCTCCCGGTAAACGTTTCCTTTTCAATGTCACAGGCCAATTTGATTCTGCGCTTCTGTAATCTGGGTAAAAAGGTTCTTTGTAAAGGAACTAAGTTTATCAATTATGCAGACTTCTAATAGTTGAGATTTTTCATTTAACCTAGCCAAAAAGATGAGTTTAATTTGTCTGTGCTACCTCAAGATTTGCTAGGGAAAGCATAGGAGTCGAAATACTTCTCTGCTTGCTCGTCTGCTGCTAAAAATACGTGCAGTTTGGGAAAATATGCCTAGATCTGACTTTTCTGACCTTCTGTGAATTCTAATAAACTGTTCAGAGTGCTCGAGCAGCTGCACGGAGAAAAGGTCAAAAATATCTCTTGGCATGCTTTCGCTCCGTCTACGGATCGGTCTTCCCTTTGTAAAAACAAAGCCGTTTCTGTGAGTCATTTATATTCTTTGTGTTTCTTTTCGAGTCATGCTTCTCTGAGGCATTTTATATTCTTGAATTCTCTATTTGATATTCTTGTCAGCCCTACTCAAGGGCATCCAAGTGCAAATTGTGCTGCGGCTGATCTGCCCTGCCCAAGCTGCTTCTGGGTCGCCGGAGAATGGACCTTCCGAGGGCGCAGGCGACGGGATAGTAGGGTGGGATGAATTAGTTCTAAGGCAAAAAAGCAGAGCCTGTGGTACGCAAAACAAGTCCTTTCAGTAGAAATTTGTCATTTCCAGCGATACAAATAAGTTTAAGGTCTTGCATTAAATACCAGGACGCCACAGATAGGGCGGCGTTGATGGCGAGGCAGATAGGTATTGGCATTTCGTTCCTTTTTATGGAAAAACAGGACTGGGCTGTGACAAATTAAACCCATGGCCCCAAATTGTCAATAAGCCATCTCTAAATTTAGCCAGCTGCTTTTCGCCGACTCCCGTTCCATTCTTTTGCTCCGATTAGAGCAACCGCTGTATCGACAGCTTTGTTGGAAATCTGTGTTTCATTCATGCGGTGTCTGGGTGGATTTTTTTTTTTTGGTGTGTTGCTTTGTTGTGGGGGTTTTTTTAAATCTGGAGGTATTTCTTGAAAGATCTGCATCGTGATTCATGGATGCGTGTTGTTGGCTCGTTTCTTTTGCTACACAAAAATGCGTGTGGAATATCTGAAGTATGACCTGGCTTTAAAGCAGTGGGTTTTTTGCTAGTTCTTCATGGGTCCAAGTAAGAAATATTTCATTATCCTTTTTCTGAAGGCAGAGAAAGGCGAACTAAAAAGATTTGCTCTTTTTAATTCCCTCCGTTGGGCTGGAGCTGTTTCCATGGTAGTTGTATCAGGATGACTTTTGCAAATAACTTGTCTGATTTTGTTTTTGTTCCACATTCTTCTGTTCCTTCGGCAGTGATGGATTGAAATTGCAGCAATACTTATAAACTTGGTTTAGCTGCAGTGAGACGAGATGACTTCTCTGCTTTTTAGAAGTGGTATAGATTGTTGGGGTTTGGGTTGTTTTTTTTTTTGGCTGAGTAAGGAAAAGCGAAGTTCTCGTCTCCAACCAAGCAGGAATTTATTCTTGAAATAAGCAGTAAAGTTCCAAGATTAGAATAGATGGCTGGAGTTGATCTCATCCCCTGTATGAGTAATTCTGGGTGGTTATTTAGCAGACTGAAGAGGAGATTATAAACTCAGAACCTAGCTTTGTTTCTGGAAACTCTGGAGTGATAAAGAAGCTGGAATAGCTTCTCCACAGGATTATCTTTACACTGGGGAGAGAGATATGTAAATAATCCGCGCTACTCGCGTCTCCCGACTATCCGTGTAGCGTGCGGCTCCAGCGCATTTGCAGCTCCCTGTTTCAAAGCTTCATTCTGAGTATTTTTTCGAATGGCAAATATCCAACATTAATAATCCACATAGCAGAACTGGGAGGAGGCTGCCGTGGGGGCAGCAGTATCACATTGAACTTCAAACAGTCTTTTTAATAGTCAGAACAGTGGTAAGTAGCGAACTAATTTTACTACGGTCTTGTACTTTGTTGAAAATGTTGCCTTTTGACCTGAAGGTTTAGAAGCTGAGTGAACACTGTCAGGTATTTCTGTTTTGCTAAATAAGTTTGCTGAATGTGTTCCTGGGTACGCTGAAGTCTAGGAGCTGAAGCAGCAGTATTTAAAATGTTTTTTGAGTGCTTTGTTTAAAAAAGAAAGAAATCCCAGTGCTCTAAAGCTCTGTTGAGTTTCAGTAAAGAACATTTTCGGTTTGTTTTGAACCTTTGCAGCAGTTCAGTAGAATGTTTTTTTGTGAAAAATAACTGCATGCAAGTTAAGTGCTCAGTTTATTGTCTTCGAGGATTTTTCGGTGTAATTACATATCAAAAGAGCTGTTAACATGCAAAAAATTTTTTTTTTACATGATCAACCACCGCTTTCTAAAAACTCGGTGCTGCTTCTGTTACTGAAAGCACACTGCTAATCCCTACAGAAGTGTTTCTTCCTGATAACGGTTTTCAGCAACCTAACCAATATAAGTAAAAGAAGTTTGTGTTTCAGGTCTCAGTCGCTTTGTCGAATAGCATTCATTAGTCTGAAAAAATGTGGGAGCTCTGGGGAGGGGGTTTGTCCAACATCGAACCGGAGTTTTACTTAAATGTAATACATTTTTCTTAGCACAATACTGGAGGAAGAGAAGCTGCAGCAAGAAGAACGAATGAGAATGGAATCCAGGCGACAAGTCACAGTATCCTGGGACTCAGGAGGATCGGATGAAGCTCCTCCCAAGGTAGCTAAGACTGCAAATTATGTGTGTTTAAAAAAGCAAACAAAAAACCCCTCCTTTTTATTCCATTTAGTTCTGCAGAGCCTCCTTTGACGGGGCTGTTCAAACAATGGCATTCTGGCCAATTTTGTCATCATCTACTGAAACTTGCCTGAAATGACCCAGCTCTACTTGAACTGCTATTAGGACTGATCCGTGCTATAACAGCGCGCTAAGGATTTGCTGTTTCTTACTGTTTAGCTTGTAAAAGTCTACCAGAGTTGCCACAGACTTGTTTCTTGGCCTTTTCTTTATTATTCTTTCTCGTAGCACTCCTGAAACTTTAGCTACTGAGCTCTCGGCCCGACGTTGAGTTTATTTATAACACGTCGGCGAGGGGATAGAAATCAACTAATTGCATTTTCCTTATTCTGGACAGAAAATGAGGGGTTTCCTTCCAAGGCCGCGGTGTGTTTTAGTTTACACTTGGTTTTGTTTCATCGTGCTTTGGTCCTGTTTGGATGTGGCAGATGTGTTTTGCAGCTGTGGTAGTTCTAACCTCACCGGTTGCTGAGCGCTTTCTTTTCGCAGTAACTCGCCTGCTTCTCATCAGAGTTATTTTGCACTGTAAAGGATCGAGCCTGTATTTTTGAAGAGGGGGTTTTTTTGTGCAGTCCCCACTGTAATGTGGAATATTATCCGCGTTCTGATCAGATTGTGATGAATTCCTGTAGCGCTCGACTCAAGCTCTGGTATTAATAATGATTTCAGTATTACTCGTGTGGCACCTTCTGCTGCACACATCCCCCAGCAGTCAGAGGAAGGCAACTTATTTTTATTATATTTTGTTTCCCTGTACCCAGGTTCTCGCCTGATAGATTGCCGAGCTTGGTTCTGCGTTTTGATAGCTTTATGGCAACCAAGAAATACGGGCAGTGGACTTGCTGCTTAGTTTTCAGAGTTAAAAACAGCGAACAATCCATCGACCTGTTCAGTCGACCTAGATCAAGTTGCAGGATTTGGTGTATATATAAACAGACAACGTTCCAAGTTACAGAAGCAGATAAACTGCATAAATTGGAACAATATGCTGCTTAGTTATTACAACCTCGTTTGAAGGGTTTGTTTAGTCTTGAAGCTTTGGGGCCAACCCAGATAGAATAAATACCTTTTACTTATGTAATGTATGAGCTACACCCTATTAGAAATGATCACCATTAGAGCTTTGGGTGTGAGGTATAAACTGAAACACTTGACGAAAGATGTGATAAGACTGAAATTAATTCTACCACTGCGTATATTTTTTGAGGGGGTCAGTATGTCCTCGCTGTATGTGTGATGCAGTTCTTGGTTGGGTTCTTTTATACGGTGTTTCTGTGTAAAATGTGGACGTGCATACTAATGACATCTGGACAAGTAGAATTTCATAGATAGTAGGAGATTTTAGTATCTCTCGAGTTGTTATCTAATTTTCTAATGGTGACAACTGATTTTTTCTTACAGCAACTCATTATAAAAGTTTCAGGTCTTTATACGTCTTAAAATCCATTTTATTTATAGCCTTAAACTCCTGCACATTCTCCAATAATTCACGGATATCGCAGTTTGTACTACGAAACACTTGTATCTCACGGTGATTTCAGTTAGAAACCTAAGACACAAAATATTCTGGTACAGAATGATAACAACACTTTTCATAAAGCGTTGAAAAAATTCTGCAATCTCAAAGTAATGCGGTGCTCGCCTTGAACTTCAGGAAGCCCTCGCTCCTTCAGAAGGGCTGAAGGAGCCCATTTGCAGAATGATGAGGTTTGGGGTGGGGGTATTTTCCCCCTCTTGGGTTGATTTTTCTCCTCCTGAAACACCCAACAGCACTGTCCCTCATCACACAAAAAAACCCCACGCAAACAAAACAAAAACCAGAAGAAACCCTCAAATTAAATATCCCTTTGGAGTGTAGTATCAGACAAAGTAACGGAACACTTCTGCTTGGAAGACAAAAGCATGTTCTGAGCAACATTTTCCACCATTTCTGCTTTCAGTAGCATGGAATTTCTCTACCTATTCTGGCCAAAGGATGATCTGTTCAGTGCAAAAAACCAGGGGCCTTTTCATGCGTTTTTTTTGGAACTGCTGTCCGAATTTCTGGGGACTTTTCTCATGCGTTCCTGTGATTATATATCTTGTTTATGTTTAAATATTGTGCTTCTCCTGAAGGGGTAAAGCAAGATAAGGGCTCTTGATAGCTGTTCCCTAGCTCTCCTTTCTAATAAGAGCTAGTTCTCTCTTGGTTTTTCTTGGCTGGGAGTGGGTTGCAAAAGCATGGATAATGAACCGACCGTGGAGTTCAGAATGGGATCAAAAGCACCTTCCACGTTGAGGCAATTAGTTACACAGAAGTTAATTATCAGAACTAACTTTAGTCGTCGGAATGACACATGGGAACTATTCACGCTAAACAAACCGGTTTGATTTGTGGTCTGACTGAAGCAAAAGAATTTGCTTTTGGGAACGGTCACAAAAGCAACGAATTAATAGCAAAACTTTATGTACTGCAGATTGGGAACTTAGAAACAGCGCTGTGTTTGCACCTGGAAACTTGATTTAAGAGTTGTGTTCTTAGCTGATGTCTTCTAGAGTTAAACAGCGCAGAGCAGGACACTGAGTGCAAGCAATTAAATATCATATATCATAGAAGTGATCATGGAATCACCTGGGTTGGAAGAGACCTTCCAGATCCTCGAGTCCACCCATAAACCTATGCCAAAACCACCCCTAAACCACGTCCCTCAGCACCACGGACACAAAGAATTTTTTTTATACGCACAAGGAATTCACAGAGCAAGCACTATTTATCGACATGCCTAGCAAACAATTCAGCTGCTTCCATTTCCAAGGAAGGATGGAGGAAAACTTAATTTTAGTTACTTTAAAAAAATGTTAGTCATTTTAGAATATTTATTTCAGGGCTTTTGTTGAACTTGCTTTTGTGATGCACCACCTGTAATGTTTGTCTCGCTGAAGGGTAATATTCTGGTTTTAGTTTTCTGTTTCTAAAGTCTCTAAAAATTCCTTTACGTTCACAGCCCAGCAGGCCTGGTTACCCCAGTCCGAGATCCAGTGAAGGGTTTTATCCGAGTCCGCAGCACATGGTACAGCCAAATCATTACCAGGTATTCCATTTAACACCCTGCATGCGCTTTTTTTTTCAGCTGTGGGGTTTATAACTCAGTTGCAGCTGGTGGGATGGATTTGCTTCTGAGGTGGTTTGGTTGCATGGAGTTCTGTTAAATGGGTTTTGTTTTACATCGGAACAAACACTGAACTGAACCTGGATGGTTTACTCCAGGTGGCAAATATTTTCCCATCTGATATGGTGCTCAGGTTCCTAAAACGGCAGTGAAACACAGCAGACGTTTCCGTTTTTATTGAAGGAATGTGTTGTCCATGTTAATGTTTGTGCTAAGCTATAAAATTACTTGCCTTATAAAATGGCATTAAGTAGTAGACTTTCCTTGGGCGTACTCGGCGCTCTGATGGTTCTCTGAAATGTTTTTATTTTCTGTCGACTGAGAGCCGCCTTTAGATCTACCACATCGCCTACTTTTTTGTTTGGCAAAACCTATTTTTTTGCAAAACCGCGCAAAGGTTTTGCTTTTCTTCCTAACGCTGACAAAGAAATTTAAAACAGAAGTTCGTCGTGGAAGCACTTTAAGCATTCTTGGGCTTGTTGAAAGCTGCAGCCATCTACCCCAGTCCCGGTCGAGGTTGGGGGTTTTCTTCATGGAGAGGGGGAGGTTTTCAGCGTTTTAATGAGTAATTCATACTCATTAAAACTCCTTTGATTTTCCTGTGGAGACATTCTCAGGCTGCACAGCTAAGCACGCTAATTACATGCTGTCACTCAAGACTTAAGCTTGTAACGTACACTAGGGGGTACATTTTTATACGGCTCGGTAGGGTGATGTGTGCAGGCTCCTATTAACTTGAATACGAGCTCTTTTGACTGTGTCAATAGATTTATTTTTGTTCATCAGAGGACTTTGATCTTCTTGACTGCAGAGGTTAAAACACACTTTCTAATGCTGCTGTTTTGATAGGCATCCTCAAATAGTTATAGTTATCCTCAAAAGTTATAGTTCTATTTCTATCTAGTTACAGTTACCCTCAAATAGTTCTTGTTACGTTATGGTAGGCATCCTTAAAGGCTTAAAAAAGAGTTTTTGTGACATATTTTGCCTTGGCTTCCTCCTTCTGATGTTGCTTCCCCTCCTCCCTCTCGTGACTGCTTGAATTGAGTCATATTTGGTCCCTTGGGGATTGGGGAGCTATTAATTGTGGGGAAACATAGGTCTTGCTAATATAACCCTGGTTTTCTTTCTTTAAACCCTAAAGGTGTCTGGCTACCCTGGTTCTCACGGGATACCAGCCATGGCAGGGAGCATTTATCCTGGGCAGGCTTCTCTCTTGGATCAAGCAGATTCCTGGAACCATCGGCCTCAGGAAATATCAGTGTGGCCACCAAACATGGAGGTATCATGAACTGACACATCTGTTGTTGCGCTCTGTACAGTAAATATACTTTTTTTTATTACTTAGCTACATCTGGAGGTTATTGTAGGAAAACTGAGTGTTTCTCTGGTATTTTTTAAATTGCCTTATTGCAGCGGGATGGGAGTCACGACTGAATTCTCTTCTTTTTTGAAACAAATCCTCCTGTGTGAGGTTGGGCCTAAAATGTACTCTTTGCACAAATTCTTGAAGTTACTGCTACTTATCTTAACTACGTGAGTGATACCAAATATTTTGCATTTGTTAAAAGAAAGCTTTACTGAAACTTACTGCTGTTAATAGAGGTGGGAGCGTTCATGTAAAAATATGTAATATCATGACTGTTTAAAAATACCTCTCAGGGGAGATATCCAGCATAGCTAAAGTGTCTGAGGCTGCTCCGTAACTTATCCAGAACAGAAAATGAAATTTCATTCTCCCCGCAAACATTTGCTTTGTGCAGCTTCTGTCTTAATTCCATTTCCTCTCTAAGCACTGCTCTGTTCCCTGTGCCTCTGATGGATGGTTAAATGGTACCTGAGGCTCACGCGTGAAACGTGGGCGAGCACATACGTGTCTAAGTCTTTCATTTCCTCTGCTTGGTTGGTTGATTTGGCCATATATTCTGCCGTGGTCACTCGCTGCCGTGTTGTTGTTGTTCACACTGTGTGTAGTTGAGGGCTGTAGTCCCAAGTAGTTCAACAGCCCTGTAGATTATTGATTGTAGAAACTTCGGTCTTAATTAAGTCATGCTTGAATAAAGCCTTGGTGGAAGCATGTGAATACCTTGCAAGTGTTTTTGTAATAAGAAGTTACAGTCAGAGTTTTCACAAAAGCTTGGGAAGTTGATTACCTAAAAACAATCTCAGTGAAGTTTGGTAACAAAGTCCCTTGGCTTCTTTAAAAGTACTGAGACATACACTACTTGGTAATGATTTCCAGACAGCATTGCGATACGGTATATTCAGTATTGTAAGCCTAAGGCATGCATAAAAAAATTACTGAAAAATTTAATAAAATGGTTTTGTGACATGCTTTGCAAGTGTCAGCTAAAATGGAAAAGCGTATTGCAGTAAAAAAATGTATCTTGCAGCTTTTAATAACTGAATAGTTAGGTTATCGCTCGAGACCGAGAAAATGAAATCGGTAACTCCGGTTTTGTTGTCCAAGTTAAATGAAGTGCAATGTATGATGTGACAATGTTACTGCAAAACAGAACAGAATTTTTCAAATGTTTTTGTTTCCAGTGATTAGGAGCAAGGCAGATAAAATGTTTGTAGTTGGAAAGAGTTTCTTCTGATGGTCTGCTTCAGTTTATAAAGCGTCGAAGGAACTCTGCTTGACTGCCGTTGTGCGTTTAGGCTTTTAAAAATCTATTCTTTTATAATCTATAAGTTTTTGCAGCTGTTTATACAAATTTTAAGTTGTGAGACTGAAAAAACTTACTTTGTTTTGTAGGATTCGGGCACTTTGGACGTACGAGGGATTGGCCAGGTCCTACCCACGCATCTCATGGAGGAGAGATTGATACGACAACAACAGGAGATGGAAGAAGATCAGCGCTGGCTTGAAAAAGAGGAACGATTCCTGGTAATGCTTTGTTCCACAGTGCTTCTTAATCCATTATTATTTTTCTTTTTTTATTGCAGCTTGCTAAAAGCCATCACTTCTGTGAAATGAGAGCATATACTGAGCATAGGAGTCACTACCAAAATGTAGGTGTGGAAGCAGTTTTTAAATTAAGTGTTCAGCTAGTGAGTCCTGTATTATAAATACCTTGAAGAGCTGAGTTTTTTGTCAGTCTCACTTCATCCAGTGGAGTTTTTATGTGTGGGAAGTGGTGGGTGTAATTCTGTGCCCGTTTGTTCTTACGGAGACAGATCTGTGCATTCCCTACCCCTAAAAGAGGGATAACCCTGACTGTGGCAAGGCTTGTAAGCGGTCTTGCACTGGAGGAATAATGTTAGTGGGAAGAAATAATTTAAGAGAGGGCTCTGCGAGGTGGGGGGAAAGCTCTGAACATCACCAGGAGGAGAAAGAAGAGGTGCATTGGTAACGGGATCCTCTGTTGCTGTTTCTCTGCAATTCCGTGTACTCTTGTTGTCAGTGCCACTGGTGTATGTTTTTTAGTTCAGCTCTGGCTTCGCAGCTGTTCAAAATTCAAATTCTGTGTTAAAACTCTCCTGCTCGAGACTGATGGCTACGGATGGAGCAGAAGATGGTGGGAGCATATTACTCTGTATGGGTTTGTGCCGGGGAGCTTGGGGGTGCGTGACCCTCACTTGGGAGGAGGAGGATAATTTGCCCTGGTGTGGTTTGGGCTGTGACAAACATCAGTCATGTTCTCACGGTCTGAGGAACCGTATTTCAAGGAACGCTTCCATTTGGAAACGTATTCTGTTGTACGTAGTTACAAAATGTGCCTTATAAATGCAGGTGCCATTGGTTTGTTACGGGAGGTAAGTTGGAATAAATATGCTCTCTTTTTAAAGCAGACGATGATAATGGTCTGTGGTTTCTGTAAGAGTTCTCCATGCTGTGTAGAGGTCTCCAGGAAAATCTAAGTTGTATGGATGCGTTACTTTAGACACCGAAACTGCTGGTTGTGATTGTCTTGCCAAACTTGAAACGGTCTTTTAGGGATCTTGAAGCCAGGACGTTGAGTTCCTTGAATATAAGGGGTTTTTTTCTTTATTCTACAGGAAGCCGGTGGGTGGGAGTGGAGAGCAGATCTTGTGCGTAGACGATGTTACCAAGACCTTATTCCTTGCCAGCTGAATTGTCTTAGTCTCTCAGGGGTTTAGTTATGGATGGGGTTCAGAACTGTTCAGGACACTTGAGGGCTGTGAAGACAACCAAGGTAGGATAAATCTCTACTAGCTCTTGAGAGCTACTGATAGATCCCCCCGTGTCCAGTACATGTTCTAGCCAAGGTCCAGATTGTGCCAGAGTTAAGATGTTACTTTTGATGAAAGGATGTTGTAGCTTGCTTTTGGCTGGTTTCCTTTTAAGTCCACTTGGGAATTTGCGGTTTGTCATTGGATGACCGTAAAGAAACGGTCGTTGCTTCGTCCAGTTTATTACAAGCTGAAGAGAGGGAGGGGAAAGGAAAATTTCTTCCCTAATTTAGGCATTAGCTTTTCCAGTCTTGAGTAGCACCAGTTGCTTGTGACTTTCACAAGCCCAGGAGGTCAAATTGATCCCATTGTCGGTTAAAACTTTGGAGATGGTCAAGAACTTTTTGAGGCGTTAATATGCCTGCTAAGAATAAGGCATTGTGATTTCAGGTGGCAGTAGATCGCTGGGGGAACTTTCTGCAGAAAACTTCCTGACCTTTCTGAACTTTCCGGCTTTTTCTGCAGAATAGATGATTATTATTTGTAGTTCTGTTGCTCTGTTCCGATTGAATCATTAGGATGTTTATTATCCCCCAGATTGCTGCTTGAGGAGGGAGTTGCTGATTTTTGTTTGGATCTGTAATATGGTCTTAACATACGTTTGGAAAAGAATTACCGTGTTTTCATTGCGCGTCAGTTTTTACTGTGAGGAGACACCATCTCTATTGCCCGCCCCTACTCAAAGGACAGCTGGCACTGATGAACTTGTGAGCAGCTACACAGCTCTGCAGCTTTGCCGGAGCTGGATTGGGTTGATGTAAAACCTTAGAGAGCTAAAAAGGCAAAAAATAGAGACAGTTTTGAGTGGAAGTCAGCATGAACTTAAATAGCCAAAATGAGGAATTGGAATCCATAAGAGACTTCAGTTCTTTTTCTTACCGCACTAACATTTTGACTGTACAGACTTTGGGATTTATACGTGGATGCCTGTTACAGATTTATATACCATGTCAAAAACGAAACAAGCTAACCATGGCCACAGGGTATATTTGAACCCGTAGCAGGATGGATGTCAGAGGGATCTTCGGTTTATAAACGGGTGTTTCTTGGAAAAGGAATGTAGTTTTCTAGGTTTACCCCTGAAGAAATAAAGATGGTAGAAAAGTCAGTTGTGGGGAGTCACTCTTGGAGGCCTTGCGGATCTCCAGAAGGATATCCACAGTTCAGACGTGAGAGTCCAAACACAGGTCCAGTGTAGAAATCAGACTCAGAAATTGGTTAGAGTTGGAAGGGACCTTAAAGTTCTCTTGTTCCAACCCCCTGCCATGGGCAGGGACATCCCCCACTAGACCTGGTGGCTCAAAGCCTCATCCAGCCTGGCCTTGAACACCTCCAGGGATGGGGCATCCACAGCTTCTCTGGGCAACCTGGGCCAGTGTCTCACCACCCTCACAGGAAAGAATTCCTTCCTAATATTTGACCTAAATCTCCCCTCTTTCAGTTTAAAACCGTTACCCCTCGTCCCATCACTACACGATAATCCATATATTACACGCACACGCCCCTTGGTCCGTGTCCTTCAGTGAGAGACTAGTGATATTTCTTCTCCTGGGATAAGGGGCTTCCCTGATTTCACTCCAGGTGATTTCGGGAGGAGAAGCAACTTACTTTCTCAAAGTTGATGTCGTGTCTCTCGCTTGCCTGGAGACACCTTTCCGCACTGACCTTTAGATTTTGCTACAATGGTTTTGCTGAAGCGTGGCTCTCCCTTGCCTGCTATAGGCAGGTTTCGGAGGAATGTTTTCCCTTTGGAGCACAGAGAACAATAGAGAGAGTAGAGCCAGATGTTAATTTTTAACTCATGTAACCATAAAGCGTAGAGTTCTCAGTTGAAACTGGCTACTTTGAAAAGCAGCTCTGTTTATACAGTCTTCGAACTCCTACGGTGTATCTCACTTCTGCGGCTGAGAATTGGGCTCAGAGGGGAGCAACGGCAAATCATTTAATGTGAGACGCTGCAGCAAGACAAAAAATCCTCCGTGGGGTTTCTGTTAGTACAATTTTTGTTTCCCCGGAGTGACACCAACGTGTTCGTGACTTCAAATTTATTGCTGCTTCTACAGGGAAAAAAATACATCTCAAAGCATGTTGCTACACGTATAACCAGTGCTGATTCTGTGTTCGCTAGACGAGACGCCCCAGATGAAGAATTAAATGGCAGTTGCATTAGAAATGGAAATGTGCCAGTCTTTGGAGAGGTTGTTATCTGTGTAAGCAGTTTGCCTGAAACTGGTCCTTTGAGAACATGTGACTAGTCAATACTTGAGAGGAGAGAGAAGTTTTGTTTCCAAGCTGCAGCCCTGACGGAATCCAGAATTCTGAAATTCTGCTGTAAGAAGGGAAAACACGCAGATCTCGCTTCGTGGGAAGCTCCCGAATGAAAACAAATCTGGTGTGTAAAAACCAAAGAGTGAAGAAGCGTCTGCTTTTAAATTGTGGCAAATAAAATTGGGTGGTGAGAAGAGAATTGGGGGGGGGGGGGGGAGGTGATTTGGGAGAACTTTTTCTTCAGGACTGACACTCCCTCCCACCACCTGCTAGAGAAAGGGATGTTGCACGTAATTCTGGTAGCTTTAGCGGACACCGCTTAAACTTCTGGGCTTTCATGCTGTCTTTTTAAGAGGGTTTTGGATAGCAGCATCTCCAGAAAGGAGGAGAGAAATATCCGAATTATTTTTGAGGAAGCTGAAGCGAAGATGAAGCATTACTGCACTGAAAGCTTGCTGCAGGAGGCTACAGATGCCAGTCCAGGGCGTGCACAGGTGGTTGGGTGAGATGGCCACGGTACAGACACGTTACGTCAAACAAGCGGATGTCCCTGTGGTCTTCTCTGGAAGGAAACCGACTGTTAGGATTTTTTAGGTGCTGCAGTCTCATGGACTGAGGTTTTCACTCATTTATATCCTGTCATGTTTGGATCTGTCCCTTGGGCAGCATCACAAGAAATTCATAAAGCATTCTGCACTTTCTCCCAAGTTGTTTTTTGATGGTAGGAGGATTTCCACCCCCAAAATTAAAATTGACGAAGATTAACCAAGATTTGACTTGTACGTGGTGCATAGCGTATAGAAGCCGAATAAACAACCTCCATCCCCCAAAACGGCGCTCCGTGATTGCGAGTGGCCTCTCTGCTGCTGGCCCTTGCGGCTCGCTGTAATTAAAGATTTGGCCCATTAGTTAGCCCGCGCTCTGGCAGGAACGCTGCGATACTTGCGCTTATGTCCAGCAATGCTGGCTTTCCTTTACAGTGGTTGTGCACCCGGAAAATGGGCACATAAGGGTCACATTACTCCCATTACGGCCGCAGTAGGTGTAGGTTAATCTTCCAGCCCTGTCTTCTTCTGTGTAGAATTAATTTAAAGGCAAATCAATTAATTCATTGAGTTAAAATCGTTTTTAAAGGCCCCCTGGGAATGCTTTTATTCGTGGGTTTTCACAGAAGTTTGGAACTGCCAAAAACTATCCTGATATTTGAGTTATTTTTTGAATTGGGTCCAGGAGAGAGTATGTCTTCTCTATTTTAATAAGGAGTTTGACCCAAAAGGAGAATCACCTGTAACCACAGATGGGAAACCAGTGGTGGCGGTGGTGGTGATGCCACGGGAGCGCCTGCTGGACTGGTAGCTAGTTAGTTTGCTTCGCAAAAGCTCTGTGAAAGAAACTGTGTCATTCTATGTCTTTTCAAGGTGACCTTTTAAGTTCATCAGTACAGTGAAATTCGGGATTTTTGTGCTGTAACTTTTGGCACCGTCGCTAAGTCTCTCCGAACGTTTTGTAGAACGCTCGTCTTCTTTTGGGCCTGTTTAATTACCTGCTTCCTCATTTATATTTAGTTTCTAGTTTGAAGCTTTCTTTGTGGCTGTTTTGATGGTATGTGGCGTTGTTTTTAATCATATAAAATAAAGATATATATGTGCGCATGCCTTTTAGTAACTCCTCAGCAGCCAGAGCAGTGTTGTGCTAAGAAATTTATAGTCCTTTCCTGCGATAGGTTAAGAAGAAATAACTCGCATAGTTTCCTTATCGTGCTCGGTTTTGTTTTTTTCTGAAATTCCCACATGGTTGTGGTTTTGCCCTATTTTGACACTGAGAACTAAAATTCAAATATAATTGATGTGAACTGTTGCTAAAATAAGATTTTAATTTTTAGCCTGAGAAAATCCCACCAAGACATTGCAGTTTGGCATGTCCCGGGAATGCCAAGACTTATGTGTTCTTTTATTAGTGAGTGACCAGAAATACTGGAAATAAAGTAGATTATGTTCCAGTTTGTCAACATACGCATCCTGTCTGAGAAGTCCTCTTGGTGTTTCCAAAGATTTTAGATAGTAGACTATTTATTAGGAAAAAATCCATTTACTTCTGAAGGATTTTGATTTTATGCAAGATGTTAATAACATACAGTTCCTCCCTTAAATACCTATCTGTAATGAGTATAATACGTAGAAAAGGCTTTGCCTAAACTTGCATTTTAGTTTGTGGTACAGTTGGTGCTTTCACAAAAAATCCGGAGCGCTGTGGTTTGTGTGCTTGAGAAGTCCCGGCATACTATGAGTATGAAACACGTTTGACGATGATTTGTCATCACGGACGCTCACTGTTCAGCTTCAAGGCTTGAAAAACACACTCATGAGTGACAACTTTTTCACGTAAAGCTGAAATCCTAAATCTCCAGTTTCCCCAAGGCTTCATTTTCTGAAACGGTCTTCCACTACACGAGAGCGTTAAGCAGGACCTTTCTAGATACACACTCAAGACAGGTTCACCTTGGGAAGTGGATGTCTGGAGGGTTTTTCACCCTCCCACTCGCCTCCCTGTTGTACGTACACCTTCAATACAGCCCAGCTCCAACAAGTGCCAGAAATGTTCTCCGGAAATGCACGTTGAGCAACTCGGCACCCACCACCCGGAACGTTCTCTGGAAATGCACGTTGAACAGCTCGGCACCCACCACCCAGAACGTTCTCCAGAAATGCACGTTGAGCAACTCGGCACCCACCACCCAGAACGTTCTCCGGAAATGCACGTTGAGCAACTTGGCACCCACCACCCAGAACGTTCTCCAGAAATGCACGTTGAGCAGCTCGGCACCCACCACCCAGTTCCCAGCCCTTTTAGCTGCCTCTCAGAAAGGACCGTTTCCCATCCAGCCAAGAAGCTCTGTGTATCTAAGAGTACACCCAGCACCGGGGTGGGAGAATCCTCACCGGAGGAATCTCTTGTGGTTTTTGGAAGGGCGACCATGGGAGGTATAGGGCTACCATGGGAGGAGTAGGGCTACCATGGGAGGTATAGGACCGTAGCAGAGACTGGAAGGATAGAAGGGTCTGCTTTGGGGCTGTAAAATGGTGGGTAACGTACAGAACAGGTCGGTTTTGGTGTGAGGCTTATTTTTGACCTGGAGAATGTTGCATTCAACACATCTGAGGGATCTCAGTGTTAGAAATTCAGCGATGTAATGCCGGCATGAGGGGCTAAATTTAAAGCGCTTACCACTGTAGGAGCACAAGAATTGCTGCTAAGTAATATTTAAAAATACGATGGGAGTTTGATCTTAGATATCACTGTTACTGTAAAATAGTTTGTCTTTTGAAAGTTCCACAGCTACAGAAATGAATGAATCAGAGTACAATTTACTAAAATGGGAGTTGTTAGAATTTATTAGAACACAGTCAAGTCACTAGAAGTATGTTTGGGCCTCTTCTTGGTCATTGCACTAAGAAGACTAAGTCTGCATCGACTGTTTTTCCGTGGTTCCTTGTATTACTTACTATCTTGAGTTTTGACGAGGCAGAAGGAGGAAAAAGTTTGGAGAAAAGGCTTGTGTTTACGTACCGCTAAAGTTTTTCAGTCCTTATCTCTAAGATGTAAATATGCAGGTCGCCGAGATGCAGGTGGATCGTGTAGAGACTTGCTTGTGGACCCTCTGGTTTGCCATTACCTGGTGGCACGTGGTATCTTCATTTTCAGACCAGGTTCTTGGAGGTGCGTGGGCCACTGCCTTCTGTGGCCTCCCGTGCGTGGGGGCACTCAACGCGCCTCGGGATTTTTGTTGGCAACGCGCGAAGAGAGTGTTTGTCAAGTTCATAATGCTCATTTTAGTAATATTTTATGTGTATTTACGACGTTTCTGTGATTCTTAGACTGTAGCTAGGTGGTTGTGTCCTGCTCGTGTACGCGATGGCCTGAAGTCCACTCACACGCTGCTGGTGACTTGGGTAACTGAGTGGTTGCTGTGATGTCAAACTGTACTATTGGGCATTTAGAGGTTTTTAGACACTGGAAAGGGAGGAGATGGGTATTACATCCGTTAGTTTAACTTTTTTTCTATAATACTAGAAAAAAAATCTGTTATTTGGCCTAGTATGTATTTTTGTGCTTCTGAATCTTTTAAAATGCTCGATATTTCGTTATCTTTAGTCTGGTTTAGGGCGTGTTTCTGGAGTAAGAAATTGTTAAGGGGAAAAAACATTAAAGACTCCTGTGATAAAATAGTCTTTGACTGTTTCCAAAGACTTTGGGCACTCCCCTGGCTAGAAACAAACATGAAAGGAAGGCAAATTGCGAACATCGGTGTAACAGAAATGTTAGAGGTACACAAGGATAGCTATTTGCTTTAGCTTAAAAATACAATGAGAATCATTACTTACTTTAGGTATCTAATGAAATATCTAACATACCTATATCAAAAAAGACTTAATTCAGAAAAGAACCCCTTCACCATAAGGAAATAAACTGGAGATTGATCAGCGTTAGCCTTCATCATCCGATTTGTCGCACATTCCCAGAGAAACATTGGGAAATCACTTGCTTGTGTCCGCTTCCATCCTTCACGTTTAGGACGGGGTTAAATATTTCCCTGTCTCGTATGATTTGTCTATTTTTAATCTGTGAGGTCCTTCAGGCAGCGACTGTCTCTGGCTGCGCCTCACTCCGTCTGTGGAAGACTGAATGAAAATCCAAAGTATAATCCTTTCTGACAGACTATCGGCGCGACGGGAGTATTTTTAATGATAAGAGATCAATATTAGTGTATCTTTGCAAGTTCCCTCTGCCCTTGCTGGCTTGTTAGGATCACGGAGCAGCATATGGGAGCTGGAATTATTCTTTAGTGCTTTCAGAAAGAAAGAAGGAAAGTGATCTGGAGTAGCTTTAAAGAGAAATGGATCTATCTGGCCCCTGACACTGACCCTGACCCTGAAAGAACCTGGGGTCAGTTTGGTTACACTCAGTATTCACAATTTCTGCATTTCTGTAAATAAAATATTTTCATGCTCATGCTGTGTGTGTCCATTTTATGGATATATACGTGCAGACATATAAAGGAAGTCGTATTTACAGTGCCGTAGATATGCATTTTATCCCTTCTCATTAACTCCTTATCTTGCAGGAGAGTGAATTGAAAAGTGAGATAAATCCTCTTTGTTTTTATGTGCCAGAATTATGGCAGTAGAAGAGCGCTCTTGTTTTGCTGAACTGGTGTCTTCAGACCAGTGTTAACCTTTGTTTCACATCTGCTCTTCCTTTGTCTTCCCATGTAATTAACGTTCTCCTCAAAGAATAAACGTAACATGCCTGGATTTGCTGGGGAGATGAGGAAAAATGACGGGTTTCTGTGTGGAAAAAAAAAAAAACCTGGTGTGGTCTTATTTTTACTTTTTAAAACAACCGAGCCCTGGGTTTCTCTAGCTCGCTTAAAACATATAAAATATGTTTTATATCCAGCGCATCTGGATGTCTTCATTAGCTTTCTGTATCCAAATGCAGTGCTTAAAGAGCTCCGGTAATTGGCCCCATTTGCAGGCTTGGCGAGGGAGCCAAGTACATATAAGCCATCCTCAGACAGGAAGCGGGAATTAATGCGCAGCGTTTTCTCATCCCGTGGTTGAAATTTTGCTGTTGGGAAACAAACAATTTAAAAAAAGCAAACAAACAAACAAAAAAAAAAAACCAAAAAAACCCAACTTTTTCTGCCTTTGAGAAAAATTAAAATGCAGGTTTTCCAATGTTGTGTTAGGGAAATGGTACTATCGATATTTATAACGAGCATTTTTAGCCGTGCGCTGCCAAGGAGGGGTTGAGGAGCGGCCGCGGAGGCTGCCAGGAGTTTCGGTAGCTGCAGCCGCAGATGCGCGTAGTCGCGGCAGCGGGGAGGGTATAGGCTGGAGGGAGATGACATCTGTATTTGTCAGTGTGAATTTTTTAACAGTGTTTTCCTGTTCTGTAAAATGGTTTTAAGCCTGGGTCGCCCGGATCCTTAAGCAGAATGCGGCATGGAATTTTTAATTTTTGTTTCAGAAACCCGACGTGCGGCTCTCCAGAAGCAGCATCGACCGAGAGGATGGAGGTCTCCAGGGCCCGGTAAGTGTTTGTGGGATCTTTCCATCTCCCACCTCTTTCTCTGCTTTCCTGGTAGGACACGTTGTAGGCGGTCTCGATTATGGGAGATGGTTTAAAGGTTTTGCTAAATGTTTCCACTTTCCAAGAGGCTTGGCTTCTGCGGGAACAGCAGCCGTGGCAAAATCGTTCATGCGGCAGTTCGGGGGATTTGGGGTTTGTTGGTTTTTTTTCCCCCCCTTGAAGCTGCTGTTGAAACAAATGCTGAAACGTTTCCACAAATGCGTTGTGAGAATTTTGAAATGTTCATGTGCTGTATAATTGGGCCTTTTCTTTAAAAATGGGGATAGTTTTCTGCAAGTTCTGTCAACAGGAAGCAGGACGGAAATAACTTGCGCAGTTGTTTAAATATCTGAAGGGTTTTCTTACAAAGAATGTAAATGTTGCTGTTGTATTACCCAGAAATTTGTTTGGGGTAAATGATCCGCTATGAAACAACTAGAATAAACCCCGTAGCCATTCATTTATTGCCAGACAACAGCTGCAGCTGTGGTGTTCTTTCTTACTGGCTTAACTCCTGTCAGTTTACCTAAAAAAGTCTCTCCAATTGTTTAATTGCCGTTGGAATCTCTGAATCATACCGGTCGAAAGGGAGGGTTAGGCTAGGGACTCTTAATGATAGAAACCTGGAGTTTCATCTACTGTTTGTCCCCAGGGATTGCCTTCAAAGTACTTAATATTTTAAATTCACTTTCCTAGTTCGCTTGCGATGCGATCGTAAACTGGTTTGGGTTCAGTATTTCTCCACTACCTGAGAATGGAGGGGCTGTTCCTGCGTTTGCAGCCAAAGTACGCTCGTGAATGAGTCTCTTAATGACACGCTGCATCATGGTCTCTAGAGACACTCGTGTCTGGGCGCTGCTACGATTTTTTTCCAGGAAATTGGAGAAGACTATTAGTTATTGTCATGTCTTTGCTTTTGTTGCGTCTTTATATAAAGAGCAAGTAAAGTTTCTGTGCTGCTGGTGAAGATGCTTTGAGATAACCTGGAGGTTTTGAAGTCACGGCAGAGGTTTCGTTCCCAGTGGATGTGGGATGAACCCGGTGGCAGTGGGTTAAAGCACAGCTCCTTGCAGCCGGCTGGTTTCTCTGGCTCCGCACGACGGGCCTGGGATGAGAATAAAAAAAAAAAAAGACAACACCCAGATCTCAAACCCTGTGTAGGGGAAGTCCTGTCCTCCCAAACGAGGTAGTACGATTTCACACCCCATTTGAAAGAGTGGGAAGAAAACACTTAGTGATCATTGACAAAATGACTTTTAAAAGAGACTCTGATTTGCGCTAACTACACTTCTAGTTCCAGAATTTGATTTTTTCCATTTTTACAGTTCTTAATACATTCAGAAGATAACTCTGACTGCCTTCATTTGCAGTGGGAAATGCTTCTGTGAGTCACTCTCAATTTCTCCTCGAGAGGATGAGAAATACACAGTAATCGTTTCTAGGAGAACTATGATTAAATCATCGTGCAGCGTAACACAGAGATTTCTGGGACAGTGGTGAGGGCAGAATCCAGCTCACTGAGGTGTCAGTTATGTCTTCCCTGAAAGTGACTTTTTATTCGAGTAGTCGTTGTGGGATTTGGGGCGGGAGCAGCTCTTGATTCCTGCTCACAGCAGCAGCACCTGCGCCGTTCAGGGACGCTGGGAGGGAGAAGCAGTAAGACATGACCCTCTCCTTGGATATGGTGGTATAAATGAGAAGGTATCGCCCCCTTTTTGGTAGCTCCTAACTGACGAGCATGCAGCTGTATAACTTTGTGCGCGTTCTTTTGACACGTGCTATTAATACACAATTTTCTGGAAGTCAAAACGCAAGAATTGTTCTAGTGGAATTTTACTCACCTCCTTCTCGTCCTCCCTTTCTTTTCCCCCAGGGTTATCATATTTGAAATAGTTGGGATAACGACACAAATCGAAGTTAATGACGTGACTGATGGTGCTGGCAGAAAGCAGATGGTTTTTCTAACTAGAGAGGGCAACCGCGTGAAAGTGTGTGAGGTGATCAGCCACTGGGTTTCCGAGGTTTGTCGTAACAGCAGAAGAGTTTCTTGGCTTTGGATCTTTGATTTCTACTCCTGGTTCCTGAAAGTGAAATTTGATTTTTTTTTCAAGTGTGTAGTTACAGGCTTGGAGTAGGCAGGGTGAATATGCTCCTTTGTCTCTAGCCATCATGTTTCTGCTCTGAAGTATTGAATTGATAGAATCATCTATGAAACGTAGAACTTCAGATTTCTCCCTACGCGATACATCTTTATGTGACCTTCCTTTCTGGAAGCTGTGCTTCTTGACACAGTTTCTCCAGAGCAAAACTGATAGAAAAGAGCTTCAGGTAGAGTTACTGTGGGGATTTTCATTTCATACAGTTAAAATCTGAAAAATGTTTGAGCAGCTGAAAGGGGGCCTCATGAAACGCTGGGCAGCATTGGCCACAGGAGCCATTGTCAGAGCTGGCCGTGATTTTAAAACCTGAACGTGAATTTCTAAAAATTCCAGGCTGAAGCTTTGAATAAATGCGTGAACTACGGTCGTGAGTGTCCTTTGCGTTCGTGAATGAGTCGGTTGCAAGGCATGAGCTTCTGGGGTCAGTTGGGAAGTTCTCCTGCAGCCTTTCTGTGTGCTGCTGGCCAAGCTGCTGGCTGTCCTGGCGGGCATCTAGCGCTGAATTGAGGTGATGGTGGAGTTAGGAGCTAAGGAACAGCAAGTGTGCTGCTATTGTCCCTGTCACCTCAGCCTGTTTCCAAAAGCAGACAATGTGAGACATTGCCAGAACAGTTGCTTAAAAGGTCAGAAAAGAAAGTTAATGTATTAACATTGTGATACGGTGATTTATGATAGCATAATCCAGAGCTGAAGGTGAATGGAAGCAAACGCTGTGTTTTCGTACCATTAGAAGTGAATCCTAGGCAGTCTGAATGTCATCTGCAGCGTGTTGAAAAAGCAAGTTCCTTAGGCCTGATGTAAAGAAGTATTCTGACTTTGCAGAAAATGGTCTTTATTTTATAAATAAATGCCTTCTTGAGAGTTTCAATATTAGACCTATTAAATTCTAACAGCCGTCAGTGTTTTCCTTTGCAATGGAAACTCCTTTATAGAGATATGCTCGCACAAATTGTAACTCTGTTGGGATCATAAAGCTTTTTATGACTCAACACTTGGCCTTATCACTCTCTACAACTCCCTGAAAGGAGGTTGTATCGAGGTGGGGGTCAATCTCTTCTCCCAAGGAACAAGCGATAGGACAAGAGGAAATGGCCACAAGTTGTGCCAGGGGAGGTTTAGGTTGGATATGAGGAAAAACTTCTTCACCGAAAGGGTTATCAGGCACTGGAACAGGCTGCCCAGGGAGGTGGTGGCATCGCCGTCCCTGGAGGTATTTAAAAGACGGGTGGACGTGGTGCTGAGGGACATGGGTTAGGGGTGGTTTTGTCAGTGTAGGTTTATGGTTGGACTCAATGATCTTGACGGTCTCTTCCAACCCAAGTGATTCTATGATTCTAACAACTGCACGTTTTGTGTAAAGTATTAATTTGGTTGTGACCAGACAGATTTTCATCTTTCATAGAATGATAGAATATCTCAAGTTGGAAGGGACCCGTAAGGATCATCGAGTCCAACCCCCTGCTCCTCCCAGGACTACCTAAAACTAAACCACATGACAAGTGTTGTCCAGATGCTCCGTCAACTCTTGACAGGTGCCGTGACCGCTTCCCTGGGGAGCCTGTTCCAGGGACTGACCACCCTCTCGGCAAAGAACCTTTTCCTACTGTCCCATCTGAACCTGCCCTGACGCAGCTTCACCCCGTCCCCTCGTGTCCTGTCGCTGGTCACCAGAGAGCTGGTCACCCTCCGCTGCCACCCTTGGGGAGGGTGCAGTCGGCCATGAGGGCACCCCTCGGCCTTCTCTTCTCCAAGGTGAATGAGCCAAGTGACCTCGGCTCCTCCTAAGTCTTGCCCTCGAGGCCTTTCACCATCTTGGTCGCCCTCCTCTGGACACCCGCTAATAGTCCGACGTCCTTCTTGTCTTGCAGTGACAAAACTGCACTCAGGACTGGAGGTGGGGCCACACCAGTGGAGTGGGACAGTCACCTCCCTCAGCCAGCTTGCTGTGCTGTGCTTGATGCACCCCAAGACGCGGTTGGCCCTTTTGGCTGCCAGGGCACACTTCAACTTGCCACCAACCCAAACCCCCAGATCTCTTTCCACGGGGCTGCTCGTCCCCTAATTCTTTGGCGTAACCAGGATTAGCCCATCTCAGGTGGAGAATCTGGCACTTGGTGGAGAATCTGGCACTTGCTCTTGTTGAATTTCATACGGTTGGTGATTGCCCAGCTCTCTAGTCTATCCCGATCTCTCCGTACGACCTCTCTACCCTCAAGGGAGTCCACAGCTCCTCCTAGTTAAGTAGCATCAGCAAACGTACTTAATGTGCATTTGATTCCTGTCTCCAGATCATTTATAAAAGTAGTTATACAGAGCACAGGCCCTAAAACTGAGCCCTGGGGAACCCCACTGGTGACTGGCCGCCAGCCTGGTGTAACTCCATTTGCTATAACCCTTTGAGCCCGACCCATCAGCCAACTGCTCACCCAACGTGTTACGGACTTGCCTAGCTGCGTGCTGGACACTGTGTCCAGAAGGACACCGTGAGAGACAGTCTCAAAAGCTTTACTAAAATCCAAAACTAGTGCCAGGTCTACTGGCTTCCCTTGGCCAATTAGATGGGTGACCTTGTAATAAAAGGAGATGAAGTTGTTTAAGCAGGACTTTCCCCTCGAAAAGCCGTGCTGGCTGCGACCAATAATTAACTGCGTTGTTTCTCAAAAGTTTTTCAGTAACTCCCAGAATAACCTTCTCCATGATTTTACCAGACACTGAAGTGAGACTGACAGGCCTGTAATTACCCGAGTCTTCCTTCTTACTCTTCTTAAAAACAGGGACAATATTTGCCAGCTTCCAGCCAACTGGGACCTCTCCGGACTTCCATGACCATTGAAAAATAATGGAGAGGGATCCCATGATAACATCAGCCAGCTTCCTTTAGTATCCTGGCATGAATCCCACTGGGCCCCGTAGATTTATGCTCATCGAGCTGGAGCAGCAAGTCTCGAGCAGGTTCAGAGCCAGCTGGGAGTTTATCATCCCCCAGTCACCGTCTTACAACACAGGGCCTCAAGGGTCCCAGGGCCCATCATGGGTGCAAAAATCCTTTTCCCCCTTTGTACCCTGTCTGTCACCAGGCCTGGTGTTTTATAAACTGACCCGGGATCAAAAACCCCAAAATTCTACTGGTGACGCCAGGCTCGGAGCCAGGAATTGATCTGCTGGATCTTCTTTTATCTTCCCTCGTTGTTGCTTGCAGCTGGAAGGATAGAGGAGAACACTACTTGTGCTCCCAATCCCTTATCCAGTCATCCCAAGGTCCTGGAGTCTCTCCACCACTGTGGGACTTTGTATCACAACCTCATCGCTGCCTACATAAAAAGGCAATAGTGGATAATGATCCAAAGGCCGTACCAGGGTAGGGTGTTTTCTTGCCACGTCTTTAACCTGGAGGCAGCAGAATTCCCTAAAAAGTGGGTCCAGCTGGCGTATTGGGCCTTCTGTTCCGCTCCGAAGACGGTCTCCTATGACAAGGAAGTGTCTTTCATTCTTCATGGGAGCGGTTTTGATGCAGAGCGTCGGCTGGCTTAGCCTTGGCGACGCCTCCGACCTGGGTGGACCGTCATCTTCCTCATTGTTGGGTTCCACTTGCAGAGCCTCGTACCTCGTAGCTTCCAGGGCACCTGGGAAAGTGGGATCATCACGGAGAAGATGCTCCTGCTGCACCGGGCAGGAACTTGTCACTGTTGCCCCCTGTCCCTTAAGTCACCCGGCGTTCTGCCGGGTGGGGAGAGGATAGAAACTCCTCGGTGTGACGTGTCCTGTCTGTCTGCCGGGCTGTCCCAGGGGTGGCAGGGTGCAGTTCCAGTGCTCTGTCTTCCTCTCGCAGCTCCTGACAACCCCTCAACCTGCTCCCCTCCTCCCGGAACGCCATCACCAAGCGGGAATTCCTCTCCCTGGGCGCAACCCCACGGGCACTGCGGCGGCGGCGCGTTCCCACCGGAGCTCTGCCCGCGAAGCCGCCTCGGTCACGGCGGGTGCAGAGGTTAGAGAGGGCGGAGCCTCCTGCCGGGTGGATACCGCGGCTCCGCGGTGGAGCCAGCGGAGTTACGGCACCCTTCCTGCTCGGAACTGCCACGCCGTGCCCCGCTTGCCCGCCCTGTTCGGAGCGCTCCTGGCTGGTCACGCTCCCCAGGGGTCTCTTTTAGAGGTGTGGGGGCTTGGCTGCCTTTGTCCCCGGCCCTGCCCGGGTCTCCTCACGAGCTGCAGGATCCTGGTGGATCTCCCAGCTCCCCGGAGGTTCCCCTGGTTCAGGAACCCCACTGCGCACCACGCTGGAGCGCTCCACCGCTGGTTGTCCTGACCTTGGCAACGGAGGTTGGCATGAAGGCTTTATAAATGCAATTACTGAGGAAAGTCACTTCGATCTATTATTAAATACTTCCAGATGAATGAGCAAATTGACTCTTGACGAAGAGCTTTGCAGCGAAACCAAAAAAGTAAACCAGGTTGGAAATCTGTTGCCGTTGCGGAAACCAGCCGTGCGGAAACACCTTCATCTTGTAACTGTCGCGCTGCCGGTCCTTCTTCCCCACCGGGACTTCTACGGTTTGGTCTGCGAATACAGAGTAAAAATGATTGTGAATATGCCACCACATTTGATTAATAATGACAGATAAACTGTAATGGAGAGGCCAGGGCCGTTGTGAGCGATACGAAAGGAAGGAAAATTATTTTCTTACTGCATAAATAATACACCTGTAGTTAGGAGCGGAGCTGGTGATGGTGGATGGGGACGTGGTTTGAACTGTTGGGAAACGCGCTGAGAACTGGCTGCTCTGGATGTTTGAGATGGTGCTGATGAAAGCTGGGGGCACCATAATAACTCTTCTAAATGTATGTTTTATTTTACAGGCTGGTAACCAGCACATATATCAGCCTGTGGGTAAACCAGGTAAGCAGTAAATTCATATATTGTCATTTTGAACCCTTGATTACGAGTCTTCTAGCAGCAGTAGTGAACAAAGATTTCTGCCAGTATTTTCATACAAGTGGTAGATTGAAGCCCAGGTAACTGCACATAGATGTTCCGGTGCACGGTGTGTTCAAATTCCCCGTGTAGTCCCCAGGGATGTAGTCAGCAAAGCCAAGAAAGCGTTTCATCACAGGGGAGTGTCTAGAGGAAGCTGAGTCACTGTGTCGGACTTCAGCGCGTGTGGCGTTCAGCCCTGTAAAACAAAAGCAGACGTCCAAATTTAGGTTTCTGAATCTCGGAGTGACTCACAGCCGGGATTTCTGCCGTGAAGAAGTCTGATTTTCGCAGACGTAACGCAGCACGTGTGGCGCTCGGCTGCGGTTCGAAGGGCGGGTACCTCTCAGGTCCGGGGTGGGTGTACTGAGAGGAGTTTTCCGTCTGCATTTCTTCAGTAGAAACACAGGTTAAAATTTAGCTCCTGCAAACACTGGATTTACTGTAAGACACAAAGATGTACATCTCCTCTGCTAGTACAGCAAAGCACCTGTAGCCTTTGTCGTGCTGACAGACGGGAATTGCGCAGGTACAGCCGATATGTTGGTCGTGTAAAATTGCAAATTGTTTTGGTGACCAGATCATGCAGCTCCGCCAAAGAAACCTCCCCGCCCTGGAGCCCCCGGCCATTTGGGCAGCCTCGCGAGCCTGAACAGCCCCGTGGACAGCTACAACGAAGGCGTGAAGGTACGTTGCTCGGTGTCACGTGAAAGAAACACTTCCGAAAATTAAACGTTACCGCTCTTGAGGTAGTTTGCTGTTCCTGAAGTAGAGACCGTGGAAAGCTGAAGCCATTAAACTCCCCAAGCAAACGTTGTCGTGGGGCAAACATGAGCTGGCAGCTCTCCAGGGAAGTGGGAGTTAACCCGTAGGCTCATATCCTCCGTCGCCGTGATTCAGCACGTTCCACACCTACAACCTTTCCCGGGAGAGCGTGTTTCTAGTTTGAAGAGCATCTGAGATCTCCCATACGGACTCAGCCTCCCGGCTCCGCAGCTTTGTTAGGCAGGAAGGGGCGCACCCAGGGTTCCTGGTTATTCAGGTAACGCCAAAGTCTCCTGTCCCCGGTCACAGAGAAGCGAGGCGTGTCTGAACTGTGGGGCTCCAAAAAGCTCTTGCTGCAGCACCAAGGCTCCCAAAGCCCTGCTAGCTCTGGGGAACGAGGGAAAAGTGGGGACAGGCTGCCCGACCTGTGATTGAGACACTTTCTAAGGTGGTGGTTCACCTCTGGTGAATAGGCAATAAAGCCAAAAATGAAACTTTACAGTTTTCTAGCAGAGAGATGCTGCAGGGTGCTGCGAAACGCGGCGTCCTGTCCCCTGCTGCAGTTGGTGTCAAGGGAACCGCTCCTTAGTACGTCAGTGGCTTCTCAAATCCTGCCCCGAGGGGGTGTTCCCTGCCTTTGGGACTCCGTTACCTCTCTGATCTTCAGGAAAAGAAACTTCTGAGTGACCTCCCGGGGTCGCCTGCTGACACGAGCACTCTCCGGCAGCTAGATCTAACAACGGCTGGGAATTCTCCGTGGGTCGCGCTCCGGCAGAAATGCGGCTGATCCGTACACCGCGCCGTTGTGTTATTTCGCAACCGTTGCAGCGAGACAATACGCCTCCACGGAGACCGTTGGTCTGACAGCAGCATTGCTGACCCGCGCGCAAGAGCGGGATCGCTGCTCCCATTCCGTCAGTCGACGGCGTCAGCAGCAGCCGGGGAGGGGATGTGTTTGTGCTCCTGCTCCTTCCCGAGAGGAGGAGGCCGGGCTCTGCGTTAGGGCACGGGCTTCTGCAAACACACCGGGGCAATCCCTGCGTATTTGTAATACACAGCTGGTGCTAATAGTAAAGCTCCTCACGGAAGGAGAACCTCTGGCTAATCGAAGCCCTGCCAAGCCCGCAGGAAAGAACCGGGAATCCACGTTGTGGCAGACACGGCTGTTGTGATGAGCGACGCTTATTTTAGGTGGTTTAAGAAAAGAGAGGAAAAAATCCGGTTCATCCGGCCGTGAAATTCAAAACTTGCCATCAGAGCGATGTGTTCAGGGCAAATCGATGGCAGCCGCCGCCTGCCTGGCTCGCTCTTCCTCTCATTCCGAGATTATTGGAATATTTAAGAATCCCCCTAAATAGACAGCAGTGGCGAATTCGAGCGGGATTATTTATTCCAAACTGATGCCAGTGCTTTTCAAGCTGCCAAGCCTCAGAAAATGTCAAAAAAGCAGCAACACATGTGTGTTACTAAACTTGGCTTCTCTAAAATTTCCTTTCTAAATGCTGATACTGGAACATGAAAAATGTTTTCTGAAATAACGTCCTTTTGACAACAAACCAACCTGAGCCGCCAAAGCCATCAGTAACAACAAGTGAACCAGATTTGTGTACTAAATAGCTTCTTTAGTAGAAAAGAAGGGCTGATGTTATTTTTTCTGTCCAGGGTTTCTTGAAAATGGATTATTTTATCTGCTTCAAGAAGACAGCCCATTATTTTTTGATAGCGTATGGCTTTGCTAATGTCTGCAGTCCTAATGCAGATGCTTCTAGGGTTCATTCCAGAGTCCCTTTTCTGCGCAGCCATTTCAGACCCCCGTTTCAGCCTCCCTTTTCTGCAGAACACAAACGAGGAGGATTTGAACTGCTTGCCCTCGGCAGCCTTTAGGGCACGCACCAGGAAAGACGTGGTTTTCTGTCACTTGGCTGAGGCAAATACAGCCAGTGCACGCAAAGAAACTCCTGGCTTCATGGTCTGCAGAGCAATAGTGTTAATGTCGCGCATAAACAACAACAAAAATTTGAGTGTTAAGAAACGCGGGTGTCCGTACTCTTGAAATGGGAGGGCCTGGCTGTAGGGATTGAGTTGGGTGTAATCCATCAGGAATGGGTTCTTGGTAGTTCTTCACCACGACGGCGGTTAGTCGTGGCGAACAGGAGCTGCGCGGTTAGATGGCCGTGTATTTCCTATCAGGATTTTTCTAAAGGGGGGGAAAAAAAAAAGTTTGGAAAGATGAATACAGCATTTTCTTGTGTAAAGGGTTGCCCAGGACACGTTGTTTCCCACCGTGGCGGAGGCTCCTCTGCTCCGTTGACCGCTCTGCTGCTGGCCAGCCTGGCTTGCTCCTGTCCAGCTTTGCATGATCTTTTCCCACGTGTTCAGGAGAAAGTCGGCATGGGTGCATGGCAAATACTCCCACTCCCACGCGGGTGCACGGCAGGCCGTCGGCACACGGCGCTTCCGTAACAAGCGGACCGAGAGCTAACACGAATGAATGTCTGCCGATACTGTTGAGGATGCATTTTTGTTGCAAGCTTTTTAACTGGTCTCTTATTGCTACACATGTTTTGGGTTTTGGTTTGGTTTTTTGTTTTTGTTTTTTTTCCTGCTGAGTTTTATTAATATTGTTTTTCTTTTTTCCCTTCTTTTGGTAAATTTCTTTAACCTTCCCCCACATTCTGCTCAACCATAGCCATGGAGGGTAAGCAGTGCGTGAGCGTGTGTGTCCGTGCTCTATTCCAAAATGTCTTTGCATGTGACTTTGCCAGATGACTGTTTTAACTTCTCAATTGCTGAAACCAATTAGAATCACGGCCTTTCCCCGGTGATTGAAGCAATTACAATGTTCTTTTTCCTACGGTATTTTCTGATCGATGTTTCTGATTGACTCTCCATAATTGTCCCTACCCACTTCGCGAAATGCAACAAAACGGAAGCGCTAAATCCTGCGCTCCTTCCTTAGAGTTTCACCCAAGTACTGCATAGTTTCACCGGGGTGGTATCTCAGGTGCTTCCAATGGAACATCTCTGTAGCCAGGACCAGTTGGAAGGACCAGCAGTAACCCAGTGTGCTGGGCCGAAACGCTGTGAGCCATCTCACATCAACAGGGTGAACGGCCGCTGCGTGGCCAGTAGGAAATAAGCAATTTTTTTTTAGGAAATAAGCAGTTTTTCAACCACCTGCTCCCACTGCACGGTTGCTTGGGCATCCCGCAGCAGCGAAGAGCTGCGGGGAACTGGAATGCTTGTAGTTTCCCGGTTCAGGAGCAGAGATACTGAGGACTTCACAGAGGAAGTTTTCAAAGTTTGTTTCTTTTCTGACCCAGGATTATTTTGGTCTGTGTTGGATTTAACTCCAGACAGATCTGACTCAATGGAAGTGTGACATGAGTAAGGACTATGGGATTTTTAACCTGTTGGGTTTTTTCTAATCTGTTGGAAACAAACTGTATGAAAACATTCAGTGTTTCCCACCTATACTGGTGACACTGTTTTTGTTAATCTGCTGTAAATTTTCACTAACAAAACAATTAAATGTGCTGCGATATTCTCTCTTTACCGTATCGGTATGTTAACGATGTACTCTGGCGTTGTTTTGGAGCACAAAACAACTTTCTGGAATGAGGGACCTGGTGTCTGTTGCCCTAGCAGTGGAACTTGTCCGTCAGTAGTGAGCCACTTAAACATGTCGAGTACTCGGTACTCCTCGTTCCTCAAATTATTTCCTCCTCTGTTGTGGGAGTTAGACTGGAAGCTCTTTGGGGAAATCCTGGTAAAAATGGCCCAGTGTCATTTCACAGATCAGGCTCAGTCAGAAGAACCAAAGGAAGCTTCCTTAGATCCAGGAGCGAGCGAGCTCAGCCAGGGCAGGGGACCGGCTGGGGGGGCTCTTGCGAAGGTGAGACCTTCCCGGCAGAGGTTGGGAAGTTGTTGAGCCCCATCTGCTGGGGACAGGCGGTTAAACAACCCCTCTCTGCTTCCAGATCCAGCCGCAGGAAATCAGCCCTCCTCCTACGGCCAACCTGGACCGCTCCAACGACAAAGTCTACGAGAATGTCACTGGGCTGGTGAAAGCCGTCATAGAAATGTCCAGCAAAATACAGCCGGCTCCGCCGGAGGAGTACGTGCCCATGGTAAAGGTACGGAGGCAATTCCCGAAATCGGGGGTTTAGCGCTCTCCTGAAAGAGTTCTTCAAGCGGTGCTGGAGAAACTTTCTGGAAAGCTGGAAGTAGAAGACTTTTTGTGCTTGC
>VZSF01002925.1:452475-462517 GCA_013398295.1 Chionis minor
GACTCCAGTTGTGGCCTCCCCAGGGCAGAGCAGAGGGGCAGGATGACCTCCCTCCACCTGCTGGCCACGCTCAACTTGATGCACCCCAGGATGCCATTGGCCTTCTGGCCACGAGAGCCCACTGCTGGCTCATGGTCACCCTGTTGCCCACCAGGACTCCCGGTCCCTCTCTGCAAGGCCTCGTAAAAGCCTTTTGTTTTTTTTTTTTTTTCCTTCCCCCCTTCTTGTTCGAACACAAATACAGTGCTCCGCTCCCCTTGCTGCACCCCAGGGTGCCACTGCCCACAGAAGGGCACGTAACGGGATGGTCCACGTGGCTGATGGTGCCGGCCGGGTTCGCCTTTCTGGAAGGGGGAAGAGGGTCTTTGCTCCCCAGGCAGCGGAGCTCAGGCAGAGCTTTGCACTGTCCGTGGAGGGCGAGGGGACAATGCCGGGCTTGCCCGTGACAGACGGGACAACACGCCGAGGTTGGAGGGACGGGGTGGCAGCGGGGGCCCGCAGCCTGTCGCCCTGAGGCACGACGGCTGCGCTGCAGCACTCCCGAAGTCTTCCGGAGATGAGCCAGGGGCTCCGGAGGTAACGGGAGCCCACAGGGGAACACACACCAGTGCAATATCCCAGAGGAGTTAAGGAGCGTTCCTCTAAGAACGTGAGGTGGCCAACAGCCCAGCGGACATGCCTCTACGCCACTGCACCCGCACGGGCAGCTATCGAGGAGGAAGCCACTGCGCTGCTCCAAAGCTACGACCTCGTTGCCTCTACGGAAACTCGGTGGGATGAATCCCACGATGGGAGGAGTGTGGCTATCGATGGCTGCAGGCTCTTCAGAGATGAAAGGCGAGGAAGGAGCGGTGGAGACATTGCCCTCTACGACAAGAAATGGGCAGAGTGTGAAGAGCTGCCGCCGAAGAAGAGCCATGAGCAGGTCGAAAGCTAATGGGTAGGAATTAGAGACCGAGGCAGCAAAGGGAACCTTGTGGATGGTGTCTACTACGGGCTGCCTGGTCAAGGGGAGCCAAATGATGAAGCTTCTTCCTCCAGCGACAGGAGGCATCATGCTTGCAGGCTCTCGTCCTGCTGGGGGACTTTGGCTACTGAAAACTGGAAGAGGGAAACATCACACCCATTTTTAAAAAAGGTAAAAAGGAGGATCCTGGGAACTACCGATCTGTCAGCCTCACCTCTGTGCCTGGGAAGATCATGGAACAGACCCTTCCTGAAGCTATGTGAAGCCACAAGGAGGACAGGGAAGTGATTTGAAGTAGCCAGCGTGGCTTCACCAAGGGCAAGTCCTACCTGACCAACCTCGTGGTCTTCTATGATGGAGTGACTACATCAGTGGACAAGGAAAACTGCGGATGTCGTCTGTCTGGACTTCGTAAGGCCTTTGACATGGTTCCCCTCAACATCCTTCTCTCTAAATTGGAGAGATACGGATTTGATAGGTGGACCATTCAGTGGATAAGGAATTGGTTGGATGGTCGCAACTAGAGCAGTGGGATGGGTCTGTACTGGGACCAGCGCTGTTTAATATCTTCATCAGTGACACAGGCAGTGGGATTGAGCGCACCCTCAGCTAATTTTTAGACGAAACCAAGCTGAGTGCTGCAGTGAACAGGGGATAGGATGCACCTGAGGGATGGGATACCATCCAGAGGGATCTGGACAGGCTCAAGAGGAGCGCCCATGTGAACATCATGAAGTTCAGCAAGGCCAAGGGCAAGGTCCTGCACCTGGGTCAAGGCAACCCCTGGTATCAAGACAGACTGGGGGATGAAGGGATGGAGAGCAGCCCTGCCGAGGAGGACTTGGTGGTAATGGAGGGTGAAAAGCTGAACAGGAGCTGGCAACGTGCGCTCACAGCCCAGAAAGCCAACTGTATCCTGGGCTGCATCAAAAGAAGCGTGGCCAGCAGGGCCAGTGAGGGGATTCTGCTCTTCTACTGTGCTCTGGTGAGACCCCACCTGGAGGACTGTGTCCAGCTGTGGAGCCCTCAGCACAGGAAAGACATGGACCTGTTGGAGTGGGTCCAGAGGAGGTCACAAAGATGATACGAGGGCTGGAGCCCCTCTGCTGTGAGGACAGGCTGGGAGGGGTTGTTCAGCCTGGAGAAGAGAAGGCTCTGGGGAGACCTTATTGTGGCCTTTCAGTACCCTAAAGGGGGCTTGTAAGAAAAACAGGGACTGACTTTTTCGTAGGGCCGGCAGCAATACGACAAGGGCAGTGGTTTTAAACTGAAAGGCAAGATTTAGACTAGATATAAGGAAGGAAGAAATTCTTTGTACTGCCCGCGGTGCAACACTGGCCCAGGTTGCCCAGAGAGGTGGTAGATGCCCCATCCCTGGAAACACTCAAGGTCAGGTTGGAAGGGGCTCTGAGCGACCTGATCTAGTTGAAGATGTCCCTTCTCGTTGCAGCGGGTTGGACTAGATGACTTTTAAAGGTCCTTTCCAACCCAAACCATTCTGTGATTCTATGACAAGTAAGTCAAACTTTCACATATAAGCTTGAGCCAAATTATTGAAGGATTTGCAAAAAGCCTGAAGGCTGAGAATCCTAAAATGACAGTTTTCCATTACCAGCAAAGCGTATCCAAGAGCCGACTATTGTAATGCTCCTTCATAAAAATCTGAGGATTTATTAGACCATTGCAAGTAAAATCTAAGGCAGCAAGAGGGACTTGACCCCTTGTATCCATATCTTCCTCATGATCAGAAACAACTCAACGTTTCACTCAATTTGACATGACTTTGACACTACTTACTGCTGGAGATGATAAATGCAGAGCGTTGCAGCACTTAACTTGTGGGTACTTAACCCTGTTAGTGGGGTCACCAGCTCTGAATTTAAGCATTTATTTGAACTTCCTATCCGAGGCACAGGGCAAATGTCTACATTTTTAGTACTTCAAGTAGCAAATAAATGCATCAGGATGTAATATCCCGGAACCTCTGTCATTGTTAGGTGCTTGAGGAGGGGATTTTGCAAATGAGTTGCATGAACCCGCCTTGTCCGTACCTCACTCCATGAGGATTGTCTCCACCGTGAGGCAATGGGACTGAAAACTGACAACAGCTTTCAATCAAATGAAAAAGGAACTTGCCAGTGAAGGTGGTCTGAGAAATTAGCAATAACGTGCGGACAAATGACAAAATTACAGGCTTAATAGAGACCAGTCGTAATTTGCTTATGAAGGAATTTCATATATAGTGTATAACTATATGTTCCAAATATCAGGAAGCAGAAACCGGAGTTTGTTCAAGGGCATCAGGATGTCAGAGTAACTCGTACTACAGCACTTCTGGAAATGCACAGCTTGTCAATAGGCTAAAAAAACTGCAGGAGACCCAAGCTATTCAGTAAGAAAAATTCCCTCCTAAGTGGATTCCACGCCAGATCACATTTATATATGTGAGGAAGGAACTGAAGATCAGATCTGCCCACAAAAGGAGCTGCTCAGACAGTTTTTACTTTATGTCTAAAGGCACTGCCTACTACGAAACCCAACGGTGTTGGATTTAGCGTCTGAAATGCCCGCTCCACTGAAAACATCCTGCGTTAAACAGAAAGTAACTTATTTTGCAGGATTTAAATAGCGGCTATGTATCATTGCTTTCATTAGGCACTGGAGGAAATCTAGCTTCCCTGAACTTGCAAGTCCTCCGTATTCCAGGGATTCTTGTTGCAATGATCAACACGTTTAGTGCTGTTGTTCTGAAACGGGATATATTTGGGGACAGTATGAAAGCATTCCTAGGCTTGTGGATACGGAGAAAGGGGAATGGTATGGCCTAGGTTTTTCTGTTCTGTTTTAGTGGCGAAAGTAGGAATGGAAATTTGCTTGGGCCCTTAAATAGGGTGGAAGAACACTGATAACGGTTCTGATATAACAGTCCTTAATCTCAAAATTATTGAAAATGCTGGTGCATTGTTGAAAAACAAGATACGAAGACCTAAAATTTAAATGTGACATTCACATAAGCTTAGGCTTTGGCTGGTGAAGATGTTAATTAAATGAGATTTGCCTACATCCTTGCTTCGTGGCTGTCTTGCTGCATCTATTGAGTGACACTGATAAGGCTGCTCTGTAGGGGCTCAGCATAAAGTTACTGTGAACACAAATCACTATGTAATAAGAAAGCTAAAAAACCCCAGTTTTGCTCCTTCCCAAAGCACTTCGAAGCCCAGCCGTCCAGTCAGGATTGCTGGTTAGTAAAACTTAATTCCAAGGCAGACCAAGGTTTAGAAATTTGCAGTGGTCTGTGCTTTTCACCTCTGATCCTGTAACTGTCTATATTTGTACAGTCTGTTTAACACATCACTATCCTTTTGGAGCAGAGCAGTCTCCATTCTAGATGAATCAATAGCAATTAGATGGGGGCTTTAAAAAAAAAAAAAAAAACAAAAAAACCACGGTATGTGCTTCTGTGTATTCTACAATTCCAGGCTACTGAGTTACTTCCAGGGTGATGGGTTACTGGGACTTGGTCCAGAAAGCCAATGTTCTGGTTTGGGATGCACAGGAGTGTCTTCGTGATAAACAAAACAAGTAATTTGGGTATGAGACGTCCCTGATGTGGGTATTTTACACTTGGAGGATGGCGAAGAGCCGTGACAGAGATTTGGCTGGATAGGCTTGCGCGTTACTTCCCAGCCAAGCAAGGAAAACGCCAGCAAGGTGGGGATGAACCGAGGTGGTTCTTCCTTTCTTAAAACAGCCTCTTCCCAGCTCTCAAGGCTGCGCTTTTTCAATGACTGAGCATAAGTTTGGGGGACCCATAGTTTCAGGACCCTTGCTGTTACCCCGCACTTAGACATCCCAGCGTGAGACACCCAGTAGCAAGTTCCAGTTCACCGAGTAAGCTCTCACGCAAGGTGGTAACGGGTCTGACAAACCAAAAACTGGGGCCTTCTGGAGTTAGTGTAAGGCCTACAGCCTGCTAGTAGTAGCAGCACAATAATATTTTAACCAGACATCGGGTACGGAATAATTGCTTGTATAGTTACGCTGTATTAGCACGCATACCTTTGGGTTCAAAATTGGAACAGGCTGCCCAGGGAGGTGGTGGAATCGCCGTCCCTGGAGATATTTAAAAGAGAGGTAGACATGGTGCTGAGGGACATGGGTTAGGGGTGGGTTTGGCACAGGTTTATGGTTGGACTCGATGATCTTGAAGGTCTCTTCCAACCCAAGTGATTCTATGAAAACAAACTAGCATTAAGGTCTGCATAGGGATTGCTCTGTGGGTCTAGAAAACCGCATCGCATTGTGACTCGATACTAAGGAAGCAAAAACAGGTAGGGGAGGCAAAATGTCTTATATGTGACTTGAAGACGCCATTTCAAAACGTGAAACAACACATGAGTTAAAAACATAGCCAGGTATAAGACCAGCAGGTGGGGAAGTCATTTGCATGCCCAAAAAGGAGAAAAGATCCGAGTGCTTGACAGAAAAAAAAACAACAACCAAAAGGCGAGATTCCTTCAGCCTCTAAATGTTACACCAGGGGAGGTTTAGATTGGATCTTGGGAAGAAATTCTTCCCCAAAGGGTTGTCAAGCATTGGAACAGGCTGCCCAGGGAAGCGGTGGAATCACCATCCCTGGAGGTATCTAAAAGCTACACGTGGTGCTGAGGGACATGGGTTAGTGGTGGGTTTGGCAGTGTTAAGTTGATGGTTGGACTCAATGATCTTAAAGGTCTTTTCGAATCTAAATGATTCCGTGATTCGTGCCAACACCCTCACCCAAAGGCAACTGGTTAAAGTCCTTCCGACTCCCAGGGGAGAGGTGGTAGTGGTGGGTAATCAGGTTGCCCTGAGTTACGTGCTGTTAACCACAACAGTCATCCCCGGCTGCAAACATTTTCCCCTGGTTTTTACAGCTGCACGTACTGGGCTACACTGTGTCTGGTTGGGGTTTTTTTTTTGGAATTTGACAAAACAGCGACAGACCATCAAGGTGTTTTCTCCAAGTTTGCTCATGAAGGGTCTCAGGTGCGGTATTTGCTTCCCTTCCCTTCTTTTTGGCAACTACTGTTGTCCCTAGCTGGGTTTTTGTTCTCCTGATAACTCGGTTATTGCAACAAAGAACAAAACTCTGTTACTGCTTAAAATTGTAATGATCAGCATACCTAACATATCCCCAATAGATGGTGCTGCATCGTTTTCATAGTGTTTACTTGCATTGTTGGCCCCCATCACCTAGAAAAGTTAAGTCTTTTCCAAGTGAACTGAAGTTAGTAATCTAATAGTAATAAATACTTTGGGTTGTTGTTGTTTTTTGGGGTTTTTTTTTAATATACAAATACGTATTGCAATTAATTTGGCAAAAGAAATCAAGTGTGGCTTTGTGGCTTAGTAATTAGGCTAGTCATGTGCTTGAGGAGAGACAAAAATCAGGTTTTGGTCCTTCAACCATGCATTAATTGTGATTAAATCAGTAATTGTAAAGTAATAGTCAGTCCCCGGGGAGGGGACCAGAAGCCTCAAAGTCTTTGTAACTATGTGAACATATCAGATGGTAGAGTGGTGGTTGTCCTCACTTTTGTTCTGGTCTCGCTCATTTTATATTCTTATGCAAAGCAGAACGTAGAATATGTGAGAAGTCTAATGCAAACACTCCAGGGTCATATCTTAAAAGTTAGGCCAGTTCAGAGCTGGAAAAAGTAAGCTTAAATCCCCCACAGAGTCAAGAATAAAATTTACATCTTTCTGCTCTGAGTAAATTTTTTTTTTTGCCGCTGTGTCATTGCTATCAATGATGAAAAGACAATTACAAACTGCAGGGTTTTAAAATTTAACTTCCTTTCAAAAGGGAAGGGTTGTTACCTAGTGAGATCGATGTATGTTTTCTCATCAAAAGAAAAGCCGTGTTGTTCGTCACTAGCCTATTTGTGTGTATAAAATCTTTTTCCCAGATTGCTCCTGCTGATATAAATGATTTTTAAAAGCTTTTCCTAAATACTGTCTTTGCTTCCAAGATTATTAGAAAATGCTCAGTTTTTCCAAAACTAGTAATTCCTTCTCTGAGAGATATCAATCCTGGGAAATGTCATCTTGAAATCCAGCAGTTATGATAGGTATTATGTCCAACAATCACGCAATTTTTTCTTTAAAGTAAACCTGATTTTAATTATTTAAGCAGTTCTTCTTATGCTACTATATGTTCGTTAATATGGCATATAAAGAGCAGGCATAAAAGAATGCTCTTATAGAGCTTTCAAAACACTCTTTCAAAGCAAACCTTTTAAAAAACTGAGCTTTTTTGGGGGTGAAATTGGCCGGTAAGACATAATTAGGTTTCACTGTGCTCCAAACCATGAATTGTCAGTGGCAAAAAGCATTAGAAATAAAGCAAGTGCCACAGTCCAAAATGAGTGTGTGTCCTGTTACTTCAAGAACAGAGGTAGGAGATCCGTAACTCTCCTTTCCTCAGTAATGCCGAAATGCTCCCCAAAGTGTGTAGTAGCATGAAAACAGCCCGCAGGAACAGCAGGACTTCTACATGAGAGAACAGTGCTTAAATAAAACTATTTAACTAATTCATTATTTAACTGATTGTGCAAGTCTTCAGTCACGTATACACAGCGATAAGCCCTTTTGCTTATGAAGTGCTAAATCCACAAAAATCAGCTTTAAATCAATACGAGTATGTTGCACTCTAGGATGTTCCAGGTATTAATTGCTGGTTTGGGGAGCTCTATTTTCCAGGGAATTTCTGAAATCAGTTGGAGAGTATCCTGTGGAGCCCGAGGTTTGTTGTTTCGTGAAACCTCCCCTTATATTTCACCTGTTTTCTGTCGCTTGTCAGCTCGCCGTTTTCAAACTGCCAGCAGAGCACCATAATCTACTTTTTTTTCTTTTGCAATTGCGTGAGGAATCTGATGAAGTTCGATGTGGGGACAGCCCTTCAGCACGTCAGGCCAGGATTTCACAAGCAGAATGATTTAGAAAGGTGAGACGGGATTATCTGTGTTTATGCATCCAACAACCAGTCAGTTTGTTTTGTTGTCCATCCGTAGGGCAGAGATTGTCATTTTCCTGGAAGTCTGTATTGGGCTCATTCCGCATGGCTACGAACACGGTCTGATGGAGGTCAGCGTCAGTGCTGCTCGTCAGGGTGACCAAATTAGGCAAATGGACTTTTCTGGAAACCTATCAGTGTATTTTTATGCTCTCTTACACTTAAATGCAGAAGGTCTAACAGGCACAGTAGTATGTGTAATGTTACAGGGCGGTATTGGCCTAATCAGATTGAAGAGATTGATTTAAATATAGTGTAAAAAAACCCCTCAGTATTTAGTACTAATATAGCAAAAAGGCTAAATTTGCCTCAGATAATTCTCTTCTAGCTCTTGCTTTTGGGGATTTCTCCCTCCGCCTTGTTTCCAAGCTCTAGCAAGGTATATAGCATAAACCAGAAAGTATTGGTGGTTGTGCAAAAATGTGACCCAACTCCTCAGAAAAGGGGAAAACAGCGACCCCTTTGCCAACTCCCTCGGCAAGTCTGTCTTCAAAGTTTATCATTTTCATAGAGCTACTTGGCTTTACTCTACAACTAAAGTTGACCGGTGATTTTGTCCTTTATTTGTTTATAGTTACTGGTAAACCTTTACTTTCCAGCAACTCGAGGAGCTTGGAATGCAGGCAAATCCAAAATCACTCCAGTGGGAACCGTAGTGGTGACAATGGTTTCAGGAGCAGCAGACGTCAAGCGCAAGCTGAGCTGTTGATAGCAATCCTTGAATATCTTCAAGTACGACCCAAAGGGAAGAGTAAACATATAGTTGATGCAACTTCGGAACAGTGAGATGCTTCTGTATCACTTCAAAGATGAGCTGATGACGGAGGATATTAATTGGTTTGACGAACCATACGAGCAGTACGCTTGCCTTGTCCTTTGGCATTTAGTATTTACTGAAGGAATTTAATTGACTTTGAAAGGGCTTGACTGTTCTGGGGTGAGAACTGAATTATTATTTTTTTTTGAAGGCTTCCACGTCAAAATGGAGTAGATGAATGAAAGTATGGATCGTAGCCGCTATACTGTAATTCCATACATGACACGTTGTGGTGGGAATGAGCATCATTTGCTCTTTTCTTTTTTTTTTTCTATTTTCTCCTCCTGAAAGGAAGAGGCAGCAATGAGGGCGACAATTCCTGCAGGAATCATGGTCGCTAATACCTCCTGGGTCTCAGCGCATCAGAATGCCCGACGCTGTGCCCTTTTCACGTTGCTGCTGGTCGGCATTCCCCGTGCTAAACTCCACATCCGTAAGGCCGGAGATGATCCGGCTGCACGGTACCACGCCACAGCCGGGTTTCAGAGAGACAGCGAAGCGTGGACGTGGTATGGAGGCGTGAGATCCAGGAGGTGCCTGCTCTGAGGTTTTCACAGCAGCGTTGGGCACTGAGGAGGCAGAAAAGAAACAACCAAACCCGATGTTCAAGCAAATGGGGCACTCGCCATCAAACAGGGCCATCATCATGGGTGCCATTCCAGCACCCCACGTCGACAGGCGGCGGAAAGCATGAGGCACCTGGCCTTTTCCAGGCTGGAAGGGCAGAGCGAGTCCCCAGCGGTCCCGCCTGAGGACAAACCTTGGGACAAACCAAGCGCGGCTCGTCCCGGTGGGCGACCGCGGGGCCTCAGGGAGACGCCGGCGGCTCCCGGCAGCGCGGAGCGATCCGGCCGGTGAAACCCGCGCGGGGGAGAGGGAGAAGGACAAAAGGAGAAGGGGAGAAGGAGGCGGCGAGAGGCCGCTCGGGCCCGGGCCGGGCGCTCGGCGGGGCTCGGGGCCCCCTCAGGCGGGCCGGGCCTGGCCGGGNTCCCCCGGCAGCGCAGCCGGGGCCCGCTCCCTCCCCTCCAGCCGCTGCCGCGGTAGGGACCTGGAGAGAGGCGCCGCCTCCGCCGCCGCACACGGAGACATGTACGCGGGAGCCACCTCCGCCGGACCCGGTGAGGCTCCGGCCGCCTTTACCTTTCCTCCTCCGGGGCCTTCGCCTTCCCCCCCCCCCCCCCCCCCCCCCCGGGCCCGCGGC
>VZSF01002925.1:462589-492277 GCA_013398295.1 Chionis minor
CCGGGGCCTTCGCCTTCCCCCCCCCCCGCCTCGGGGCGGGAGCCACTTTCCTTCTTCCTCCCTGGGGGCGGCGGGGTTGGAGCTCGGCGGCCCCGTGTGTGTGTGTGTGTGTGTGTGTGTGTGAGGGGGTCGGGGCTGTGTGAGGGGGGCGACCGTTGGCGCACGCGGCCGCCTGTCAGCGCGGGAGGCGCCATGAGCCCCCTCCCAGCCCAACTCTCCGTCCGTCCGTCCGTCCCGGCTGGGGCCCGGCTGGAGCCGCCGCGGCCGGCCGAGCTCACGGGGGAAGGAGGGGTCAGGCCGCTGCCGCCACCGCGGGGAGGGCGGCGAGCGAGCCTGCGTGTCCGGAGGCCCCTTTTAGGGGGAGGGTCGCCTTCCCCTCCCCTCCGCGCCTTCCCTCTCCCCCTCCTCCCTCCGCCGCGGCGGGAAGGCTGGCCCCGGCCTGAGGCGGCGGCGGCGGGGGTGGCCCCATTTTTCCTGGGCGAGCGGTCCCCTCATGGCGCCGGGAGAGGCCCGGGACGCCCCGGCGGTGTCCCCCGCGCTGTGCGCTACGTGCCGCCTTCCCCGGGCCAGCGCTCGGCCGTTCCTGCCCGCTCGGCCGCCTGCTGGCAGCGTGGGGTCTCCATTTCCAACCGCCCCGAGCCTCGCCGCCGCCGCCGCCTCCTCCTCCTCCTCCTCCTCCTCCTCCTCCTGCTCCTCCCGGGCCGGCCCCGGGCTGTGGCGGTTCAAGGCCGCCGCGGCCGCCCGGGGAGCGGGTCCGGTAGCGCCCGCGCCGGGCGACTGTGTGGGGTAAAAGCGTGTCCGTGGGGTGGAAGAGGTTCCCGGCTCCCTTGGGTGTCTCGGGGCGCCGTCCTGTAGGGAAATCTGGGAGCAAAGAGCGATGGGTGCGCGGAGAGGAAAGGTTGCCGGCTCGCTCGGGGGCGTTTAATGTTATTTAGGGGAAAGATCGGTTAAATACTATCGGGTTTTGTGCAGTTAATATGGGACAGTGCTTTTTTTCTTTTCGGTGTTAGGCTGTTTCTGCGGTGAGGATACTTTTCTAATCTAGAAACTGTGATGTTTGGGTGACTGGTACCTAGTTTTCTTAGAGAAAAGTTTCAAAATCAGTGGAACTTTCTTTTGTATTACCCTTCTCAACAGTTTTTGCACCCCATCTTTTCCCTTAGAGGGATAATCTAGCAAAGAATAGCGTAGTGAAATACAGGACCTGTAGCTGAGGTGCCTTTTACTGCTACTCTTATGAATGCTTCAACTGTAAGAGCGTTTGCACCTCAGGATCCACAGTTACATGCCGGCTTCATTTTTTTTCTTCCATTTCATTCTCTCGAAGGCACAAGAATCAAGAAAGACAGTCCGGATGATTGTTTTCCTCTTGAAATACGGCTAGTCTGCTTTTACTTTCTTGCTTTTCTTTCTCCAGCGCATGAAGGCTTTTCCTAGGCATGCCAGGGAGACAGGTCTCTGTGGCTTTGTGTACCCGGACTGATGTTTGAGGTTTTGGATTCATCATTTGTGGGTTTCAGTACCAGTAACTGTGCATAGCTATTGATTTAATAATCGTTTGGTGGCTTCCAGCACCGGGTTCTCTCACTCAGGTCTAGGTACGCTTTTGGCTTTACAGGCATTTGTGGTGCTCAAGTTGTGCTATTGTTGCTAAGGCTGTTACATTCACCTCCTATTGCTGTATCTCACTATACATAAGGAACTAAATCATTGAAAATATTGCCAGCATACAGGCTGAGAGTAGTTTTACACATGGGAGTCTCTTTACCTTCCTTTCTTTGCTCTCCGTCTGATCCCACCACTCTCCCTTTGACTCGGAATGACCTTACTTCTGCAGCACCAGCGTTGGTGGCTGCTGTTTGCCATTAAGAACCCACGTGCAATGCGTAAGGGTATTTTTCCCTTAGTGGAACAACCCTTCCCTTCACCTCGGGCCCTTAATAGAGCAACCACTATATTTTTAGAGAGTCCTAGATTGCAGCATGTTGCCGGTGTGGGTCTTAGGCTCCTGCTCTCCTGCTCCCTCCAGGCAAGCTCATCTTCTCTCGTGTTTACTTCCTAGTTTATCTCTGTGGCTCAGCCCTTTCCCCCTGCGCAGCGCTGGGCAGTGGTGGCGTCTGTTGTGGGGTATGAGCTGCGAGTTGTTCTCCACATCGTAAGGCTCTCCGTTTCCTTCCTGTGAAATCATCCACAGAGAGCCTCAGCCAGCCCAGCGGCTTCTGGCAGTCCAGACGGCTTCCTGCTCCACACCAGATCGTAAGGCAGGGCATTGGAGTAGGGTTTTTTTTTTTTAAGAGAGTGTGGCTGGTGTGGAAACGGGAACTATCAGCAGGATGCTTAGTTGTCTTGTGTAAGGCTACGTGTGGCTTGTGAGCTGCCAGCGAATGTCCCCTTCCGTACGTTAATCTGATACCTGTAAAATGAATGTACGGTGAAATCCTGTGCCAAGAGTGAGCAAGAAGTGTGGTTTACAACCGTTCACTGAGCCGCAGCTGCTGTGAATCCATGAGAACCCCAGCCTCTACATGTCTGTCGGCACATCCTCGTCACCGAGTAAGCGCTCCATTCATGTCTCCGGCAACTCGGATCTCGCTGCTCTTTGCTTCTCCCAATGCTGCTGGTGCCTGCAAGCTGCTTTGCTCTTCCCGCTCCTGTCGCCGAACTGGACACTGCAGCCAACCCCCGTCCTGAGGGTGCCTGCGGCGCTGGCCTCCTGCCAACCTAATCGCTCACTTTGCCACAGGTTTGCTATTTTAATCGTAATTCTTTTTCTGGAAACAGTATAAAGCAAGTTAGGAGGCCGTATCTGACTAATTTCAAAAAAATTGCTGCCGAATGTGGAAACTTTGTTCAAACATGCTGCTACTTTGGGAGTAAGATGGTTTTTATACAAGAGGAGGACATCATGGAATCAGTGTTTTTTATGGTTAGAAAACCTGTGATCCCTGTTCCCTTTTCCCAAATACTGTTTGAGTTCTTGACTTGGTGTTGAATTTGCTGAAACGTTGCACCTATACACCTTTTTTGCCTTCAAGAAACCGTGAAAAATAAAAAATCCAAAAATATGGGACAGAATTTTTTTTTTTATTGGGGAAAAAAAAGTTTGGTACTGCCACATTGTTCTTCTAGAAGGACAGAAAAATGTCAAAGCAGCGTAATAAACATACTGTCATTCATTTCAAAGAATTGGTTAAAACTTGCGTAAACTTTTTGGTATTCATGTATTTATAAATTCTAAATTTCACTCACTGTAGATTCTCTTTTCATTCTTCGAAAGGATATTTGGGTTTTGCCCGCTGCTCGGGGTCTCAATTTATTGTTGAAGCACTCTGAAAAGGGGTGTCTTTGTGGAGTTACAGCTTTGTGTGTAAAATACAAACTTATTTTCCTAGCACAAGAAGCAACTTTGAGCCCTCTATCAAACTAGCGGAACAGAGGTTGATTTCTCACTCGTGGTTTAGTTGTAAGGTCCTCCTTTAAAATTGTTAATAGACTGTCAAAACTTTTAAGCCTTTCTTGTTGGTTTTCAGTGCGAGTACTTGTTTTTAACTCCTATATATTTTCTTGAAGATGTGGGATGGTTGGATGTTGATCCTCTTTAGGACTCTTCAGTTCTAAAATGTGCAAGGAAGGGTGTGCTTGTGCCTTTCTTGGGCTGCTAGAAATGGCAACGTCTTCATCTTGTGGAATTTAACTCCACCAACGTCCTCTTAGTTCCTGCCCCACTAGTGGAAAGAAATCCCATGTACCTCCTGTCAAGGGTCTGCCCTTGTCCTCTTAGAAAGACTTTTTGGATTATTTTGGGGATGGATCTGGACCTGCTCTTGCTGTGCTGGTGTCACAGAGTTGCCCAGTTTCTTTGTCTTAATGTTAGTAAATTACGTTGAAATTCCCTGTAAGCTACCATACATAGGAGAGGAAATGAGAACTTAATGTACAGCTTCAGCTCTCTTCCTTTTTGTGTGAGAAACTTTCCTTAAATTTAAATTGCGTTTGACCATGCTACAAGCTAGAAAACACAGTGCAAGTTTTGGAAGCGTATTGTATATTTTCCTAAGGCAGCAGACGGCTGCATAGTGCTGTGTTGCTTCAGCCAGCTCTATAGTCTTAAGGTGGCTTAAAGATGAGGTAGTCATTTGATGAAAAGATAATTGGTGTTGTCATACATGTCGAACCAAACTTTCTCCTTTCCGCAGTGAACTGAAGTACACTATTTGCTCTACAAAAAGTGAAACCTTTTTTTTTTTTCAGCACTGATTTTCTTGCTGACTCTGCAGTTACCTGGGATTTTGTACGCTTATTTTTCCTTTGTCCTGAAATTTTTCACTCTTGCAGAATCGCCGTATACTCGTATGTACTTAGTGGTGTGTTGTAACATATATAGAAAGAATACAGAGGAGCAGCCGAACCTTCCTGACTTCCAGGGAAATATTGCTTTCCCAGTTTGTGTACCCTCTCCTGCGCTGCTGACACCACCAGTCTTCCTCCGTTTCACAGGAGAGTGGAAAAAGGAGTTAAATGCTCTCTGTAAGAGAAAATATTTCTTAGATTATCATATAATATCCTTTAAATAGTAGAGGAGGGAAAGATTTTTCCATTTCAGAAAACAGCCCTTCTACTTTTGGTCTTCCAGAAATCACAAGGATCAAATCGCAGTAAACTTCTAACTGCTAAATTGGCTTTCCAAACATATGCATTTCTAACTAATTAGGAACTTTACATGCCTGATGAAAGTCTCGTTCGTGTCGGTTACATATGTGCCAACAATAGCTTTACAAACCTGCGAGACTTGTCAAAATTTTGGTGTGTGTTGCCCCCCTTATTTCAAGGTTTAGCAGAACACTTGGTCATATTTTTAGTGATGGAATTTCTAACATTCAGACTACCAGAAAATATTACTAAATATGAAAATGAAGAAAGTCAACCCCCAGTATCGTATTTTCAGTAAGTTGTGAACTAGAAAAAAAAAAAGAAATAGCTGGTGGAAAATATTACGTAGTTTTAACTGTAGTGGCTGTGGGTAGGGATCTGTTCCATGCATTGTCCAGTTAATTTGCTTTAGTGTCGTGCATCCTTTCTGATGTACGTGCAAAGCAGCCCACTAGAATGTAAAGTATCTTTTATCCTATTGGGTAGGTTAGTGCAGCACTTTCCAACTCGGTGATTTTTTTGGTTTCCACGTTTATTGTAATACTCAAAGTTCAACTTAACCATTTGCTTATACGTTTTCTGCTATCAAATTCGGGGAAAAATAAGACAGACCTGAATAGGATCATCCCCAGAGACACTACACGAGTCCAGTCTATCTCGTGTCTGATGCCAGTTGTAATTTGTTAGTCCACGGTTCTCTTTGGTAGCCATTTCTAAGAAGAGACTTTTTAGTACCGTCCAGGAAATGTTGCTTTTAATCCTCAGACTGAGGTGATGCCCGTATTTTTGCATACTCATGACTCTTTTAAGGTGGTGCTTTTCAGTGGGTTTGGTGCGCACCGTAGGTTAATGCAATTCATTTTTAACTTGTACGTTTTAATTTGGTTTGCTTTTACTGTTCTCTTTTCAGAGTAAACAGCGCTTTTAAATAAAAAAGTCTTAGTGTGAGCATTATTTAACCTATTTCTGTAGCCTCTCTTTGTATTTTGTATTGAGGAAAAGCGTTTCTCCTAAATATCTCTCCTTGCTATAGCTTTACTGCAGCTGTGAAGCCATGTGCTACCTGGTGACCAGGCTCTCTAGAAAGAAAAGTTTTGGGTTTTTTTTTTTTGACTGTATGACTTCACAAAACTGGACACAGCCAAAGTAGAACCAAACCATTGATTTAAATGGGAAAGTACCATTGATAATGACATAATTAAGTCAGTCCAAAGCGAGCTTTGATGTTTTTCTTTTTTGCTGCCATTAGCGTTGTCTTTTGAATTTGGTTCTCTTGAGCTGTCCGCAGTGCTGCCAAATTTTGTTTGTGTTTGGGTTGTGAAACAGATTTTTTTTTTTTTTTAATCCCAGATGTGGAGAGAGTAGGTCAGTAATTTGTTTGTCCTCTTCTATTTTTTTTTTGCCAGTGCTGCTCCGTTGTGTTTTGTCTTTGTAGATTTTAGTCTCCATTCGACCTTCGTTAAATAGGCAACTGAAAAATAAAACTCTTTCCCAACTCAAACCAAGTCCCTTTCATTCCTTGCCTTCGTGCCCCCTCCTAGTTAGTTTTAACTGCTTTGCTTCTCTGCGGGAACACTTGGGATAATGCAGTTTTTGGGATCATGGGGCAGACTGAACGGTTGCACGAAGACGGGGCTTCTCTTTGGATGCCAGTTCTGTCTTACACTGGCGTAAGTTGTGTGTGAGCTTGTCACGGCCTGAAGTGAAGGAGCTCGGGCCTGGGTGCCAGCACCACAGCTCTGCAGTGGTGAAAGGCTCTGTCTTTGAGAGAAGGGTTAAAATATTTAACTTTTCAGAAATACAGAATTACTATGTGCTTCTGCCCAATTTTGGGCCCCGTGTGTCTTTCCTAACAGTTCTGGCAACGACCTGATTGCATTTTCTTGTACAAGTTGCTTTATAATCCGAACGTGGAGAATATGCTTGATGTTAACTCTTTCACCTGTGTGAAGAGTTAAATCACATAACACATAATTCCATAAAATATGTGTAAGTCTGAAGGATAACTGGTCTCAGCATGTCATCTTGGGGAGCTTTGAAAATACGCTGTTGAAACTGTTAGTTTTACAGCACAGATTTGTGTATAGGGAATTGAGTTAATTTCGTATGTAGTCTAGAAAAAAATAAATGTAACCCTTTTCTGGCCAGATGAGGAGCTGACTTGGCAGGCGGCGTTAGACACTCTGTGGGGCTCTGTTTGAGCTGCAAACGTCCCAGATTGGAGCTTCAGAACTCCTTGTCTTCGTGGTGCTTTTTTGTATTCTTAGTTTAGTCATGACATTTGTGTTAGAGCTTATTAATGTGAGAAAATAATTAAATGTGTGTTTTAATTTAGTAGTAGGAATCGTGTGGATTTGCTAATTTAGATTTATTTTAAATAAGCCAATTTTAGAAGGGTTCCCAAGAGGGAAGGTTTCACTGGCTTAGCTAGATCAATCTAAAAATTGTTTGAAGTTAAACTTGTCATGTAGATGAATAAGGCTTTAAAACATAATTATTACTAGGGCCTCGTTATATACCTTCTGAAACTTGTTTAGCAAGTGTTTGCTATTAAAGGACAGGCGTCTATTCATACAGAGGGTAAATTCCTATCTAAATGTTGCTGTGTTCTTGGCTTCCCTTATTCTTTGATAATGAACTTATTTCATTGTCCTTTCATAGAAGTTGTGGTTTGCAGTGAATGCTGCCTTTCTACTGTTTTGTTGGGGTGGTTTTTTTTTTTTTATCAGTCCCTCTGTTGGTTGTGTTCTCTTGCCCCGTCAGACTCCTCCATCGTTTCTGCGATCTTGTAGAGGACCAGACTTTGGGAGAGCAAAAAGTCTCTTTCTTTTTTGTGCTTTTTAACTGCTGGTGAACTGTAAGGTTTCACCAACAATAGTACTTGTCATCTTCAGCTCTTCTGACGTGACTATTTCTGTTGAGAAAGCTAATGAGAGACATAGGTTTAAAAAGAAAACCCAAAAAACCACTAACCCTCCAAACCGCAAACAAAACAAAAAAATAGAGAAGAAACCCCAGTTCAGGTAGAAACGACAATACGGAATGAGCGTCTTGGTGAACCGGTATGTTTCTTTTTGGGAAGAGCTTCAGTGTTTAATGAGGGAATGCTTAGGAATAATTCCTCTGGATTCGGAGTATTTGCATAAGGGTGTGTTCTTTAAAAAGTGAGAGCTTCATTCAGAAGGAGGAAACTTCCCACCAGGGCAAGGAAGTGGCGCTTTATTGTTTGGGTCTTGTTACGCGATTAGAATACAGCAGTGGTGGGGTTTTTTCCTAATAGTTTCTGACTTGCAAATCCCCTTTAATATGGAACTTCAATGGAAGTATCGGCCTCTCTGTAGGAAACTTGTACCTGCCTTTTTTGAAACTGCCCTTTCACAGAACCCTTAAAATAAAGCACAGACCAAAAATGGAAATTTACAGGACTGGATGCCGCATGGAATAAAGTTTTGATGGTGACGCTGCAGGAGAAGATTAATTATTTCCAGAGGGGGAAAAAAAAAAATCTGTGGGGAATTTGGATCTCTCTATAGAAAGATGCCATTATTTGTGGTCTCTTCCCGTACTGTTGCCGTCATGACTGGAGTGGCACAGTGCCACAGCTGAGTTTTGCTTTGCATCAACTAATATGAGAACTTAAGTTGCTTACAAGAAGCAGGTGGAGGAAAAAAACCCAAGATGTAATGGGGGAAAAAAAAAAATTCTCATAGGGGAGTTCTGCTGAAAGCCTACACTCATCATATCTCAGTTATTCCATTATTATGAACCTGCCTTTTGCCCTTCTCTTCAGCGATGCTGAAAACCACAGCCCTATCTCTTGAAACCGCATGAGATACCATGGCATCTCTTGCATGTTAAAGATGCTCTTACAGCTGCTTTCACTATCTAAAATGATAAAATAAAGCATAACCTCAGCTCTCAACTGTGAATTTTCTATTTTGAAACTAAGCCGCGAGAGTGTTCGTGTTTTTGTAGATTAATCCAGTGTGGGTATGGGGAAAGATTTCTTTTTCAAGGAAAGCTCAACAGTTGAGGTTTGCAACTTTAAAAACATTTTGGGTATGAAGACAACTTTACATTTTTATTTTTAGGTTTTACAGAGAAATACCCCAAGCCAAAGTCTGTGGGGTATGACTGTGCTTGCAAAGGTGCAGTGCAAAATGCAGCCATGCCAGCTTATTTCTTTAATAAGCCGAGGACAAATCATTTCTGTGTTTCATTAAATTGTATACAATGTGAATACCAGAGGGAATGGGGCTTTGGGGCCTCTGTGGCACCAGTTTCCAGCTGGTGAGGCACAGCTCACTAAAAAGACATGCCATCGGCAACAGAGTGAGGTCCAAGCCATTAGAGCTCGTTAAGCTTAGCAGAGCTTGTGTGCATGTGGGCACTAATGTCTCTAATGATATAGAAGGCCGGAGGAGAGGCATGGGATGTAATGGCAAGGGATCTGCAAGGAAAAGGAAGGGAAAGGTGTTGGTAGAAAGGTCGGGGGGGCAACATCATGCTGAGAACTCCGACGCTGCTTCAGGTGACTTAATCTGTCCAGCATCTGCTTGTGAGCTGTGATACAAGCACCAGGGCTTGTTCTTTCTTTCTTGTTCTTTCCTCTATTTTCTAAAAAATCTGTGACGTACTGAGATCTGGAGTTATAGAGGTAATGGACTGTCACAGGGAGACGTGCGGTGTAACAGTGTTTGTTATTTGGTGGCTGCTCCTGTGTGCAAAGGTGTCAAAGTTCTTCACTTGGGAGGGTGGATTTTGAGGCTAATCACCCCTCGCTGAGCTCCGTTCGGTGCCTGGCCCGAGCTGGAATGAGTCCGAGCGCTCTCCTTGGGGCCGAATGCCAGTGCTTCTTTGGCTGATATTCACACCGAGTAGTTAGATGGAAATTTCAGCCTGTGCATTGAAGTAAATACTGTTCAAGAGTCAGTACTGATGGATAAAGAAGTCACACTTCACCGGCCTACTAGTGACTTCAAAAAAAAAAAAAAAGATGGGTTATGTTGTTTCATTCACAGCTACGCGGTCAGCTCGTGCAGAAGGGGGGAGCCACGTTTCTTTCCTGACCTAAAGGCAGGATTTCAGCAAACAGAGGGCAAGGGAAGGGTAATATGGGATGAAGAATTACAGATTTTTCTGGTCTTGCCTTCTGTAGGGAAGAAGCAGCATGAAGGGAGGAATTAGATGGTAGTGGGTGGTTTTATTCCCCTCGCAGAAGACGCATGTATTCACTACGTGGGCCTTTTGGAGTGGTAAAGCATAGAGATTGTATTGAACGGAGGCATTGCTCTTAATGAATGCAGAAAATACTATTAAATTCTTTACTTTAAATTGTTAGAGGCACCTGGAATGACCTCATCGTTTACTAAGGTATGGCAAAATGAATGAATCGTTATGGTCAAGTGTGATAAATAGCACTGAGAATGTTCTTCCTTTCCTCCTTCATGGAGCAGAGGTTTGCTGAAGACGGAGTTATTTTGTAGTTGGAATTTACACTTAACTTTAAACTGGGTTGCTGACTTGTGGGTAAGCCATAAGCGTCCCCTCCGTTGTTTGGCTGAAGCTCACTATTTGGATGACTTAGCACTGCAGTTGGTAATTAAAACCATTTCTCTGCATCCCTTAAGAAGCTTTTCGGTAGTACTTTGTACAGTTTTGCGCACGGTCGTCAGTTAAACAATCCGGCTAATTAACAGTAAGGGTATGCTCTGTATGTTCCTTGTGTGCTCTGAGGGTGCTCTTCTGCCACTCGCCCTGCAGCTGTGAAAATTTGGAGGGTAATTCTGAAGGTCTCGCTGGAAGGAGAATGTGGGAGGGGAAAAAAAGAAACTGACACTTGGTGTCTTCTTTCGAGTTGACATTGTCCAGAAGAAGCTTGTGGGCTAGAGAGAAGAACCGTTCTTTGTTTCTCGCCTGCTGCTTTCTGCAGGAGCATTGATCTCTTCCTCTTTGGCTCCCTGGCATTTTGTTCTCATAGTCTTTCATGTTATTCTTATTTGAAACGTGGTTATAAGCTGGATTGATGTCTTGTTTCTCCCTTTCATCTCCGACTGCAACACCCACTGGCACCAGTGATGTCTGGGAGTGATGCAGGTCTCTGTGGATCTCATCACTTCTGGCACTAGGAAGGGATCCTCTGTCTTACAGGGGTCAAATCGTAATCAGGATGACAAAGGGAGCTACAGATCTGTAACTGATTATTTATTTCAGACAAAATAATCATCGAACGGTTTGGGTAAGAAGGGATCTCTAAAGATCATCTAGTCCAACCCGTCTCCCATGATCAGGGACCTCTTTCACTAAATAAAAGCGTTGGCTTGAGAATTAACATTGCTTGAATTCTGTCCTAGTACGTGACAATTATTCCATAAAAATCACCTCTAGATTAAGTCTGCTGGACATACTGCGATTACAAGATTGAAGGGAATGCTGTTTAGCTAGCACTTAGACTCCTTGTTAAGTTTTTTAATTCCATACTACAACGCTAAGAAATTAAAAGCAAACTGGCAGAGTGGGATCGCTGAACTTCTGAATAATCATACGTGGGACTGAAAATATGACCACATTTGAGGTCAACTCCTTCGTTTTTGCTTGTCATTAGTGAAGCAGCCCACGCCCCAGTAGCCCATGTCGGCATATGCACCATGCTGTGGTTAGGAAGCGTGCGAGGTGCTCACTGAGAGACCAGAAGAACCGGTAGAGAGGGGCTCCGTCCAAGATGATGTGAAAGGCCTCACATAGGAATCCTTGACAGGATGCAGGCACAGTTTGTGTATGGTCAGACTGAGAAAAGACATAATGGAAGCGTAAGACGTGCAGAAAAAATGAGGAATGCAAGAAAATAGTTGAGCTAAGTGTCTTTAAGAGTTGACTTCCAAATATAAATGGAGACACGTGGTGGCCTGGAATGAGCAGGTACTTGAGAGAAGTAGAGGAACAAACTGAATGCGATGGGGAACGGGGACACCTCATGTGGCTCTGGACAAATACGAGTTGTAAAGCGTCATTATAAGCGTCAAATACGAGTTGTAAAGCACTACATCTTTACTACTAAGTAAAAGGACGAGCAGCTTCAGAAGTTGAATTTGATGTGTCCAACGGCCGCGTTGGGTGCTATACAACTTACTGAATCTTACTTGATTTCTAGGGCAATAAGGCTTTTAGACTGAATTTGTGGATTCCTCGTAGTGGATATAGATGAGGTTTACAGGCTTTCCTCCTCCCCACCCCCCTTTTTTTCTGAGGACACCTTCAGTTAGCCCTCCACCCCACTGCATAATTGCCCTAATTGGTATAGCTAAGACAGTAGGCGGTTAAAGGAGTTGTTCTGGGTAGTCTTAGATATATTTTATTTGCGTAAAAAGGTAAGAAGAATTGGTTTTCCCTTTCACTCTCTACCTATTTCCATTCCTCCAATTGTTTACCAGGTTATTTGCCATGCTGGGCTCTGCAAAGTACTGTTTTTTCCAGAAGATGCATTATTAGCAGAAAACCTCGCGAAATTTTCTGGCAATTGCATGTTAGTGAAGAACATTCAATAATTGATATTTAAGACAACGCTATAACAGATATTAGACTTAAATGAAATTCTGTTTGCATCATCTTTTCTGCTTCTCTCCAGCACTTTCCTCGTGCTTTGTTGAATTTTTGGAGATATTTATTATCTGTGTAGTCTGTTACCTTTATTTGTTGTGCATCATCTAATCCAACAATGCTGTAGCTTGACTGAAGAATTTTTAGTTTCCATACTCTAAAACATGCTCAATGAGCAACAGACACCGACACACAGGTTACGAATAGATTCCTCTCCCCCAGGAATATCAAGGACTATGAGCTGCAGCTTTGAGTTTTCCTTATCTCATAGAAAACACTGCCAGCCTTTTTCCTATCTTTCTCTAACGGTTCTTAACAGAAAGACAGAGCGAAAGTTAAACTTCTCTATAAAACCCAGCCTGTCAGAAAACTTGAAGACAGCCCAAAGCTTTTTTTCAGTTGGGTCCTAAAAAGAAAAGGCTGAACTCTCTGTGTTTCTTTTCTTCCTGTGACCATTACACATGTAAATAAAATATCTCCGTGCAGGTCCTGTCAAGGGTTTGCAATGGATGTTTTCCACGTTCTTTCTGAATTCCCTCTGTTACTGCTATTTGAATAACTTCTTGTGGAAACCCTGTTTCCTCTGCCATGGCACATCTCCTGCCCAAGTCTCCCATTCTCCACTCCCATTCACCTCTCCCAGGTGGGGGTCAATCTCTTCTCCCCAAGTAACAAGCGACAGGACAAGAGGAAATGGCCTCAAGTTGTGCCAGGGGAGGTTTAGGTTGGATATTAGGAAAAACTTCTTTACCGAAAGGAGAGGTAAGAGAGAGGAGAGGGACTCTTTGTCAGGAAGTCTAGTGATAGGACAAGGGGTAATGGTTTTAAATTGGAAGAGGGGAGATTTAGATTAGATATTAGGAAGAAGTTCTTTACTGTGAGGGTGGTGAGGCACTGGAACAGGTTCCCCAGGGAAGTTGTGGAGGCCCCATCCCTGGAAGTGTTTAAGGCCAGGCTGGATGGGGCTTTGAGCAACCTGCTGTAGTCAGAGGTGTCCCTGCCCATGGCAGGGAGGTTGGAACTTGGTGATCTTTAAGGTGCCTTCCAACTCTAACCATTCTATGATTCTAAGGGTTCTCAGGCATTGGAACAGGCTGCCCAGGGAGGTGGTGGAATTGCCGTCCCTGGGGGTATTTAAAAGACGGGTGGACGTGATGCTGAGGGACATGGGTTAGGGGTGGTTTTGGCATAGGTTTATGGTTGGACTCGATGATCTTGAAGGTCTCTTCCAACCCAAGTGATTCTATCATCCTCCCTCGTAAGACTGGGCTCCTAAGAGGAGACACTACCTGTTTGCAAGCTGTGACGGGCCACCAAGGTGGCTGGAGGTAGCAGCACGTGATGTGCTAGGAGAGGTTGAGGGAATCGGGGTCCTTCATCCTCGAGAAAGCTAAACGGTGATCTTCAGGCTGCCCACAACTACTTGAGGGGAAGCTATGGAGGAGATGGAGCCAGACTTACGGCAGGTGCACCGGAACAGGGCAGAAGCTGGAACACGGAAAACTTCAGTTGAGCATAAGGCAAGTTTATTTTACCGTGGAGGTGATCAAACACTGGAATAGGTTGTAAGAGTTGTTGTGGAAGCTCTGTCCTTGAAGATACTCAAAACTTGGCTGGACAAGTCCATCTGGTCCTTTCCAGCCTGCTTTATTCTGTGTTCGTGGTACTCGGCACCTCTGCAGCAGCTGCTGGAAAGCCTTTTCGAGCAGATGTGTCTGTTCCTTTACAAGTCCTGGGGTTTTTTAAACCTGATCATGATGAACACATTTGTCTTGTTTGTTTGTTTGTTTCCTGAAGTTCTGGAGGCAAAACAGTTGATCACTGGTTGAAGACAAGCTATTAAACCCCATTTTTTTCCCCAGGAGCGGTGCCTCTTCTCCATGTGTGTGTGATGGAGTCAGTAACTGACCTGGAGGCAGCACAACGGTTGTATAGTCCGTGCTGTCTGCAAGGCTGGCGTTGGCAAGCGAGGTAGATCAAGTGCTGCAGGAGAACTGAACTACGTATTGAATTAAAATTCTGTGTAGTAGCGTGAAATTTGGCCACTTTTTATGAAATACTTGAGTGTCAAGTAATTAATGTAGCTAAAATAAATTTGAAAAGTTGCGCAGCGATATCTGAAAACGCCCATAGTGACAATCCGGAAGAGCTGGCCCTGTTGTCTGGTATTAGAAACCTTAGCTGAAAGTGAAGCCTCCAAATAAGGCTTCCTTCCTTCACCTTAGTTTCATTTAGAGACTGTATTTTTAGAAAAATGGTTTTAGAGAGACTTCCTATCAGCAAATGTAGGCTGCATTAGCCCAATGCGAAAACATGCTTTGAGTTGTGAAAACATCACCTGATTATTAAATATGCGTTAGGACTTGCCGCACAAGGAAACTTATTGGTATAATTACAGTAGTATCATTATGCTCTGATGATTTCCTGTGTCGACAAGCCCTTAGATGCAACTAGTTTGGCCCCTTCTTATTTAGTAACTCATTAGGCCTCTGAGCGCACATTAAAATTGCATAATTCTTTGCTAAAAAAACCTGCAACCTGCAAGTTTAGCGCTGACGGGCGGCGCTTCCAGGGTGCTGAGCGTGCACCGGCAGTTAAGCTTGAAAAGATGATGAAGAATGGAGGACAAAAGAAATGAACACTCTAAGTCTGGGAAGTAGTTATAAATTAAACGGTCCTGAGAAGTCATCATTACATAATTGCCTGGATTTCGGAGCAGGCGAGCCGAGCCACGCTCATTCAAGAGCGTGGTTCATTCACACCTTTTATATACAAGGAGTGTCTTGGCCAGCTGACTCCTTGAGTCACTGACTTATCTCTAGTTTTTCATCCACAGTAACGTGCTGGAGTAGGAGCAAGCACACAGGCAGCTTTGCAGTTGCAGCTTCGTCCTCAATTTTCAAGGACATTTCATTTTTTTCATGGTGTTTGTACTAAAACGGTGTTTCTGGGATTGTGCAGAGTTCCCCTACTTTTCCCCTACCGCTCCGTTTGATAGAGTAATATTGCTTGATGTTTAATTCTGTTTCACAAAGCTGCCACGAGAGTGTTATTTTTCTCATATCTGCCTTCTTCCAGATTTCTTGTTTTAATTCATATTAGAAAGTGCAGTTCTTAAGATTGATAACTATGAACGTTTGGTCTATGTAAATTGGATGACTTATAACAGGAAGCCTGGTTTTTTTGGTGATAAAAATAAGCCTAAAGACAGTATACCGGCACCTTATTATTCAATACGCAGCTTACCTTACTTCACACCTTTAAATGAGGCTCTTGATGGTCTCAATCATCATATCAAGGCTGAAACGTTCTCATTATTCATATTATCATCTAGCAAATGAGTGAGGAGCTCCTGATACTTATCACATGGGTGCTCTGGTTTATTAGTCTTTCATCTTTCTTCTAATTCATTCTTCCTTTGACAGAACTTTAAATGTAAAATCCAGGTACGCATGTAGATTTTTCCAGCGCTTTGAAACGGCGTCTCTCCAAAAGCATTATCTGCTTTTTAGTGAAGGGGGCTCTGAAAAACAGGAACGGAACAAGTGCCGTGTGTTGGCATGTGAATTTTGTCAGGCTTCCTTGGGCAGAGCGTAACCTCGAACTACGGCGTCCTCTGTAATACGCCTCCTCGTGCCGCAGAACCTCCTTAGTTGGGAACCTTGGTGCTGAGAAGCGTTTTCGTATTGGTACAGCTTCTGTCGCGTTTAAAAGTGAGCGAGTGGTAGGAATTAGAATTATAGAATCACTTGGGTTGGAAGAGACCTTCAAGATCATAGAGTCCAACCATAAACCTATGCCAAACCCACCCCTAACCCATGTCCCTCAGCACCACGTCCACCCGTCTTTTAAATACCTCCAGGGACTGCGATTCCACCACCTCCCTGGACAGCCTGTTCCAATGCTTGAGAACCCTTTCGGTAAAGAAGTTTTTCCTAATATCCAGCCTAAACCTCCCCTGGCACAACTTGAGGCTGTTTCCTCTCGTCCTCTCACTTGTGACTCGGGAGAAGAGATTGACCCCCACCTCGCTACAACCTCCTTTCAGGGGGTTGTAGAGTGAGAAGGTCTCCCCTCAACCTTCTCTTCTCCAGGCTACACAATCCCAACTCTCTCAGCCGCTCCTCATAAGACTTGTTCTCCAGACCCCTCACCAGCTCCGTTGCCCTTCTCTGGACATGCTCCAGCACCTCAAGGTCTCTCCGATACTGCGGTGCCCAAAACTGAACACAGCACTCGAGCTGCGGCCTCACCAGTGCTGAGTACAGGGGCACAATCACTGCCCTGCTCCTGCTGGCCACACCATTCTTGATACAGGCCAAGATGCCGTTGGCCTTCTTGGCCACCTGGGCACACGCTGGCTCGTGTTCAGCCGACTGTCCACCAGGACCCCCAGACCCTTTTCTGCCAGGCAGCTTTCCAGCCACTCCTCCCCAAGCCTGTCGTGCTGCCTGGGGTTGTTGTGACCCAAGTGCAGGACCCAGCACTTGGCCTTGTTCAACCTCATCCCATTGGCCTCAGCCCATCGATCCAGCCTGTCCAGGAGTGCTTGAACAGGAGTCGGGACAGCTGGATCGCTTCGAACGCAGCAGTTGTGTTTTATGAATGAGGCTTGTGGTTTTTTCTCTGATAGAAAAGAGTAACAAGTTCTGTCCTTTCGTGTCCGCACTGAATCTAGTATTTTGTGACTCCGTGCTTCGCAGCTGGTTGCTGTAATACGTTTTACACAAGATAGTTCGAGTTTTGCGTTCTTAATTTGAGGCAGTAATCCAAAAAGTGAATTCACTTTTTGGTTGTAATGTAATGATCAATGGTTGTAATACTTAGGGTTTTTTTCCCTTGAAGTTCAATTTACATCCCTTAGTCCTATAGCTAACGCATACGTATCTGGTTTATGTGGCAAAAATATAGGTTGACTGCTTATCGGGTCAATGCTTCTTTTTGATAAACAGTACTTAGCTCCTTGGAGCAACACCCTGCCCTAAATAAGTTTGCCTAGGGAGTTGAGCCAGAAATAGCTTCCTTTTTTAATTTTTTTTTTTATTGGATCTTAAAAAAATTAATAAAAAATTGAAAAAAATGTTTAAAATGAAAATACAGTGTTGCAGTAGTTAGTTCTGCTTTCTGAATAGCTTGAGTCTTTTTTTTTTTCCCCCGCCATCAGATGCGCAGGTTACAAAACTCTGCGATCACATCGTTCCCTGGGAGTCTGTGCTTCTCCCCGTGTTTCATGTTGTTTTCAAAACTGAATATATTCACTTTTATTTGCTGTTTGTCGCTAAAACACCAGTGGAAGAACGTAATGATGTTGTTGAGCAACATGCGATTGTGTTGATCCCTGAACACTTACACCTACGTCTTGCTTGTGCCCCTGTGAGTAGTAGTAAATGATCCTATTTTAATACAGCAGGAGGAGGATGTGTTAATTACAAAATTATTTAGTTTTGCAGCAAGTAGCTTGTTGGGGGGTTCCTCCTCCACGATGCTAGTCTTAGTATTTCCAAATCTGGCAAGTTTTTAGTTTGTATTTCTGAAAACTAGTCGTGATGCACCCAGTCTGGCACAGAAAAAGGAAAGGCAGGGGAATTAGGATGTGGTAGTAGATAGAGTAGTGTCATAAAGCATAGAAGTAGATGGGAAAGAAGGGAAATGTTTAATATTGATGAGGTAATAGTTGACCTGCTAATAGTGGTAAGGCAATATGTAATGCAGCTGTAGTGCAGAGCGTGGGTAACAAGAAATTGAAGTGTTCAACCCTGTTTTGAGTGGCTAATGCTATGGGAATCGTATGGAACAACCAAAAAAATAACAGGATAACATTAATAACTAGGACATGGTTTTTTAATGGGAACTTTTCATTACAAGAGATGGAAATAAAAATAAGTACGCTAATGCAGCGACGAGCTGTAAAACATTAAGCAACGGAATGGCTGAAATCACAGGTGGGAGCCAGATTTCTTTGGGAAAAGATGATTAGCAAGGTTCTGATGGAATAGAGAGAGATCTTGCTGGTGTTCCTCCTGATCTGATTTGGAGGTGGATAATAGAAACCTTTGTCACATTGCAAGTATAAATATTTGTGGGAGTATTTTTTTAATGTTACTTTCCAGCTGTAGTCATGATGCTATGAATAACTTTAATTGTCATATCTACAATAGAGGGTTCTCTCCAATTAATGACACAGGAACTTTGTGAATTTGTCACACCAAGCAAGGGGAGATGGTGGCTGTGGGGGCCACATGAGTTAATCGCCGCCAGAAAAATATTTGAAGTAAGCAGAGGTCCTGTGAGCATTGGAGAAAAGATGACAAATCCATGTCTTAGAAGTTGAGATTTACAGGAATTAAAAAAAGTAAAATAAAAATTGCCAAAGCTTGAGCAGAATTGGTCAGCAATGGACTTGCCTTCAGGGATGTAGATAGGAAAGCAGATCGGCTGCGTCTGTGTGCAGTGAGAACTGGGTTTAGATAAAGAGTCTAGAGCTCTTGTGTGAAAACTAAGAAGGTGCTTTGCTTCATTTCTCAGTACAGGGGTTGACACTGCAAAGGCAAGATGGATAAATAGTAAGAAAAATACTTACATGAGAACTACTGTATTTGCATTGAAAGCAAAACTGAGGGAGGCAATATACTTAAATTAGGGAGATGGAATCATCTTTTTTTAATCACAGAAACCCAGAGGTTTAGGTTATGAAAATACAAGTCTTTAGCAACAAGCATCTTTCACAAATTGATCGAGTTAGTGTTGGAGAATCACAAATTTTAATGGTGATGTTTATGAAAGGGAGGAAGAAAAGTAAATTGAACTTGTGTTCTGTGACGTCAAAAAGGTGTACAGCTCAATATATTTGAAAGACAAGACCCGAAACAAGCTTCCCAAACATAAACCAAATGAGAAAAAAAGAGATTATTTTTTTCTTTATACTTTTTTAAATGATTTTTTTTTAATTAACCAACACAAGACCCTATCATATTCGCAATGTCAAACCAAACTGTCTGGATTCTGATGAAATACCTGATATGTGTGGAAATTGCTGGAAGTCAGATTAGTAGAACCATAAAAATAATGAAGGAGATGCTGAGGGGGAGACTGGCCACGGGGAGCGTTGAAGGGTAAAGTGAGGAAATGCTGCTACTAAGGTTTGGAAGGGTCTTGTTTCTTATTTCATTGAAGATCTTGTGCAGAAGCGTTGGGAATAAGCACGTGAAACTCCATCATGACACATAGGGGCCATTGTCAGAAAAGGAGGACCTGAGAATGATACAGGAAGCAGTAGGGTAATAAATATGAGTTTTTTTTAAAAAAAATAGGCTGGGAGTTAGTGGTGAACTAACTGCTCGAGTAGGGAGAAGATCAGCCCTAAACAACCAAGACAGAGACACGTGTACTGACTGGTTACTGGATGGACAAGAGCTGCTGTTTTAAGGGAGTGGTACAACAGAGAAATGCAGTTTAGGGCTCGTTAACCCGACGTTTCTAATTGAGAGATGAAAACATCAGTGCGGTTGTGCCTGGACCCCGATGGGACCTTGTGTAGGGTAACACTTGGTCTTGCTCAGGAAAGGTGCGCTGAAAATGCCTGAGTTTGATAAACGACGTGGTGGGTGAGAATGAAGCCTTGTTTATGAGGCTAATAATAGTAGTGTAGCCTAGAATTAAGAATTAAATGGGAATTTGGTTTAAATCTAAAAATACAATAAGGAGTACTTGATCTAAAGGTCGGTGAATATAACCTGATGAGGAAGAAATAAAAGTGAGAGGGTGTTTCTGAGCATTAGAGCATCACGGTTCTGAAACAGCTCTCCAGCAGGGAAAGCGAGGGTGGGAAAGTGATGACTGATGTGTTAATGAAGGGATGTGTATTGTTTCTGGGGCTAGCAGAGGGCTGAGTGTGATAATCCCAGGAAACCACGCCTGGGTTCTTACATAAGTAATGAGAAGCCTCCTCGGTTATTTCACGTGTGAAGATTTTGCTGCAGGTTGTTATTACTCTAGACTGTGGAAAACCCGAGTACTGAGTGCTGCAAGAGTTTTGAATACTCGAGCTGGTCCCTTTACGTGCTTCTCTGTGGATTTTTAATGGAATTTCGTAGATTGAAGCGACTGCAAGTTGTCTGATCTGCAGCTGGCATTTGAGCTCAAGAGTACAGTACAGCAGCAGCAGACTACTTGCTCTGTTTGCTTTCTGCTTAAAGGAAGCAGTAGGATATTGTTTAATTCCAGTGTTTTTCAGGGAGCTGCTATGTGTACGAACGGCTCCTGTGCTGTATTCTGCTCTTGGGCAGGCTGTGCCATGTGGGCATGAGAGCAAAATGTATATAGCTGAAATGCAGGTGTTACGTTTGTTTTAGATGCAGGCAACTCGTCCAAACGCGATCGCGAAGGTGGTTTAAGTGGTAGAACCTCCGTTTTATAGGTGTTTGCTCAAATAAAAGTGATTTGCTTCAGTGTGTCTTTGAAACCGAGGTTCTTCCCTGCAGTGAAGTTCTAGTTCACACTTTGCCAGCAGTGCCTGCTCGGCCTCTCAAATCCCCACCCGGCTGCGATGTAATATAGGAAAATGCAACTAATTCTAAGATTTTATTCAGTAATAAAGGCTAGGAAATACAGCAAATGATGAAGGAGCACGGGAAGGAAAGAGACAGAATTCATGGATTCTTGATAGCCGGGCTTTTTCAGATTTTAGAATGCTTAAAAAAAGAGACTAGTTTTAAATGTGGTGTGCTTCATTGGTCAAATAGCCCGTAAGTTTGTTTAACTGTCAATTTGATATAGCTCACATGTGCCTTCTCTTTTTCAGTGCTTGCACCTCCTCCACCGTTGCCACCACCAATACAGGGATATGCCTTTAAACCCCCTCCTCGACCAGATTTTGGGACTTCTGGGAGAACAATCAAACTGCAGGCCAACTTCTTTGAAATGGACATTCCTAAAATAGATATCTACCATTACGAATTGGATATAAAGCCAGAAAAATGCCCTAGAAGAGTTAACAGGTAATACAGTGCTTTGCTTTTCCTCGGTTTATTTACGTTCTTGTTTTCCTTTGGAAATGCTGGAGCCTTATGCCAGTCTTCACTGACAGCTTGGAGGATGTGTCTGTCTTTGTTTGTACTGATAGCTTCCAACTTTGCATATCCATAAACAGGGATTTATTTTTTTTTCTCCGAGTCTTTCTGTACCAATCCAAGATTTCTGTGCTAATTGTCCCTTATTTTGATTGAACTTGTCAGCATCTGAAGATGCTGCTGATCAAAGCCGCTGGTGACAGATGGATGAACTGTATTAATGCTAGTGAAGCTGGGTCAATATAAGCCAGTTTCATAAATGTGATTCTTAATATTGCTTCCTTAAATATTGGAGAGCAATTGGCTGACAAATCCTTCAGCGGAGAGTTGGTGTTACCAGCTTGTTTTCCCACCTTCCCCTACTGACAAGGCCGGGCAAAACCCATTTGTTTGTGCTGCGGTGAGAGGATTGTGTAGGGACTAAATTAGGTAAGAAATTTTCCTTCATTGGTAGACTCTATATAAGGGAAAGGTATGCTCCTGAAACAGATAGCAAGGTGAAAACATGGATCATTTGGACAAGGAAACAAGCAATTAGGTCTTGCATTTTGCATATGTGCCCTATTAGTCACAGTGTGGCAACCTCATTGACTTGAAAAAGAGCGGCGTTGCCAGAAGTGAAACTTTAGAACACGACTTGGCACTAACTGGAAACCACAAGTGTCTTCATCGTAACTACCTACATCTTGACTGTAGAGCATCAGAATGGCATGTTTATATATTCAAGAGCAAAACTTTTCCGTATTAAAAAAGGTCACCTGAGTCGAATATGCTGCCGTGAACAAAGTGTGGAGTCAAAAAAGCCACCCAAAAGCCAAGGTTTTCTTAATGTGAATAAATAAACCAGAGTGCATTCTCCACTGTTATACTAAAGAGTTGGTAACGATAGCATATTCATAAAGCAGCATCCCTGTGCTTTGCTGTCCTGTTTGTTTTTTTTTTTTCCCTGTGGTGATAAATGTGATTTTTAAGCTAGCCAAGAACTGAATTTAATTTTAAAAGCAAACGCTGTTGTTAAGTGTATTAAGCTGAACTTTTTTCTTGCCCGAGGGCAACCCTGCTGATTTCACTGAGATACTCTTACTGTGTTGGAGTGCTGCAAACAATTTTCAGCAGTCCCTTTTTTCATAGTGGGAGCCACGAGTGGTTTGTGTTCCTTAATGATCATCCCTGTGGCCAGCTCCTACCGCCCGGAATGCTGCTGCCCGGTGCAGGTGGCCATGCCTCTCCAGCTCCTGTGGGAGCCGACCGCTGCCCGGCTCTTGTGTGCGCTGTAGCTCTGTGGGATGGTCCAGCCTGTGGGTCATTGGTTGCTCATCACTGGCAGAGAGTATAATTACTAAATAATAAAGCAGTTTTTCCTGACTGAAAAGGCAGATTATATTCAGTAGCACCTTCTTCCTCCACCGGCAGCTTCTGACCTGCTCTGCTTTGTCAGGTTAGTCCCTCCCGCTGTTGTAACAGGAGCAAGTGTATATCTACATCGATTAAATGCCTTTTGCAGTAAACAGGGATGTCGTAAATGCATTTGACAGCGGTATGGTGCATGTTTCTTAGTGCTGTGCGGGAAGAATAGAAATTGGAGTACGTTTTATTTCTTTTGAGTGCTTATTCCTGCGTGTGTTACCCTATAGATGTACATGCACTCGCCTGCGCCTGGGTTTTTGTGAGCAGCGACCTTTGTCCTACGTTTATACCTACATTTTTGTGTGTGCTTATGTATGTGTATATAGGATTATGCAGGGTGCGTATGTAGTCCAGTTCTAAAGGACAGTTTTTTCAGCTGGGTTACACGTTTCTAATATTTTGATTATATAATTCAGATGTATATTTATAGTAAATAGGTTTTATCATTACTTTATATGTCGCAGAGGGAGATTTTGTTTTCATTTATGCTACTCCTTCGTCTGTCCCGGCTTCATTCTTCAGTTTTATTCTAGGACTTACTGTGGCTTGGACTGCGACCCTGCAGACCCACTGCAGGGATGCGCACAGGGTCCGTGCAGGTTCCACGCTGCTGAGACGTGAGCTGGAGCAGGACTGGAAAATACAAAGCTGCGACAATACGCTGCCATGCCAAATCAATACAGTCTGGCTACAATTCTTCCCGTGTTGCAGAAATCCCAGATGTATGTGTATAGTTAGACAGGGAGAGCGGGCAGTGTGAATGGATGCCCTTGGTTTAATTTGTGTGGACAGCTAGGACTCGTGCAAGGTTCAAGATGAACTCTGCTTGCAGTCACTGGCCCCCAGTTCTTGGTATCTCAGTAGAATAGTAGTCCCAAAGGGCTGAAGTTAGCGAACTGGTAAATAACTCTTCTTTTGACTTCACATGGAGAAAATAACTTACTTTTCATTAAGATGTCTCCACCCACAGCTGAGAAGCACCACTGCTAAGTGTGGTTTGAAGCTTGAAAACCTTAATGAAGTGGAAGTGCTCATTTTTATATAAAGTAGCTCACAATCGGAAGGACTTGCTCAGTAAAAGAACAGGTTTTCCATTGCTTGGTCTTTAACTCAAGGTTGAAAAACACCTCCTTCCTCCCACCCTCCAAATTACGTACTTTTCAGTCAGACATTGCAGACCTGAGGCAGAAATTACTGGGTCAAGTTTTATTCACGCTTCTCAGATAAGGCAAGTTTCTTTTCGCGGTCACATTTTGTCTTAAAGCCTTGGCACACAGCAAAGAAACTGTCAGTTAAACCAGTCTGCGTTCTTTTCTTGGGTGACTTGAGTTTCATCTCAGTTTCCATATGCGATTGTATGCTGGGTTAATTACCTTTCCAAGTCAAGGTGTGCAAAATAGTCACCTGCAGAGTCTGCTAGCTGCTCGTTGACAACGGTACTGAAGAACCAGGGGTTTCCTTTCTCTGTCCGTTTAACTTCTTGATGCCCTTTTGCCCTAAGCTGTATGTTAAGGATCTTGTAGGCATCTGTATTGCAGACTGATGGATCTCAGATTTTACAGCCTTGCGATAGAGATAGCCTGAAGGATGTCTCTTTGGGACGTTGGGACCAGAGACGTTTGGCATCAAAGGGTGCTGTTATTTCAACAGACCTCTCATCGGCCGGTGACCTGTTCTGCATGACTAGCGTGTAAACGATGTGGTTTGACAAGACCTTTGGGAGTGGTTACCTTATTCATATAAACATGCGACCTAATTCCAGCTGTGCTTAAATGAATATGTATTTTTGATATGCACAGGTCCCGGTGAACGCGCATATCCGTCGTGTTGGATGGATCCCAGTTTTGTTGCCTACATGAAAAAATTACGTATAAAAGTAATCTTTTACAGCGCGGTGCAAAAAGTTTGCTTATTACTGTCATCACAGAACTAGCCAAGCTGTAAGCTTGTAAGCTTGGCTAGTAATTTTTTTGAAAGTTTCTCAGGCTGCTGAGCTTTTGGTCCGTGGTTCTCTGCAGAAAGGGCTGGAGGACAGGGGAGCAGAAGTCCCAGGAGAATACCAAGCACCTCTCGTTTTGGGCTTGAGAGAGATGAGCTTTCACTTTACCACTTTCAGTAGATCACAGAAAAGAGGAAGGAATGTTTCAATCTAAAAAAGCTAAAAATAACTGCTGTAAGAAAACAGTTTAGTCTGTGGAAAGGTTGCTTTAATTCAGATCAGTCAAATCTCGCATTTAATACCCAAAAGTGGACAACCCTTTTATTTACCTAACGTCTCTATTCATAAATACTAGGGTTAGTGTTCATTTGCTACTTAATTCAACTTTTTACTTTTGATGTTAACGTGCTCTGTTTGTATTTTCAGAGAAATAGTGGAGCATATGGTTCAGCACTTTAAAACCCAGATTTTTGGGGATCGCAAACCAGTGTTTGATGGAAGAAAAAACCTTTATACTGCTATGCCGCTTCCCATTGGGCGAGATAAAGTAAGTTTTAAATAGAAAAGTTTCTAACTGGAGATTTTTAATGTAAAATTTGCAGAGCCTTGCTAATAACTGGTGAGAAATGATTTTATATTTCTGGATTTGATGTCTCCTCCTGTTGGCACTTTGCTCGGGGTGTGGTTTGCCAGGACAGAAGCGTGAACTTGTTGCCATCAAAATGGTCGCTCCCCTTTGCATATCTCTTCTTTCCTCCCTTTCTCCCCACTCACTTGGTTTCTACTGGTTTGGTGAGCTGGATCAACTGCCCAAGACAGCGGGCAAACTCCATACTGCCACTAGGGCGAAAGTGAAATCGCCATTGAGTTTGGGAGAGGGGAGCGGAAGCACCTTCTGGGCAGCAGCAAGCTGTTGTGTCAGCTCGTTAATCTCATCAAAGCCCACTCTAAGCTGATTCTCCCTATCCACTAGCTGGAAGAAACTCCTCCATCCCTCTGTTGGTGGTACGAAACCTCCTCCCTAATCCTTTACGACGGGAGAGCCAAATTAATTTAAACTGCACAGGTTAAGACCTGCTGGCTTAGCCCCAGGGTGACTGAAGACGACTCACATGCTTTGCCTGCTCTGTGCGTGGGGCGGTGACCTCTTGGGTCACTCCGGTGGTATCTGCGAACTGTACCCACATCTGTTCCCCTTGATGACCAGTGAAGCAGAAGGGACTGCGTTGCAACATGCTACCACGCAAACCCTATACAATAATTCAACCTACGCTTATGTGCTCTAATATCAGATTGAATTTTCTGTGGCTTTTTTTAATTTTGATGACGAACGTGTGAGGATACGGTTATTCTCATTACTCTCGACTCGGTAGTTCCCAGAGGCCGTTGACGGGTAAAATAGCCGCCTGCTGTGAGTGCAAGGTGAGGCGTGCACAGTTACAGGGGAAAACTCTGCAATCCTCTAAAAGTTTTACAAAAAATTTTTTGTAACTAGACAAAAGTAAACTGTAAGGGGGAAAGGGAAGTATGGAGAAATGTGGAGACTTGCTAATGTGATAAAACTGGGAACAGAGCTTCGGTATTCCTAAATTCAGTAGCAGCGTGCTATGAAATAGTTCATGCTGTCCTTCACTGTCTTATAGTGTATGCCCGTGCAGTGCTTGACATAGTTAATAGTTCTACCTGAATCAAGCTCATAATCTCATATTTGTAATTTTTATTTCTCCCAAATGTATTTAAATGAATGTCATGCAGTAAAGGTCAGTCTCTACTCCAGTCTTAATTATTTTTTTCATTAACTGATAAGCTAATGTCTTGGAAAACTATAAAGGAGTCACTTAAAAGTACTAGAGAGAATTTTTTTTTTCCATTTCCACATATAGTATTCCAGTTCCTGCAGATTTGACATGCAGGAGAGTGAGGATTCGCTAAAGGTGGAATGATACTTGATGAGCGTCTCCTAGGGGTTTAAACAAGTCCTCTGGACACATGCAGAGTGACCTTCTAACTATAATACTTCCCAAGTTGTGGATGATTGACAGTATAGTTTATGACAAGTACAAAGTTCTGCATTTACTAAGTGAAGGTAAATGAAAAATGGTTTATCTTTGCTTTGTGAGATAGAAGTTGACCTTACTCTGGTTGGGAGCTTGGATAAGATGACCTCCTCCTTCTGTTCCATGTCTGAATACCCGCTGACCGAGTAGGACTCAATTCTTGATGCTTTGGATTTTAAAGGCCATGTGTAGTAAATCATACATAATAGATGGGAGTGGAAACAGTGGCAAAGGATGAGGAAAAGGATGAGGTACTTAATGCTTTCTTTGCCTCAGTCTTTAACAGTCTTTAACCAGTTGTTCCCCGAGTACCCAGTTCCCTGAGTGACCTGTTACACCACTTAGACACACACACAAGGGGCTGGATGGGATCCACCTGAGGGTCCTGAGGGAGCTGGTAGAAGTGCTCACCAAGCCCCTTTCCATCATTTGTCAGCAGTCCTGGCTGACTGGGGTGATCCCAGTTGACTGGAGGTTAGCGAATGTGATGCCCATCCTTAAGAAGGGCTGGAAGGAGGATCCGGAAAACCACAGGCCTGTCAGCCTGACCTCAGTACAGGGGAAGGTTACGGAGCAGGTTATCCTGAGTGCCGTTATGGGGCACATGTAGCACAACCAGGTGATCAGGCCCAGTCAGCGTGGTTTTATGAAAGGCATAAAACTTTATGAAAGTCTTGCTTGACTAACTTGGTCTCCTTCGATGACAAGGTGACCTGCTTAGTGGATGAGGCAAGGGCTGTGGATGTTGTCTACCTGGACTTTAGTAAAGCCTTCGACACTATTTCTTCTGGAGAAACTGGCTGCTCATGCCTTGAATGGTGTACCCTTTACTGGGTGAAAAACTGGATGGCTGGCCAGGCCCAAAGAGTGGTGGTGGATGGAGTTAAATCCAGTTGGCGGCTGGTCACAAGTGGTGTTCTCCAGGGCTCAGTATTGGGGCCGGTTGTCCTTAATATCTTTATCAACAACATGGAGGAGGGGATCAAGTGCTCCCTCAGTAAGTTTGCAGGCAACACCAACTCGGGTGGGAGTGTTGACCTGCTTGAGGGTAGGATGGCCCTACAGAGGGGTCTGGACAGGTTGGATGGATGGGCTGAAGCCAATGGTGTGAGGTTCACCAAGGCCAAGTGCCAGGTCCTGCACTTGGGTGACAAACCCATGTAGCGCTACAGGCTTGGGGCAGAGTGGCTGGAAAGCTGCCTGGTGGAAAAGGACCTGGGGGTGTTGGTTGACAGTTGGCTGAAGATGAGCCAGCAGTGTGCCCAGGTGGCCAAGGCGGCCAACAGCATCCTGGTCTGTATCAGGAATAGTGTGGCCAGCAGGACTAGAGAAGTGATTGTNCAGGTTATCCTGAGTGCCGTTATGGGGCACATGTAGCACAACCAGGTGATCAGGCCCAGTCAGCGTGGTTTTATGAAAGGCATAAAACTTTATGAAAGTCTTGCTTGACTAACTTGGTCTCCTTCGATGACAAGGTGACCTGCTTAGTGGATGAGGCAAGGGCTGTGGATGTTGTCTACCTGGACTTTAGTAAAGCCTTCGACACTATTTCTTCTGGAGAAACTGGCTGCTCATGCCTTGAATGGTGTACCCTTTACTGGGTGAAAAACTGGATGGCTGGCCAGGCCCAAAGAGTGGTGGTGGATGGAGTTAAATCCAGTTGGCGGCTGGTCACAAGTGGTGTTCTCCAGGGCTCAGTATTGGGGCCGGTTGTCCTTAATATCTTTATCAACAACATGGAGGAGGGGATCAAGTGCTCCCTCAGTAAGTTTGCAGGCAACACCAACTCGGGTGGGAGTGTTGACCTGCTTGAGGGTAGGATGGCCCTACAGAGGGGTCTGGACAGGTTGGATGGATGGGCTGAAGCCAATGGTGTGAGGTTCACCAAGGCCAAGTGCCAGGTCCTGCACTTGGGTGACAAACCCATGTAGCGCTACAGGCTTGGGGCAGAGTGGCTGGAAAGCTGCCTGGTGGAAAAGGACCTGGGGGTGTTGGTTGACAGTTGGCTGAAGATGAGCCAGCAGTGTGCCCAGGTGGCCAAGGCGGCCAACAGCATCCTGGTTTGTATCAGGAATAGTGTGGCCAGCAGGACTAGAGAAGTGATTGTCCACCTGAACTCAGCACTGGTGAGGCCCCACCTTGAGTACTGTGTTTGGTTTTGGGCCCCTCACTACAAGAAGGACATTGAGGTGCTGGAGCGTGTCCAGAGAAGGGCAGTGAAGCTGGTGAGGGGTCTGGAGAACAAGTCCTATGAGGACCAGCTGAGGGAACTGGGGTTGTTCAGCCTGGAGAAAAGGAGGTTGAGGGGAGACACTATCACTCTCTACAACTACCTGAGAGGAGGCTGTAGCGAGGTGGGGATCAGTCTTTTCTCCCACGTAACAAGTGATAGGACAAGAGGAAACAACCTCAAGTTGTGGCAAAGGAGGTTTAGATTGGATCTCAGGAAAAATTTCTTCCCCAAAACGGTCATCGAGCATTGGAACAGGCTGCCTAGGGAAGTGGTGGAATCACCATCCCTGGAAGTATCTACAAGCAGACGTGGTGCTGAGGGACATGGGTTAGTGGTGGCTTTGGCAGTGCTAAGTTAATGGTTGGACTCGATCTTTAAGGTCCCTTCCAGTTCTATGATTACACGGTAAAAATGAAGTCTCCTGAGAGCGTGCCAGCAGGAAATGGTTTTGATGTCCTGATTCCCTCACATCCGCGCAAAGGAACGTTGTAACTGACACCTGGGAAAAGGCTGACTTCAGGGATTTTGTTAATTCTCTCCCACCCAAAATGGTTATCTTTGCAAAAGGCGGTCACCGAGGAGAGCGCTTTTAGTGGAGGTTGGCACAAGACGGTTCAGAGAGTTTCATCTGTGGCTCACGTTTAGGCTCACTTCTAATAAACTCTTATCTCTTCCTTATTTCCCATGGGATATAGGACTTTTTCGGGGTTTTTTTTTTTCTGCTGTACATATATTAAT
>VZSF01002925.1:493426-509777 GCA_013398295.1 Chionis minor
TTTTTTTTTTCTGCTGTACATATATTAATATTATTACCCTGGAGGAAAGAACTGATAGAGATAAATCTTCAGCTGGTTAAAATTGGACGTGGGAAATTTAGCTTAATGAGGGAAATTGTTACGCGGTGCTAAATTTGTTTAAGCATGGTTTAAACCAGTCGAAAGCTTGTAGGTATTAGGCCTTTCCTCCAGCATAATTAGGTTAGGTTTCTTTGGGGGTTTTTTTGGCTGTTGGGTACATAACAAATGTAACTGGTCTGCTGCACATCTGAGTACATTTAGGATCATATTGAAAAGATTCAGGAACATACACTGATTAATAGATGATGCTTAATCGAAGTGGAAGACGACCTTGATTTACTTACAGTGTGCATCAGTGGTGGAAGAACTGATGCTGAGCAGAAGGCTGACACCAAATTGCCTACCTGTGGGGTTTTTCTCTCCTGTTGCTCTTTAACTTAATTCATGCACTCTGTCCTCACCTCTTGTCAGCAGTGGTTGTGGTTGGCTAGTTGTTTGGTTGGGGTTTTTTGTCTTTGCCAACAACCCCGCTGCTTTTATAACTTTTTTCGATCATGTAAATACTCTTTAATCTTTTCTGCTTGGCCTTCATGGTTATCATACCTATTTTCACTCCTTCCTTATCGTAGCTTATTTTCACTCTTTAATTCCTTCATTTCTTCAGGCCTTTTGGAACAGATACGGAATATGTAAATATTAACAGAATGTTTTTGTAGTTTTCAGTTGTGCACATTGAGAAGAAAGAAGTGTATAGGACACTGTCAAGGTATAAAGATGTCAATAGTCTCCTCTTTCCTCATAGGTTTTAACAGCAAGCCCAGGTCAGCTCTAACCGTGGCTTCGTACTCACCTGCTGTGTTACTTGTATTTCCCTAAAATGTCCTTCTACAGTGAAAAGCTAGAATTAAATTTTAAATTTTAATTTTTTAAATTAAAAGTTTTCTTACCTTGCAACATTCAAGAACAACTGATATCTCTTAACATAGATCTTCAGCAGTCTTTAATTATAAAACCAGTAATTACGAGTGAACCAAGCTGCAGTTTGATGCAGAAATCCTACTGCTCTTCCCTTTTTCAGAAGGAAAGTGTTAATTTTGTCTGTGGCCACAGCCTTACTCCTCTGGACTTCATCTGTTTGACGTACTGCTAAGGACTCTGTACGTGATAGAAGCAGACCTCTTTCTTAGGGACATAGCTTGAGATTTGACATAGGCACCCAAATATTTGCTTGGAAACTGTGCATTTGTTTTCCTCTGAATCCCTGGGAAGGAAAAGCTCTTACAATAATAGGGGAAAAGTACATTGTATGCTCAAACATGATAAAGTGATTGGGTAGCGACGCATATATTTTACAGTAGTACTAAGAATTTCCCAGAAACACATGGTCAGGTTTCATTTTTATTTTCAAACAGTGATATGGTGGTTTGTATGAGTCAATCAGGCTACATCAGCTACGAAACCTATTGTTTTTAAGAACAGCTTTCAATTTTTTCCACAGGCCTAATGGTTTTTCACATCCCTACAGTAACATCTCTTTCATTTAGTGCCTTCAGCTGCAAAATTATGGCAACTGCTGTAATTTAGCTATGGCAGGTAGTCAGTTAGTGACTGAGATTGTAAATTTTTTATTTGGGGATAGATTACACCTAGTGAAACTATAGGAAATAAAGTGTTAAATTTGGCTTTAGAGTTTACTCCTAGGAATAAAGTACATGGTAAAACTCCCGTTTAAAACTACTTTGTTTTGAAATCTTTCATATTTTGCTTACTCTGTCAAATATGAGTGTGTTCATTTGCCCTTAAAGTATAGACTGGTATAAATATTACTGAGAGATTTAAATTCTGATTTGCAATTCCTATAAGTATATATAATCTTGAGGATGTGGATTAAGGACATGGTTTTTGGTCCTAATGTATTTTTATGATTGTTTTTTTCCTTTAAACACAAACTCTTCAGTAGCATGTAGTTCAGATGAGACGTTAAAAGAAGAATACCTGGAAAGTTGGATTTAAACCTTATTTATCTAAGCAGTGACTCTCATTCACCTGTTTTGAAGTGAGGTTAGACCTGGCAGCAAAAGCTGTTTGGGCCAAATTCAGCAGTGTCCCTTCACCGTCACAGCTGTGCTAAATGTAACAGGTATCTGCAGTCTAGGAAGTGGAATAGAAATTCTTCAATCCTGGGTCTTTTATTTCTGCCAGGGACGTGGATGCTGCACCGCAAGTTGTCCAGTTCTTCATCTTTCCCCATTCCATTGTGGTGAAGGAGCTTTGTAAATTGAAACCAGGAGGGGGGTGAAAAGTAAAGTGAAATCTTTTTTTTTTAGATGAAGGGGACCAAAGTTGTTAATAATCAGATGAGTTGTGTATCAACAGTATCAAGAATAATAGAAATGATGAAACTTGATTTGGAGGAGGAGAGAAGTTTAAAGGAAAATGCAGTTCAGGTGCGACACGTCTTCCATCTGCTGTAAATGAGATGGAAGTTCAAGACCTTTTGATGGTGTGGTGGTGAAAAAAGCCTTCATAGAAAGCTTCCAACCTGCGCCAGCGAAAATCTGTACTTTATTTGCACAGCTTTTCAGCAGAATTCACCTTCTGGGCCAGGTTCAGAGCAGTGACCCAGCAATTGCAGACTCCAGTTCCCATTGCTCTCCCGTGGCCAGACAGCTCCTTTCTCTGCTTGACTGTCTTGGTGAATGATGTTTGTATTAGAGGAGAGATGCGGCTGTAGTATTAATTTTGACTGCCTACTATAAATTGTCGACTCGTTTTTTTGCTGTATGGGAAGGCTTATTATTTGTCTTTTATCTTTCCTGTTTTTTTGACTGAAGAAACTAACTGTCGCAGAAGACCAGAGCATATATTTGTTCTCTGTTACTCATGTATTATTTTTGCTAGCCCACTAATTACAGTTTCTCTGTTAAGTGGATACCTTTTATATTTAAATTGCAAGCTCCCTAGGACAGGAAAATGCAATGTTTTTGTTTATATCCAGCACAAAGGATACTCTGATCTTGTAATTTCTTGTAAGTCACTCCCAGAACTGCTAATTGTTTCAGACAAGCCTTAATTTTAGTCAGTTTAAGAACTTCTGTGCTCAGGCTTTCTTTGTTTTAATAAAGAGGAGAAATGGGCTTTACAAGTGATCAGCCAAAGTAATATACCATAATGTAAATTGCTAGTGTTCTTTAGACAAAAAATTCAAAGTAGGGCATAACAGGTCTAAGGAGTGTCCCTGTTTCCTGCCTGATAGAATTACTAATACTTGGGGGCCACCATTTATTCTCTCTTTGATATTTAGAAATAAGAGGGTTTTTTGGGTTGGTGGGGTTTTTGGGATTTCTTTTTTTGTATCTTGTTTTGTGGGGGGTGTTTTGATTTTTGTTGGGTTGTTTGATTTTATTTCCCCCCCCCCCCCCCCATCTTTCAAAGCTTCTTGGGGATTTTATTTTCTCTCATTTGAACTATATCTACAGTAATAGTATATAAAGCACTTGAGCCATGTAGAGAGTGAATGCTTGAAATTCATGAATCTTGACAGGTAGTGACAGACCATATTTTATTTTAGGCATGCAGGAGCTGACATGAGCGGTGATGCATTAGTATGTGTTAGGTATGGGAAATTGGGTTATTGGACCTTCGTGGAGACCTCCCTGTGGATACACAAGCACTTCCAAATCATGTTGCCTCAAAGAGGGAGCTAGATGCCAGTTGGAAAGCACACCAGCTTTCTGAAGTACATCTTGGAAAGACCTAGGTGTCAAAAGAGGCTGTACCTAATGTATGTTGTTTCTTCTTCATCATTGCTTTTTTGTCTACATGCTTTATAGCGCTGTTCAGAGGAATCCATCGTCCCCTCCAAGCCCCTTCCGTTTCCCCCTTTAAATGGAAAGAATCATCTTGGTTTGTTGTTTGGCATTGTTGCAGGTGGAGCTGGAGGTCACGCTGCCAGGAGAAGGAAAGGACAGAATATTTAAGGTGGCTATAAAGTGGATGTCCTGTGTGAGTTTGCAGGCTTTACATGATGCTCTTTCTGGCCGGCTGCCAAGTGTCCCGTTTGAAACCATCCAGGCACTGGATGTAGTGATGAGGCACTTGCCTTCCATGAGGTGAGGGGAAGACCTTGACGTTGTTGAGGAGGTTGCGTTGTTATTTGAATCGCTTCAGTGGCTTCTTTTTTTTGGGGGTAGGATGTGCTTTCATAGCTCAACCAAAATAATGGCAGATGGCACGCTCAGGCGAGAGGCAATACGGTGCTCATCTGGTGGAACTAGTAGCCTCCAGCCTGGGTACAAGTCCCTTTCCCCGCTGGTCTTCAGACTTGCTCCATGTTTGTGTGCTCTCAGGTCAGGGGTGCCCTGCCATCTCGCTCGTGCCCCGTTTCTCTGTAGGTCTCAGAGAAGGAAGCCCTCCCTGCGTGAAGAGTAGTCGGAGGTTGGCAGACATATAAGGGTGGTTTTAAAACTTGTTACCCTCTTCCTGCGTGTCTTTGGGCAGATGGTTATCGCCAATTTTGTATAAAGGACATTGTGCTAGGAGGATATTAACATCAACCCAGTTCAGCTATTTTTATAGAAAAGAAAAACTGGAAAATTTTTTTTTTTTTTCCCCAAGCGAGTGGGATCTACAGCATTTGCAGTCAGACCCAAAAGATACTGGGTTTAATTCTGCTGCCTTGAAACGAGATGCTGAAGACCACCGTTCAAATTGCATTCAATTGGAGAGCAAAGAACAAAGCTTAGCAGGGCTGAACTTTCCCATTTTGAAGGGCTAAAAGGGGAAAATGAGTTAAATTTACGTAAGGATCTTTAACTAGCCTTGTATCACGTTGACTTTATCCTCACCTTAAGGATAAAAAAAAATTAAAAGTCACTTTACTTGGGGTTTTGCAATACAGAAAACAGTCCAGACTCCTTAGTCACACATCTTTGTTCAGAGAAACATACCGGTGCTGGTTTTAATTAGTTTGATATTGTGCGCAGTACAGAATTGCCAAGATGAAAAACGTATCAAAAACATTTGTTAAATCAGTTGTTCACCCACGCGAAGTTTGCATGGATTTCAGAGGAAGCTGTGCGCAAGTAAGGGGAGAGATTATTACATTGTCGTTTTAATAGCAGAGATATTCCATTATTTTGTTACTGAAGCATAGCTGATTTTTTTAGTAGAGTAAAAGAAAAGTTATTGATGCTTTTTGTTTGAATTAGTAGGTATACTAGGGAGTATACTGAAACAAACAATTTAAACAAACATGAGTAGTAGCCAATTTCTTACTGTAACTAGCTGGCTATTGAGGGGCATAACCTGAGTCCTGACAGGAAGCTCAGATTATTGGTAATTTGAAACACTGACAAAGCACTTTACAAACACTCTACAAAAAACACTTTACAAAAGGACTTCTGTGCTTTTGTAAATAGGAATTTGCATTAGTTATGGCTTTATTGCAATTTTTTTTTTTGCTTTAATTTTATGATCTGAATTTCTTTTCTTTATTGCAGATATACTCCTGTGGGGCGATCTTTTTTTACAGCATCAGAAGGCTGCTCAAATCCATTGGGTGGTGGCAGAGAAGTTTGGTTTGGCTTCCATCAATCAGTCAGACCTTCACTATGGAAAATGATGTTAAATATTGATGGTAGGTCCTGTAAAAAATCTTTTCTTGTTCCTTCTTTCTCTTTCAGGGGAAAGGCAAAAATTTAGTTCCATCTGGTGGATTTCTTAAAAATTTCATCAGTATTGTTGTAATATAACGTTGACTTTTCTGTCTACAGTATCTGCAACTGCATTTTACAAAGCACAGCCAGTTATTGAGTTTGTATGTGAAGTTTTGGACTTCAAAAGTATTGACGAACAACAGAAACCTCTGACAGATTCCCAAAGGGTGAAGTTTACCAAAGAAATAAAAGGTAATAATTAAATTAGATAAAACTACTTTATTCTGTCTGATGTGCTGCCACTACATGTTCAAAATATTTTCTGTAGCGGTTGACTTACTGGGAAACAGATTATCACAACAAACAGTGCACGTACAATCCTTGAACAAAACTAAGAGGCAAGAATCACCTTATTACTTCCATATATTTCAAGACTTTCAGAAGTCTACTGATCAATTTTGTCTTTCGTTCTACTTGTCCTTTTTTCTTACTGCATTGGTTAATCTCTGTAGCTTGACAGAGTCACTTTAGGAATGTGAGCAAAGTTGGGTCAGTTCAGATAATTATGTGGCTTCAGATTTGATGAATCAGTAGTATAATAAGTTATGTGAGATTTTTTTTCATCTTTTTTTTAAAATCATTTAGAGCTCAGGTATGCACATAAGTAAATTATCACATATTTGAGATTCTGACATAACTATATGTGTGTGCCTTTTGCCTGTGGCAAACATAGGGTGGTTTAATTAGCTTTGCCCTTAGTGAAAGTGCTTTAGTGAAACCGCTTTAGTGAAACCGTGGAGATGTGTTACTCTAAGTGATGGGATGAACTAAGACTTTCTAGCAGATGGATGGTAATTTATTTTAGTGAGATTAGTTACTGGCTTGTGACTTGTGCAAGCTTCTCCTCATTTAAGTGTAGGTTCTCTTGACATACCTTCTTTTTTGTTTTTAGTTTTTTGGGTGTTTTTGAGTGCCTCGCCACCACCCAGTCACTTGACCAAGTGTCATGTCAAAATTACTGGTGCGTGTTGGCATCTGGGAGCATTTCAGTGCAGAGGTACTACTGAGATCTTTTCTTTTTAGCATATAGAGCAGCATCGCTTATTATGTTAGTCTCCTTACAAACAGTTTGTCTTCCCAGGTGAATATTGCTTTATTGTATTTAGAAGTTATATTTACTGTAGTGCTTTACTCTTCTTAAAGTACCCCATCTCTGGAGTAAATATGAGTTAACAGAAATACAAAAACTTCATATTTTTCACTTTTGAAAAATATCGCTAATGTCAGTTCTAGCTCCCTGACAAAGATACTCCAGTTCCTAATCAGATGATTTTAAAATGTTTACAAAGGCTAGGATTTCATTTTTTTATTTTTTAAAATTTTTTAATTACCTGATCTTAAACTTTTCCAATTACTGGTGTCGAGATTTTCATATTCCAGATTTTGCTAATAATTCAGCAATGTGGTTTTGCATATTTAGAGATATATTTCATACTTGTACTTTCCTGGAAGTAAATTACTGTTATTCTAATATGTAATGACAGACAGTAGGAGGGAGGAATCTTACTGTTTGTGTTCACTGGAGGTTTCTTGAAAACCGAGGTCCTTCCTTTATGGAACAGGCTTGACAGAAAGAAAGACAAGTTAAAAAAGAAAAACAAATTCTGTAAATCGGTCATGTAGCTTCTTTCTTTCCACAAAATGTCCACAAAGTCTTCTTTGCCCAGCTAGAAGTTAGCAAGAAGAGTATAAATAAATCCTGAACTTGTATTGATTGTAAGTGTTTGGCAAAAAAATAAGTGGGCACTGACTTGTGATCCGCTTTTGTTACTTTTTTCCATGAGGACTGTAATTTTGCAGATAGAAGAAGTCATCTCAAATTTGGAGCAAAACTAGTTGTAAACTGAGGTATTGAGGTAACAGTTTAACGAAAATACTGTATTGCAGATTTCAGAGGTATTCATGAAAAATCAATACTTACTGAAGGTTTTGTAACACTTTGAACCATGACAAATTATGTGGAAAGATTAGGATGTTGTTCGGCAAGTTATTAGTGCCTTTGACAGATAGGGGAAATGTGCAGTTACTCAGCAGCAGCCTGAGTGTGTACACCCATGCAGATATATAAGGAATTCCTTGCTACAGCCCCCTCTTTTCCTTTTCCCACACATCCAACTTCCCATCTCTAATAGCCCACCTACATCTGTTTCTGCTTAAGCAGGAAAGTAATATAAATGAAAATGCTGCTTTCGAGCCTACATTTGTAGGCAATGGTAAATTAGAACCAGTTTTTGATGGGTAGCTGTCTTGTCCTGGTTTGGGGTGGATAATTTCTTTTTCTAGAAGTTGTTGGCTTTCAGCTGGGCTCGGCTGTGGTGCCAGTGGGGTTTGCAAGGAATGTTTGTCTTCACAAAGAAAGCCCCGTAGTCTCCTAGAGGCCGTATGGGTATATTTTCCCCCACCGAGTCATTAATTCAGGCTGGGTTGCGATAGTTGGAAGTCTTGCAGACGCTGTATGTTTAGACAGAAAGTATAAACACGCTTTGTGTTTCAAGGAGGTTGCCTGCCCTTTTTGTCCTTCCACCATCCTGGACTTCCTTAGAGCTACGGAATTGGAATTCAGTGAATGCGTTCAGCTTCAGCTGCAAACTCTTGGGGCTTTGGGGTTTCTAAAATTGTCGTTTCTAAAATTCTTTGTTGAATTCCAGCTGAAGCTCAGAGTTTTTGAATTTTAACACTAGAAATTGTTATTTTTTTTTTATTCTGTCTGCGATAACCTTTGGTGCTTTGAGAACATGCTAAATAGTGAATAGCTTTACTGCACAGTTTAAGCGGTCTTGTGCAGCAATGAAGGGGGCTGATTTTTGAGAAACAGTGGTACGTTTTTTCCAATTTTTAGGTCTGAAGGTGGAGATAACACACTGTGGACAAATGAAAAGAAAGTACAGAGTGTGCAATGTCACCAGACGACCAGCAAGTCACCAAACGTAAAGTATTTTGCTTCTTTTTAAGCGTATGTTTAATCTCGGGCTGTAAAAGTATCTTGCCTGCCTTACTGACATAGGAAAAGTTGTCTTGAAAAAATTTAAGCTTTCTTTGTTTAACGTTTCAAATACACCTCAAGTATTTTCCCAATTTTGCTGTTCTTTTTGTTCTGTTTTTATTCTATAATGAATATCATGGCGTTTGAACCAACTGCTTTGTTCTAAATCTGTGGTGGAGGAGTTCATAGAATCACAGAATGTCAGGGGTTGGAAGGGACCTCTGGAGATCATCTGGTCCAACCCCCCTGCCAGAGCAGGGCCACCTACAGCAGGTGGCACAGGATGGCGTCCGGGCGGGTTGGGAATGTCTCCAGAGTCGGAGACTCCACCACCTCTCTGGGCAGCCTCTGCCAGTGCTCTGCCACCCTCAAAGGAAAGAAGTTCCTCCTCAAGAGTTACCTTTCATTTGTGGGTTTCTTCAACATTGGTGCCCTTTCGGTACCGTGATGTTTCCCAGAACCATTAAGTAGAAAAGTAGTGCCGATTTGCATCAGCTTTCGAATCGTGCTAATTACTAACCTGGTTTTCCTTTGGAAAAAATGTTTATTTTTAATCACTAACCAGGGATTTGCAGACAAATATGGAGCTACTTATTCCCATTTTTAAGAAAGCAGTGTAAGGAACAAAACTGATACCAGCTTTTTACAAGAAGATAACCGATCAGTATCTAAATCTGGTATTTAATTGTTTGGGCTTTGTTTCGTGATCTTTCACTGATGTATTATATTAATGAAAAGACAATATTTGTGCCACCTTGATGTAACTATATGTGTATGCGTATGTATACATATAGCATAAGCAAATATGTATGCATATGTGGAAATACATTTCTAATGTACAGAAAGAGAGAAATGCATTTCTGAAGCAGTAATTGTTTTTGCAGGTTTTAGAGAAGGCTTACTATTTTCTGTGCGTGGCGTATCATCAAATGTAGTACTGCAAGTATCCCAAACGAGCAGAAAACATTAATCTTTGTCTCTAAGGCACCCACTCTTAGGAAACTTAATTTATAGCTTCAGGTATCAAAAAAGTACTATTAGAAGACACGCGGTAGTGGCAGTGATGGAAGCTTAATTGTAGGAGTGTGCTTACATCATCGCAGCAGGATGGGTTTAATTTCCAGTAAGCTTAACTTGTGCCAAGAAGCGTATTGAGCAAATGTGGGAAAGTATTCGACGTTAAAGTAATGGCTTGTTTTCATACTTGATTTCCAATAGATTCCCACTTCAGCAGGAGAATGGACAAACAGTTGAATGCACTGTAGCTCAGTATTTTAAGGACAGGCACAAATTAGTTTTACGCTATCCTCACCTTCCATGTTTACAAGTTGGACAGGAGCAGAAACACACATACCTTCCTCTTGAGGCAAGTACATTTTTAGATAATACTATGTTCTGGGACTGGGGGTGGGGGGCTAGAGGAAAAAAAGCTCAAATGTTGAGAAACTGTTTTTTCTGAGTAGCCAACTTCAGATAGTGTGTAACGCAGCAATGGGGAAAAAAAAGGCAAAACCCAGTTGCATTGTGTTTTTTAACTTCCTTTTGCATGGGGTTACTTTAGGTGTGCAACATAGTGGCAGGACAAAGATGCATAAAGAAACTCACTGACAATCAAACTTCCACTATGATTCGAGCGACTGCCAGATCAGCACCTGACCGTCAAGAAGAGATTAGCAAATTGGTGAGTGTTCTGCTGAAGTTGAGCAAAGTGTAGTAATGGATTTAATTTTTCTCTTACTATTAGTGGATACTAAGTAGTCTGGGCACTACACACAGCGTATGAACTTGTTTTTATAAGACTTTCTCCATTCATCCCAGAGAAATACATTCTCGCAACAGGTTTTCAAGTGTTGTTTTGGTGCTTTATTTCAAACTTTGAGGCATCGATGTATCCAAGTGGGATTAGCAGAAGCTCTGAATGCTTGGCATCACCCGTCTATAAGGGGTGTGTGCCCAAGTACAGATTGTCTCAGGAAGTTTTCAGATCTCCTAAAACGAGCTTCTTTTTCTGCAAGAAATATCTCATTTCTTTGAATTTCAGATGCGGAGTGCGAGTTTTAATACCGACCCTTATGTTCGCGAATTTGGAATAATGGTCAAAGATGAAATGACGGATGTGACCGGTAGAGTCCTGCAGCCTCCTTCAATCCTCTATGGAGGCAGGGTATGTTGAACAGATGCTGTACAATCTACGATAACTTCCGTAATACGATCGCTTTAAATTATTTATGTTGGATTTAATGGGATAAAGTCACCACAAGTGCAATGTTTACATCTCAAAGAAAAGTTTTGAAAGTCCTTAAATGTAATAGCTGTGTTGCATCTCCCTCAACCACTTCTTTATTTCTGAAAGTAAAGCTAGGGTAAAAATGCGTTTATGTAAACTTCAGAGGAAAATGTGTGTGTTTTTCCTTCACATGCTGTTTTATTGTGGGTTGCAAGAAGAAAACCTGCACATAGCGGTTCAAATTGGTGTGTATGGGGAAGAACAGAGACAACTTCAGTTATTAACGTTGCTTTTTTGCCTCCCCTAATTCTGAAGGCTTCATGATCTTCTGGTTGGTTTTGAGTGTTCTGGGCAGAGCAGCTGGGTTTAGGACAACTACCTTATTTCCTCTATTTCCATGTATTTCTCCAGAGCCATCTCTTCCTGTTGGAGTATTTACTCAACGAGGGTTTTTTTGTTTACAATGGCTTTTCAGATGGCCTCTCTGCCATAGTCTGCCTACCGTGGTGTCTTTCAAAAAAAGCTTGAGAAAGGGGATTTTCTGCCAATTATGTAATGTGTCTAGTTTTTATGCAAGACGAAAGCTTTGATAGCTGAGATGATTTAATTTGTGAAGGCTTCTGATGAACCCCTTCTACATCATGCTTTGCCAGCTGAAGGTAGTTCTGTCCAGTGCACAAACTGGACTGTTACCTCCACAAGCCGGCAATGGGAGAGGATCTTGCATTTTCTACCTACAGCTCTTCAGACAAAGTTGGGAAGATTAGCTCAGACCTTCCTTCACTGAGAGGTTAAGGCAACCCAGCTGTCTTTGCCTGATCCTGGTTAGGGAGAGTGCTGTCATGAGCCAGGGGGAACAGGGGGAACAAGAGCTTCATGGCAGATGAGTGATGATGGACAGAGTCGGGGAGGTACCGCTATCAGCAGACGCAACACTTCGCAAAATGAATTACCAAATTTGTGTGTATCCTGAAAAAATCCTGTAGATTGTAGCTGTTGCTGCTAAATAAGAAGGCAGACATCGTGGTAACTTGTCTTAGTATCTACTACTACTACTATCTATCTAAAATATGTACTGGATACTAATGCTTATTAAGGTAATTAACATCACCAGAATTACTTTGGTCATCTTATATATCCCTTGTCCTCTAGATAATCCATCACAGTAATGTCTGCTTGATGGATGAAAAAGCCTTGCGCAGGTCAAAGTTGAATAACTGATCAGCTTTTGTCAGCTTGTTCACGTTTTTCTCTAGAGTTGTGGGAGTGACATCGAACCACTATTTGCCTCTACTTAGTGATGTATAAATCATTGTAAATACTTAAATTAAGTTGCTCTTGGGAAGTTCACTGAGCAGTTGTAAAGTTGCTGTAGAATTGTGGTTCTTGTTAATGTTACATACCAAGCATGAATCTGACTTACTATCCATCCATAATTTCTATCTGCTACTGATTTATATAACCAAGGGAAACCATCAACAATAAAAATGAACAATACGAGCTTTATTTTTATGAGCTTTATTTGTCACCAGGCTAGCAAGGTGTCTTGCTACAGGATAGGATAGATGTTTGAACAGCGAAGAGAAAGACCTGAGAATATAAATAGCCTGATAGTTGGAGGGAAGCAGAAGCGTAACTGATTTTTGTTAGCATTCATCAATTTTTTGCATTAGTGTGTGGGTTTTGTTACTTTTCCTTCCGCTTCCAGAACAAAGCGATTGCCACACCAGTTCAAGGAGTCTGGGACATGAGGAATAAGCAGTTTCACACTGGAATTGAAATCAAGGTTTGGGCCATTGCCTGCTTTGCTCCCCAGCGCCAGTGCACTGAAGTTCATCTGAAGTAAGTGTGTTTCATAAGGTGGTGATTTTATTATTTATTATGTATGGAAATACCATAATTTCACTTATTTACTTAGAATCTATATTTTGGTAAACTGTTCAGTGTATGGCAATACATCTTTAACAGTGCTTTTTGAAGTCCTGTCTCTGTGTTTTGAATGACACCAGTATGATTTCAATGATTTCATCACAGAATCCTCCAAATCAGACTTATCAAAAGCCATTTATGCTGTATGACAGGATTCTGACCAGCGAGACCTTAGGACAGAGTTTACCAAAATGAAGGGTGTTTATCACTAAGTATTTGAAAGCTAACGTGTATGTTGTCTTAGGTTCTCTTCCTGGTTGTACGGAACAGATTTATTTGTGCAGAACTCACTTAAAAAGGAAAATTCTAAAAAGCGATCCACCTTTTGGCTAAAACTTTCTGCTCTCTGGAGTTACCGTAACGCGCAAGTTGCTGTATGTGCAAAATGCGTACGACTAGCTGTTGTTTTGTTGACTTTGAGCATTTGAATGAAACTTTCAAATTTGGATTCTCTGTCTTTGGACGGAACGTGATTGTTGAAAGGCTGTTGTTAAAAGTGACATTTACCATTCTTCAGATTGGGGAAAGTGCGGGTGCCTGTGTTAAAGGGCTGTCTAACGCCTTCCTTTGCACGCAGCTGTTTTCCCTTCGTGCATGGGCAAGTGCAGCTCTTGCAGCTGCCCTAACAGGTGACTCAGCTCCTCTTTCTAAGGTGAATGCAAGACAGTGATTATTCCTAACAACGGTATTGCCATAACAGCGTTCCTTTAGATGACTTGCCAAATAGCTCGGGAAGCTTTCCCTAACAAGGGGTGAGCAAACACCACTTTTGTGGTGTGGAAATCTTACACAATGGGGAGAAAAGTAAAAGGTAAGGCTAGGGACGACTTCTGGCAGCTTAGTTCCTGCCACGTACCTGGAGAGAATTATCCTTTCCACACTGCTGCTTTCAGTGAAAATGCTGTGCAGGAGAACTTTGTCAGTTTTGAGAGACAGGAAGAAGTCTTCAACATAATGAGCCGAAATAAAATTATTTGATGGTTTAGATGGAGTTTGTCCTTACATGAAAGGACATTCCTTCATACTAGGAATAGGGCTGCATCCAGTTGTATCTTGTTGCCTTTTGTTACACTCAACTTGTTGGAACTCAGCTGGTGTAGATCCGTCCGGTTAAACACCTTCAAAATCCCTGAAAGTCTTCAAAATCATCCTGCTTTACCTGTCAGGAACTGGGAGAGAACCTTTCCCCTTAAACACCGTGCTGACAGAGGGACTTGTAAGGGCTCAAAACCTGTACCATTTTAGACTTGTCTGTACCACTTTAGATTTGTCTGTACCATTTTAGACTTGTCTACCATTTCTGCTCACTCTTTTCTGCTTATAGTCATGAGTGCCTGTTTTGCCACAGAAAATGCTTAATGCACCTATTTTCTGCAAGAAGCCACAAGTTGTAGGGCTGAAGCTCACAGACTGTTAAAATTCATGAAAGTTAACGATGGTTTTGGAAGAAACTAAATCTTCACACCCTCTCGGTGTGTAAGGCTGTATTATGTGGTACCTTTTGGTGAAGACAAGCAACTTTTTAGACACCGATGGAGACGTCCACTCCAAAGTAATAAAAGGGGCTTTGTCAGCATTGACACCAATTAAGCGTTGCTACCTGGGATGACGTTTGCTCTGCTGGTCTTTAAGCCAAGTGCCAAAGAAGGATGTCTCTGGGCGCGTCTGCACTACTGTGTCCGTTTGGATCAGGAGGGCACATTTCAAGCGATGCTCCTGATGGTCACCAAGCTGCCATGCCATATTCTGCATCAGGGAGCAGTCTGAGCGTACGGTGTGGATTTTCTTAGGTTTTTTTTTTTTTGTTTGATAAAACTGGACTGGAGGATATGCTTCAGCCCACCGCACCAGACTGCAGCCACTCTGAAGAAAAATCCCAGAAACCCATGTAGTGTGGGTTGTTGGTCCTCCAGCACCAAGTACTCCGCTCTCCAGTTCTGCGCTGTGACGCCTCGCTACTTGCTCATCTTGCCCCGAGCTTATGGACCACTGATACCGGTATCCAACCTGGAGGAGCCAGGACTTTGAAGGTGCTTTCCAGGCTGGGTGTACTCCATAGAGCTCTAGCCTTCTACACGGACGTGCTCTCCATCGTCTTCCTTACAAACAGGCACAGTGTCTTCCTGGTGTCCCTTCAAAAGGAAAGACAGTCAAACATTACCGTGTTAACGAGAGCCAGGAGCAGGGGGCAGGCTTGCAACACAGCAGACCCTGCTAGCAGTGGGGCTGAAGGAGTCTTCGCTGATAAAAGCCTCTGACAAAATTAGGTCGTCTCCATTTCTGACCAGTTCCATCAAAAGCTGACTTACATTTGTATGATCCTTGGAGAAGGCTTGCCTTCACCTCCAGGATACGTCTTTTCTCTGATATCCAGCAAGGTTTTCTTGTACGTTATTACTGATGTTAGATCATTTTGGTGAGACAGCAATTGCTGGTAACTTCCGTGGGTTGTTTTCCTCACGAAGAAGAAGGAGGAACTCCAGTCATTTCTATAGCGATATACATGGAAGTGTGGGAGAGCAGCCTATCCAAAATATCATTGTTGCAGTGTTTTTGCAAAAAGCAGCTTATGCTACATCTTCTGTAGAAAGATCAAATAAGGTGCCATTTGCTTTGTAAGTGAAGTTTTTAGTAATGGTGTTATTTATACAGTGTATTTCCTCATCTTTCCCTGTCTTTTCCTTCAGTGACTACGTAGGCACAGTCAGTTAAAGCTGCAGTTTGTACAAATTCCCATGGTTTTGGACAGTGTAACTCTGCAAGTTTAAAATAATTGTCCCATTAAAAATAAGAAGACAAATCAAGGTGGATTTTGCTACTTGAGAATCCAATGTATTTATTTACGTCCTTTAGGTCCTTCACAGAACAACTGAGGAAGATTTCCAGAGACGCGGGAATGCCAATCCAGGGGCAGCCGTGCTTCTGTAAATACGCGCAGGGAGCTGACAGCGTGGAGCCCATGTTCAGGCATCTCAAGAACACTTATACTGGGCTGCAGCTTGTTGTAGTAATTTTGCCAGGAAAAACACCAGTCTATGGTCAGTAAGTGCAAATCGAGAGTGTGTTTCAGTCACAATTTCATGTGTTGTGAGCTATCTGAATGAGAGAAATTTTAATTCTGGTTTAACTATATAAATTCCATTTAGGGAATGGGCTATAAATTAATTTTATTCTTCTTGTTGTGCTGCATGATGTTTTATATTAAGACCTTAATTATTTTCATTAGTTTTGTCTATGCTTTTAATTGGCTTTCTCACATTCTTCCTGTCGGTTGCATTTGAGATGCAGTTTGCGAGGAAGCTAAACCAGGGCTTTTGTGAAATTGATGAAACTGATGTGCAGTGGATTAAAATATATTTACTATAATTTGTGTACTAAAAAATCTAAGTGATTGAAGAAGTAATGAAACTCAAGGACCGTGTAGCTTTTGGAACATCTTTGCTTACTCATGCCATCACCCTTTGGCAAAAAGTG
>VZSF01002925.1:519844-535308 GCA_013398295.1 Chionis minor
CCCCCCCCCCCCCCCATTTGCAAGAAAGAAAGCCTTCCGTCCAAAATTTCAGACTTGATTATGAACTGCATTCTTGTACCAAACCCCACTATTGTTGGAAATGTGGTTTGCCAAAAATCTCTAAGCTGCTTGGTGTAAAACAGACCCATATTTTATAATTAAATCAAGAGCTGTGATCTCAGGGCTTAGGGAGAAAAAAAAACCAACAAAAAAAAAAACAACGAACCAACAGCCCAACCCACAAAACTCCTCATTCAATTTGCTATTCATTGAATTGCTTTTTAATAATTTGGAAATATCTAATTCATACTAAAGTTTGATGGGCTAAAATGCTGTGAATTAGCTTTTAATACAAAGCATTTTTTGACTATTTATGAAGCCTTGGTTACTCTAGATGCATTTACAAAAATTTATTTTCAAAAGAAAAGAGTGACAAAATTCTGGTTTTCAACTGTCTTATAAAGATTATTCTCTGTGTGTCTAAGGGCAAATGTATTTTCCGAAGCTTGTTCTTGAATGTTTTTTATTGTGCTGCATTTGAAAATCTTTTTCATAGACTAAAGAAGAGTTTTAAAAAAGAATGAACTTGTACCTAAGCTTTTAATAGGTCCAGTTAGATCGGCAAAAGAAAATGTGCCATTTAAAAAAAAAAAAAAATTAAAGAATTTTTTTTAAATCATACTGACAGCTAACTTTAGAATTTGTCATACAGGACTGTGACACTTACTTTCCAAAGTCTCTAAAGAATACGGGTCTGTGGTGATAAATACAGTACAATCCTTTTTCACTGATGTTTGAGTTAATGTAAATTTTATATATGTTTCACAGTATTAATGTGATAGACTAGATGCTATTATTTATTTTTATTTACTAAGGAGTGCTCATTATACTTCTGTTAACATATCAAGAATGCTTTGGATTTAGAAATTAAAACTCTTATCGTGGGGACATTACTATTCAAATGCAAAAATATGCAATTCACTTTGACGTGAGAGTTCAGAGATACGTACAGTGTATTTTGTATGGCTTGTAATATGTAGAAAGGCTTTTCAGGCGTGCACACAACATAGCAGGTTTTACCTGTGCAGTTCAGAGACGCACACGAGACCACTGTTCTACGTTCATTCAAGCACAAAACAATTGTATTTTATTTATATGTTGAATATTGGTAAAGCAGGAGCTTCAGTAGAGGAGGGTGGCTCACTGTAATTTAGACAAAAGTCAGAGAATCTATGCAGTAAAGAGAAATCTTAGGAAACTGAAGTTTACTTATGAAGGGGGGGGGTGAAATTCTCTTCATTATGCATAAGGTCAATAGTAAATGGGAGAGTTTTGCCATTCTCTTAGGAGAAGCATTAATTAAAACTGATAAATTATTAGACAAACGCTTCTGTTAGTTTGCACACTGGGTTCATAAAAAAAACCATAATACATATGTAAACCATTGCACTAATTACGATGCCACAAGGAGGTTTAGAAGAAAATGGCGACTTGTTTATGCTGACTTGATTTTTGTTTGTTTTTTCATAACTGAAATAACACGATAAGAGGCAGGTTTTTAAAGTTTCGTTCTCTTCCACGGATTGATTTTTTTTGCTTTGTCTTTTTCCCTTTTCTCTTAGCCGGATGCTCGGTCACTGTTTTGAATACATTTACCTCTAGCCACTGAGGTGGGCGAGTAGCTTTAACCAACACAGAGGTCTGTGCCATGTAGCGGATAGACTATAACCGGTTGCTCTTGAATAAGCTAGAAAATGCCCAACCTTTGCTGCATAAAGTGTTTTAGGTACATTAACTTGTGCAAGTTCAGATCTTCACCTTGTAGCGGTGTGTTGGTTTTCGGTGTTTAGGTGAAATAACAGTGTAAAACCGATTAGCAGATTAATTGTATTTGTATTATTTAATTTGGTGATTAGGTTGCTGGGTCAGATTTTTCTTCTTGGTCGTAGTTATGTAAATCCAGATTTTAAATTATGCTGGTATAACAGAAAGCAAATTCCAGGTCGCGTTGTCTGTCTTTCTGTGTTCCGGCCAGGTTGTACATAACTCCCCTAAAACACCGCTAAACTGCAAAACCTTTCCCTGGTGGGTATGTGGCAATTCTCTCTGTGTTTGCTGGAGAGGTTGCAAATTTCAGTGAAGATTTTAATTTGGCAGAGTTTTATATAAGAATTATTTTTTTATATGAATTATTCTTAACAAATAGGAAAAAAAAATCAACTGTTTTAAGACGCCAGTTAGTTTATTTGCTGTTCATTATGCAGAGACCTCTTGGATGCGAAATTCATCCTCCTCTTCCCTCTCTGGGCAGATCTGGAATAAATGACTTTCTGCAGGTGGTCAGATGGGGCAAGGAGGGCAGAATCTGTCTTGACCTCAAATCTTGTTTCTGAAGCAGACTGTAGGACTCCACTGCCTCCTATTTTTTGGGATGTATTCTTCAGGCTGGAATAGTTGTTGCAGCTCCTTTTTGTGAGAAAAGGAGTATTAAGCAGACCCTTAAATCTGAGAGTAGCTGTTGTCTGTGTATTCTCTTGGAATGAACAGAAATTCTGTGTAGCTTTCCTTCCCTGAGTATGAAGAACTTGGGATGGTTATATGCATTTCAGGCTAGGGACGTTTTTACCTTTTACAGATCTTTTTAAGCCTCTGATACTGCTAATTCTTTATGGCTTGATTTCTCCCTCCTGTCCCCTCCCACCTCCTGCAAGTGGTGAATTAGTGAATAATTTAAAGCATTTTTCTAAAAAACTTTTGATGAAGTGTATATATATATTTTGAAAAGTACAGTGTGCTATAGGTCCAGCAGCTCTCTTTCTGGCAATATTTTTAATAGAAATTACATATTCAAAAACGTCTTCTGTCAAAAAAAAGAAATCAAACACCTCAATCCCTGCTCATACTAGTTGGTTTTTGTTTTTTTTTTTCCTTACCTCCCACATGTCTTGTAAGAACAGCAATATCTCAGGTAAACACAAAGCTCAAGACGTCTCCATCTCCCACAGGTTCCTGCTGTGGGAGGCACAGTTGAGGTTGACAGTTATAACCACTAAGTCACTATGCAGCTCAGGTCAGCAATAACCAAATGTGCGTTACCCTCTGGCAGTTGGGGGTTATTATTTTATTTTTATTTTATTTTCCAGCCCATGCAAAGGAGTTGTGCAACTCCTGCTGCAGAAGAGCGCTGGGCAGGACCTCAGCCCTTGCATTCCTCTTCCGCTCGGCAGTGACCTTTTGCTTGAATCGGGTCATCGGTGCAGGCGGTCCTGGTGCTTGGCAGTCTGGAAACTGAGAGAAATTCCACCCCGGTGACAAAAATCTAATTCCCGTTGTAGGCAGGAGCGATGCAATGGGCAAACTGACCGCTGCCAGCACCGCAGTGTTTCTTTTGTTTTAAAGGACTGTGCTTGAGAGGCGAACAGATAGTAAGGAGCTGCCTGCTGTGGTTTAGTTTTCTCCGAGTTTGGGGTTTTTATCGAGATGGTAGCGCTATTGAAATAAAAATACTCAAATTGTAGAATCTGTGTCCGTGGAGAGGTGCAAACGTGGCTGGAGAGGTCCCCGCGCAGCCTCAGCTCGCTGGACCTGCTTTGGGCCAGGGGCTGGATCAGACATCTCCAGAGAGCTCTTCTGAAGCACGTGCTTTTGGAGCAAACCCCCCAAAAACCAGCAGCAAGTGCAAAATGCTCCTGTTGGGAGGTGAAAAAATACTATCAACAACAATAACGTACTTAAAAAGTTTGTCCTTTTTTAAATGTAGGAGATGGAATGAAATGATTAGGTTCGTAGTTTTGGAGATTTCTGCTCTGGTGGCTGGATACTCTGCCGTGTCCACTCCACCTCTTCCAGCACCCCGGAAAAGGAGTCGGGTCAGTCCTGAAGGGGAAATGTCCTGGTGTGAAATGTTGGAAGTGGGTGGGTTTGTCTCTGCCTTGTGTGACTTTGGCATTCAAGAGAGCCCTATGCAATCTTAACGCTTGGTTTATATGCACTGACGTGTTAAGTGACATGGCTTGTTTTTATTAGAACCCCTTATTTTGGCTCGGTGTGGGTTAGAATATTTCAGCAACCATATTTGGCTTGCTGAATTGCAATCAACGATCTTCCCTCTTACAGAAGCGTTGACGTATTAATTTGTTTGTTTCTAGATCTGTCAGGTTTTTGGTGAGTTCCTAGGGAAGGGCCTTGTGGCTTAATCTGCTGGAGCCAGCATGGAAAATCTACAGGAAACTTTTAAAACCAGAAATATGAAATAAATATTTTTGATCTTCCATCTAGGCCTCCAGGCAACGTTCCCTGATTGTAAAAGCCAAAAAGGTTGTGAAGGTTTAGCTTTAATTCTGGCTTTATCAGTAACTCCTGCAGCCTTTGTCCGTTTTTAACGTAGGTTGTGTTCAGATGTTAGTTGGTCATTTTTATAACTTGAGAGAGTATTTCCATAAGGATTTTAAATTTAAACTTTTGAAGGGTACGTGCGGGGCGTTTAGGTGTTTTGTGTGCCCAGGTTAAAGCTTGGTGTTTCTAATTGAGTTGAGGTGTTTCTGAAGCTTTTTTTCCTGAAGTTATATACGTATGTGCACAAAGGCTTTGTGTTAAATAGAGGATTTGCGGTCTGGAGGGTTTGCCAAAATGCTGTTTTCTTTACTGCAGCAGTAGATTTCTCGGATACAGTGGTCGTGTGGGTCTCGCCTGGAGAAACCCCGGTCGTTCTCATGCCAGTGAACCTCTCCAGTTTAACTGAGAGCAAGGATAGGAGGAAGGTCTGGGTCTACACACACCCCCCCAGCCAAATTCAGTTGATTGCTCTAGGCTTTTTAGTGTACATGCAGATTGTTTCTTTTTGAGGAAGAAAACGTTGATACCTGGAGGTGAGAACAGGTTGGTTCTAGAAGTCACGCATACTCAAAACTACAAGTACTAGAAATGTAGGACTGGGACCTTTGGAGATTTAGATTTGCCTCTTGACATAATCCGGTAAGGATCTCTGGTGGCATAGATAACCCATAAGGGACTTACTTACACATTAAATAAATGAATGCAAAAAAAAAAAAAAAGCTGTCAGTATTTTTCACACTCGATACCAGTATAATAAAATCACCTTTTTTTCCTTTTTTTTAATACGCTTCTCCTACAGTAGCATCTCTTTTTTTGTATTTTTTCCTGCCAGTGGGACTTTCTCAATTTCTAACGCAGGACAGTACGTTTTTTTTACTTTTATATTACATTTGGTAACATGCTTCTTGAGGCATACATGCAGCCTTTTCTAAGGAAAACTTCAAGTTGAAGGTAATTGCACTGATCGTTTTGTTTTTTTTTTTTAAACTCCCTTTTTACTGTAAGACTTCCTTTTTGCATCTGCTGTAGCTGTTTGAAAATACTGTAAATAGTGCTATGTATAGCAAATACTGAAATGCTGTGGGTGCCATTCCTTGTTCTTAGATTTATTTTTTTGGGGGGGGAATACTGCCATATTTTACAGTTTTGAGACGCGAGCTTTGGTTTTAAATGTTGTAATGCTTTCTGTTTGCGTTATGGTGTGAATCCAAGGGCACAGCTGCTTTAGTACAGTGGAAATATTTAGGGTTTGTTGATATTTATAAAACATTTCTTCCTTCTCTCCTCTATGCACATTTCTCCCACGCTGTAAAGATAGGAAGGCAGTTCTTAAGTTGCCTTAAGTTGTCTGTGTGACGTTCAAATGCGGATCTTTGATATCCATGTTAGATCCAATAGCATTAATGTAATATCTGGACTATCAGCTGTAGCCGTCCCGCGTTCTCCTTGTTTCTTTCAGCATCTGGCTCTTGTGTTGTATGAAGAAGAACCGGTCTGTGTGGCAGAATTAGTGGAATAATAGGGATTTGGGAGCCCAGTTCCAATGTCTTGTGCTCTACCCCTCCGCGGGTATGGGATTGTCGAGCGCGGTGGATGTTTTAGTGCTCTGAACTAAGAAATAGTGTTGCCTCTCCAATTGCCCATGCGAGAAAGCCAGCAGTCTCTTCTTATCCATCAGTAATTGCCTTTGGCTCCTGTAATTCCTGGGGGACAGGGGAGACCCAAACGCCAGCCCTGTCCTGTAGCATTTGGATGCGAAACAGCAAGTTTTGCCTCCTGTTTCTGAGGGTTAATGACTGGAAAGATGTGTTCCTCCGAGGTGGTTTTAATCCGAACGATGTGGGTTTATAGTTGGGGGTTTTTTTGGCGTGTGCTTGGTGTGGCACGTAATCCGTTTTATCTCATTTACTGTGTTTCAGTTGCTTTTTCAGTGTTGTTCCTTTGCCTGAAGTGTTAATATGAATGTAATGGCTTGGCCAAATCACTACGAAAGGTGGGTTTGTAATACTTTTTAGTTAGCAAGCAGATGCAGTTAAAGGCTACCTCCTGTATTCCTCCACAGATGAATTAATTTTTTTTTTTAAAGTGAACCTACTAGTAAGCAGCCAAAATGGTCCCAAACGAACTGTACTTTTACTGTTTTGTTTCTTGCTGGAGAACTAGCGGTGCCATACTGTGGTCGTGGCCGGCTGCTCGTCGCTCCTTCTGTCCTCCTGAGGTGTCGATGGGGCTCGTGGTGAGGCGAGGTATTAAGAAGGTATGAAAAACGGCGAGGCAAATCATCACGTTCGCTTTTGTGCAGGGTGACGGACGGTGACGCGCTCTGTAACCTGTCCCCTCCCTCGCTGGGCTTGTGGACTGTTATTTCCAAGGAAAAATGCTTTCATGCTTTAGCTACGGGCCGGAAAATGTCACATTCAATGTCGAGCACGACATGAAGGTGCTTGAAATCTATTTTGAATCCGAGGCAAAAAATGATGTATTGGAAGATTTTTTTTAACGTATTTTTTTTAGATGTGTTGACGTTAAGGCTGTAACAGTGAAAATAGCACGTTCCCTGCTCAGAACGTAATAAACTTCTTTAAAATGGAAAAAAAAAAGGAAAACCAAACCAAAAAAGAAAAACAAAACACCAAAAAACAATACCAACCTTGACTATGTTCATATTCTGAATATTTAGTGTCATTTATGTGCAAAGCCTTGGCTGTAACTCAACCTTGAAATACATGCGTGCAGACTAAAGGTGCTTTTGATGACCTGAAATGAAAACTGTAGAAAACTGTGTTAATACATCCCGTTTTGTTTACAGTGAATCCAAACAAGCTTCCTCGTTTTATAATTAACCACTCTGCTGACAGAAATAACTACCTGTTTAAGCACAACGTGCTGGTGTGTGGTTTCATAGCAGTGTTATAGATTTTTATTATTATTATTGTTTGTTTTATTTAAAAGTCAGTAGACTTTATGCTATGGACATCTCAGAAGGAAGTTTGCTGGGATTAGACGCTACCTTAATCGTTGGGCGTAGACACTAACAAAGTTTATTGATGGCAGGGAGGATTGCTGAAGTTGTGACTTTCTGGAAGCCAATTCTTGTTGAGCCGTAGTGAGTGACTGAATGAATAAGCTCACTAATAACTGAATAGGGTAAAAAGCTGAAAATTTTGTTCAGTTCTCAGTTATAATTTAACAAAACTCCCCCCTTAAGCATGAAATACAGAGTTTTGCTTTAGAGTAAATGGCTGCTTTTCAGAAAATAGTTCACTACATCTTGTATTAGGGATCCGTAGACACTATTGATGTTGTTGTGGGCTGGGAAGAGGTTTCACCCTGCCGAACGCACTCCTCCGGGAGCAGATCCTTGGAAAACCACGAGGGTAACATTGTGCGCTTGCTAAACCCGGTCTGCAAACCCAAAGGAGCGTCGGGAAGTGGAAGGAAGGGAGGAAAGAGCCCTTGGCTCTGTGCTTGTCAGGCCTGTGTGGAAGAGAGATGCCATCTGCGCTGTGCCGGCTACCCCTCCCCTCGTGGAAACGAGATAAGGGGGCGAGGGGATGCGTTTTCTTCCAAGTGCTAATTAAGCACTTGTTAAGGTGACAGTTAAATAATACTATCTTGGTTTTCCTTCTGGCTTCCTTGCGAGGGGCCCCAGAGTGCAGCCCCTCGCTCCGCACGCGTCCGTGGGCACCTGCTCCAAGAGGAGGAATATTAGTGGGCAGTTCCCTCCAGCGGATTTCGGGCTTCAGCCCTCCGGAGCGGAGGGCTCTGGAATGGGCTGGAGCGAGGGCAGGGGAGTTGGCTGAATTCGGAGGTGCGAGCGGCTGGCGAGAGCTTGTCTTGGGGAAGTTTTGCACGTGGCAGCGCTAAAAAAGCGCAGCCGCAGCACGAGATGAAGGTTGAGAGGTGAATATCCTCAAAAGAGGCAAAATCTCCTCGTGCCGCTCCAGCCAGCCAATCTCCCGATGTTGTTTTGAAGAGCTGAGTATTTGCATAAGAAATCTGTGTTAAAGGGCATATTAATTTCTGCATGGTTTTTGTGCGTGCGCAGATTTGAGTTAATATTTTTTTTTCCCCCCCTCACCTTTTGGATGTGTTGTTGTACTGTATCTGCTTTAGTTTTGCTATTTTCACCTCCTCCTTTAAGCACAACTAAAATACCTGCTGGAATAAACCATCAGCAGGGACTGCAGATATTGACTAACCTGGGAGTAAGCCTAGGAATTGGCCCTGAAATACAAATTTAAACTTTTCTGGCCATTTCATGGGGTTTTTTTGAGCGTGCTTGGCAAGCGTGAACTGTGAAAAAGTCAGCAAGCAAGTTTGGGAGTTTCTAATCCCCTGGCTGGTGCGCTTTGTGTTTGCTTTGTTAGGTTAGATTTCCTGTCAGGGGGAAAAAAAAAAATACATTTAACGTGGACTCTAGTCTGTATTTTTCAGCTTTTCCTGTTTTTTAAATCCATGAATAGGGGAAGTTTCACTCGTGCCAGTATATGTAAAATTGCACATTTTTGCTTGCCGTGGGCTTGACCCAAAGCAGATCCGGTCTCTGGACTCAGAGCAGATCGGTGGGCACCCCAAAATCTCAGCGACGTGGTCACGTGCTGTGGGTAGGATCAAATCTCTCGTGGGTCAGCGTAACACATGAGTTTGTGTCTGGATTTCCCCAAAATTAATTCGGCATCAACTGCGGGATGGCTCAGATCCCACTGTGTCCGTGCTGTTAAAAAAAAACAAAGCAACAATATTGACTAATTTTGTTGTTCCTGATACGTTTTATCATGGAACTTAACAAGTCCTTAAATTGCTCATGTCATTTACAAGTCAAAACTCTGTTGTTTTATTTGGAAGTAAAGAATGCGTCTCTAATTGCCTGACCAGCTTGAATCTTCACCTGATCTTCAGTTATCTGTCAAGGAGGAATTCCCACCAAGGGAGGGACTGTCGTGTTTTTCCAGTCTTTATTACGTGGTTTGGGGCAGCAGAAATAACTGGAGTACTTGGAATAGGGGGGAAGGGTTAGGTATTATGTGCTTTCCCTTAACGAAGTTTACTTCAGGCATGATCACTAGTAGAGCGAGCGTTTGGGAAAGCAAGTTGTCTGTTCGGAGGGGGAGGAAAAAAGGGGAAAAAAAAAACCCCCAACCCCAAACCCCACAACCTAAAACTCAAACCACAAAAAGAAAACCATTAAGGAGCAAGTTTCAGAACTGGGTATCTTGGAAAATCAAATTTTAAATGAGGTGCAATGAGGAAGTACGTCTGGCAAAGTTCTGGAGGGTGTTGCCATTTGTTTTCCGTAACTTCTTGATACAGTTTGGTAGATTTTATATATGTGTGTGTGTATCTGTGTGTGTGCACCTGTTAGTGAAAGAAAAGCGGGACTGTTCAGACCGTTTATAAAAGATGCAAAGGCAGTATTTTGCTGGAAATAATAAGCACAATTTCACTGGCTTCCACAAGTTCTCCATTAGTTTGTACCGTCACAAAAATCTCAAAATTCAGGCCAGTTTGTACGTAAAGACCCAGGCCCCGATTTCTGTGCAGCAAAGTGGTTAACTTGATCTTGGGAGGGTGAGATGGAAAACAGAATGTATTGATTAAATCCTTTTTTTTCTCCCCCTTAGTTTTGGTACATTGCAGATTTAACCGGCGCCGGTAAAGGTTTTAATCTTTTGTCTAATAGTTTTAAATTTTTCTTTTTATTTTTTATAAAATAACTGAAAAAGAACCAAAAATCCATTCGGAAATTTCGTATTGTAAATGATTCCCTTGAATCAACATGTTTTTAGGACCATTTAAAGTTTGCTATGATTTTTGGGGTGGGTTTTTTTTTTTTTTAAAGAAAAAAACCAAACTACGATGTTAAGGGCCTCATTTCAAGTGGTACTAAATGTCTGTTAATTAGTTTGTGTGTTGCATCTGTATTAAAATGTCTTGTGCTTGCAGTCTCTAGCTGCTGTAGTGCTGTTTGGGGAGGAGTAGCACTTGTAGCGCAGAAAGCGGACGCAGAAACTCCCTCGAGGGACTTTTTTGGTGCGAACAGAATTCGCCGCCTGGGTTGTAAGTGTGGCTCCGGGTTACTCGGGCGCTGAGGGGTGACGCCGGGTGGCGACACTGCTCTTAAATTAAGCCTTAACAAAATGGGAAATTTGTCGGGTTTTTGGTTTCGTTTGGCCGAGTAGGCAAAAATACTGTTTAACTGAGAGTAGGGTGTTTTATAAAGCCTAGGGCGTCCCTATAAACTAGGGGAAAAGGAAGTTTTTCACCTGAGAGATAAAGGGAAACTTGTGGATCCTGTGACCGACCTCGTCGCTGTGGCTCTGCGGAAGCCGGGCGTTTCTCTGGCCGTCTTCCCCAAACTGGCCTCTCTCAAATCTCGGAGCTTCTCTTTTTATGTGGCTGTTGTTGTTGCTGAACGTATTCTCCTCCCTCTTCCCCCCCATCCCGCTAGGAAATCTCCGGCCTGACGGAGGATCGCGATTTAACACGTAAAATTTACATCCCAAAAAGCTGGTCTTGAGTTCTGTGCTTGCTTCGGGTAGCGCCGTCCTTCCCCACTTCTTGCGACCGACTCGCCACCCTTAAAACGTTGTAAAATAGAGGCAAAGAAAGCGTTGGGGACCCAGCTTGCTTTTCTTTTTTCTTTTTTTTTTTTTTTTTCTCTTCCTTCAATTTGGATCTACCTCATGTAAACAGTTGGGTGCTATTTACTCAAATTGTCGATGAGATTGGCGGAAGCGACCAAACTGCGTGTGATGGCCGCCCTCTTCGGGGGCGGCGCTTGGCGAACCAAAACCTCGGGGTTTATTGTTCAGAGACAACAATATTGGATTTGAGTTTTATTCTTCGTGCCTTTGTGTCATGTGGGGGTTTTTTGGGGTTTGGTTTTGTGGTTTTGTTCCCCCCCCCCCCGCCCCAGTGCATAACAATCAAAAGTCATATTCTTAATTAAAAACAGCGAACGGATTTTAACCACAAAGTTAAAGAAAAGCCACCAAACATAGTTTTAGCAAATTTTAAAAAATATTTTTTCAGTGTATGAAGTTGTAAAATGTAAAAAATCCCAGGCAGAACTAGGCCAAGAGAAATACCCAGTAAAGAATTTCTGGAAATATATAATCCTGACCCTAAATATCTACATCTCAGTGTGTATCTGTCTACATGTGCGTATACACGTGCCCACGGAATACGCGATTTTGTGTGCGTGTGTGTGCGCGTAGACACCTAAAATGCAGGGATACATGTGTGAGGGTAAGGGAATAAAAATGTCACTGACTTTTCCACAGTTTTGTATGTACCAGTTTACAACTACCTGTAAGATTTTTCTACTATGTGAACGTTTTTTTACTTAAAAAAAAAAAAAAATAATTCCATTTTGGAAAATTTTAAGTTGTGATATGCTATCATTTTTTTTGAAGTTTAAAAAAAAAAAAAAATAAAAAAAATTGACTTTTTACCAGTACCTAATACGGGGGGGAATCTTTTTTCTGTAAACTTGTATTTAGTTTAAATATTAAAGAAAAATCTATATATGGAATTGTAAAAGTGCTGACATTCCATCGTGGCAGGACTTCAAAGCTGTTTCCTAAGGCTTTCTGCTGCAGAGAGACTCGAACAAAAGGAAGATGCCTCTGTTAAATGTTTTTATAAAACTGCTCCATCAGGTCTAGACTTAAGCTATATTTTCTAAAGCCTAATCATCCTTTGATATGCTGCATATAAATTATCAGCATGGTTGCACTTTCTCAATAATAATGTATGCCCTGCAATTGGCTCATGGTAAGGACTTTAGTTTTTTAACAAAACAAGTAGTACTTTGGGCAGAAGGTAATATTTATATAGGTACCTCAAGAAAAAACAAAAAAAAGAGCCTGAATATGCTGCATTTTGTTCCTTTAACATTTTTCATGTAGCATTTGTTTGCTTTTAGGGTTGGTTTTTTTTTTTTTAGTGGATTACTAGTGACCTGTTTTGCTTTGGGGGGGACCCTGGTAGTATTTTTAGACCGTTGTTTTTCCTGTCGATCCGGTAGAATTTAGTATCCTTCCTGGGTTTCACGCGGTAGTTTGGGAAGGGATTTGCCCTGCATTGTGTACGCACGGCGGAGGGGACCACGAGGAAATACGCTTTACGTAGACGTCAGGAAAAGGACACTATATCTCGAAAACAGACAATACATGTTCCTAATTCTTAACTATAATTTTTTAATTTTTTTTTTTCTTTGCTCGCACCGCTTTCTTGACTCTTTTCTCAAATACGAGCGCGGAGAGGGGCAGCTTATTCATGGAGGAAAACCAAACCGACCCCGTTTGCCCTGTTGGTCGGTGTTTTGGGGGGGTGATGGAGAAGCGCCGTGTTGCCCGGACGCTGCCTTTGGGAAGAGTTATCCCAATGTGGGAGCCGGGATGTGTCCTGCTCTCCGGCCGCCTCCTAACCTGGGCGCATCGTCTGCTTCTTTGTTTTCCCAGTCGGTAAAAATCTAACAACGTGCAGAGACGGGGAATTTTCTTTGTTGAGAACTGTTTGAAGGAAGCTTCAAAGGCTGTGAAATTGAGCATTTATTGTCATGTTTTTAAGCTTAGGGTGGGTCCTTTTCCGAGTTTGTTTTACAGCTTGCAAGGTAAAATAGTTTGCACTACTTTTGCAATAAACTCAATGAAAAACCTAACAGTTTCTGTTTTGGTTTCTTACTGTATATATATACAACTAATACTAAAGATTTAGCGTAGTGTTTTTCACCTCAAAACATAAGACTTGTAACAAGCTCAGAATGCTGTAATTCCTGACAAAAAAAATAATGATGTGAATGATATTTTATAAAGTTATTTTGTATGGTGTCAATTTTGTTTTTGCCTCATAGTATGTCAATAAAATAAAATTCCTCATCTTTACAAGTCTCTGCTCGCTGCCTTTTTCTTTAATTTCGGCCATTTTCCGCGCTTGCTTGTGCTTTGTGAGACTGTTTTTCTGCGGGCACACGGCAGGGTGTATCCGTGGCCCTAAAGAATTCTCCGGAGTGGGCAGAGAGAAAAATCGAGAAAAATCTCTTTGAGAGGAGAAAATCGAGTCCAAAATCATTGATCGCTTCAGGAATAGTTGCTCAAAGCCCCGGTGGCAGGTGGAGGTGGGACCGGAGCAGAGATCCTTACGCTGAACCAAATTTTGCTCGGTCAAATTGTTATCTGATTTGAGATGGGTTGGGTTGGAGGCTCTTCTCCGTGCCAGGAGAGATGATCTCTGCTGCCCAAGAGCCAAAAAGTTCTCCTGGTCCCCTCGCCTCCCCTTGCGCTGCGTCGCGTAGAGCTGTAGGATGGTGGAGCTTGGGAGGGCCCTTAGAGACCACCGAACCACCGGGGTTGGCAGGGACCTCTGGAGATCAGCTAGTCCAGCCCCCCTGACGGAGCAGCGCCACCTACAGCAGGTAAAGATCATCTCATCCAACCTTCTGCCATGGGCAGGGACACCTTCCATGGACCAGGTTGCTCCAAGCCCTGTCCAACCTGGCCTTGAACACCTCCAGGGATGGGGCAGCCACAGCTTCTCTGGGCAACCCGGGCCAGGGGCTCACCGCCCTCACAGGAAAGATTTTCTTCCTGATATCTCATCCCAATCTCCCCTCTTTCAGTTTAAAACCGTTATCCCTCGTCCTGTCACTACATCCCTGATCCAGAGTCCCTCCCCACCTTTCCTGGAGCCCCTTTAGGGACTGGAAGGGGCTTTAAGGTCTCCCCGGAGCCTTCTCTTCTCCAGGCTGGACACCCCCAGCTCTCCCAGCCTGTCCTCACAGCAGCGGGGCTCCAGCCCTCGCAGCATCTTCGTGGCCTCCTCTGGCCCCGCTCCAACAGGTCCGTGTCCTTCTTATGTTGGGATCCCCAGAGCTGGACACAGGATTCCAGGTGGGGTCTCCCCCGAGCGGAGCAGAGGGGCAGAATCCCCTCCCTGGCCCCGCTGCCCACGCTGTGGGGATGCAGCCCAGGGCACGGGTGGCTTTTTGGGCTGTGAGCGCACGGTGCCGGCTCCTGTTCAGCTTCTCATCCATCGATCCATCCATCTTCTCATCCATTTCAGACGTCTCCGTGGGCACTCGCCTGCTCTGTGCCCAGATTTCCAGAGGCAACGTGTGCTGTTTTTAACTGTCCTACAATAATCCCAAATTTATTTATGGAGGATCAGCACTTCGGAAACCACTTGCCAGAAGCCCCACCTGTTGTTGCTGGCTTTCTGACGGAATACCTACGGTGAGCAATTTTTAAATAAAAAAGCCTGTAAATAAAAGGGCTATTTCCTGTAAAGCACCAAGTGACGGGGGATATCGAAGCCATGTTGGGAGCCCAACCCTGCAGCCACGGATTAGTTCTGCTCCGCAACAGGAAATCAAGTCCCGGCCGTCTCCTCCACTTCAGGCAGCGCTTTCTTTTTTCCCCCCTTGTTTTTGGAATGCCGCTTGGAATTGGATGTGGTTTTGCTCTGGCTCAAGCTCTTGGAGCAAACAAATACCACTCGCTGGGTTCGATGGCAACGAGCTTTGGCGGATGCGAGGCCTCGGAGCTGGCTGCGGCCAAATTTTGGCAGCTCTGAAGTCCCCACCGGGGACTCCGAACGAATCCAGAAGGGCGTTCGAGTTCTTGTGGCCTCGCTAATTCCCGGGGTATGTTCAGCATCCCGCGGGAAACTTCTGAGAGGGATGAAATATGGGAATTTATACTTAGTAACCACCGTTCTTTTGTCATTTTTGCAAGCTTGGGAAGCTCCATCTCCTGCGAGCAGCCTTGGCTGGGCGGGAAGGATCTCACGAGCGAGTATTGGAGGGGTGGAAATATAGAAATCTGTATATAATGATGGATTCCTGCTGGGAAGTGTCCCCTGGCCTGCGTTCCACTGCCTAAAATCCCTGAACACCTTACAGAGACCAAGATGCACCTCGTAGAACCACCGGGAACGTTCAGCAACTGTAAACTTTGAAAACGAGTGAAAAAAAAAAGCGATGTGTCGCGTAAGCAAAGCTGGCTGCTCTCCTCTTCCGGATGCCTGGAAGTTTGTCGAGATTTAGCCGTTTATCATGAAGTTTCCCTGTCTATGGATAGACAGGGACTTGATCCCAGCTTTCCAGTGTGTCCTGGTTTGAGGTA
>VZSF01002926.1:0-138302 GCA_013398295.1 Chionis minor
CTATCTGTCTATAAAGGGTCTCAGAAGCTGAACATGACCTAGCAATGTCCACTCACAGCCCAGAAAGCCAATCACACCCTGGGCTGCATCAAAAGAAGCATGGCCAGCAGATTGAGGGATGTGATTCTGCCCCTCTACTTCGCTCCTGTGAGACCCCACCTGGAGTACTGCATCCAACTCTGAAGCCCCCAACATAAGAACACGGACCTGTTGAATTGGGTCCAGAGGAGGGACACAAAGATGATGAGAGGGCTGGAGCACCTCTGCTACGAAGACAGGCTGAGAGAGTTGGGGTTGTTCAGCCTGGAGAAGAGAAAGCTCCAGGAAACTTTATCATGGTCTTTCAGTACTTAAAGGGGGCCTACAAGAAAGGTGCAGAGGGACTCTTTGTCAGGGAGTGTTACAGTAGGATGAGGGGCAACAGTTTTAAACTGCAAGAGGGTCGATTTAGGTTACGTATTAGGAAGCAATTCTTAACTCTGAGGGTGGTGAGACACTGGAACAGGTTGCCCAGAGAAGCTGTGGATGCCCCAACCCTGGAGGTGTTCAAGACCAGGCTGGGTGGGGCTTTGAGCACCTGGTCTAGTGGTAGGTGTCCCTGCCCATGGCAGGGAGGTTGGAACTAGGTGATCTTTAAGGTCCCTTCTGACTCTAACTACTCTATGATTCTATGATTCCAGAAACTGGAAAGAGCTATCCTATTATGCCAAACTCTATAAATATCAGCTAACCCCAGCAAAAAAAGTCATGCACTCCAGAGTATACTTCCCTTCTAAAAGCTGAAGAAGGGCTGGACTGGCCAAACTGGGTAGGGGTTAACTTTACAACGTCATTCCCTATTGAAGAAAGGGGGAAGCCGATATAAAGCAGGGGCGCAGCAAGACTGAATCTCAGAAAGGCTAAAACCAACCAGCCTTGAAGTTCAAAACAACCACCTCTCAAATGACATTTTCCTCAGACTAGACTTTCACAAAGTCTAGTATTTAGTCACTACAGGGACTGAGGTTCAGAGTCCCTCTATTTGCTGTCTGTGGCTTGCTTAATGAAATACTCAGTATCTGCCCCTTTATACCTCATCTTTCTGAAGGACTAAATACAGTCACTAACTTACCAACTGAGAAAAAACAAGAAAAAGAGACAATAACTCAAGGCAGATTTGAAAAAAAACCCAAAAACCAAACTTCAGTTTTCCATTAAAATATTGTGGTTGCTAACAGCGAGACTATGTCCGTGCAAGCCAGAGAAAGAACCTTTCCAAAGAGTACACAAACATTTCTGTAACTAAATCATTAGTTGAATAATAGAGAGAGCAGAAAGGCTTAGAATGCAATACTTGTGTCGCTCTAATCTGCTTTTCGGAAAAGTAAACTCCTATCCTCCAAGATCTTTGTAGACTCAAGCAGAAACATCATATGCAAACTTTTGCTACTTCCCCTCTTGTGTTAGGATGGTTCAAAAGTTTAATCATTACACTTAACTGCAGTGCTGGCTTTGTCACAACTAATATATCTATGGACAGGCTAAGGAAATCACAGACATATGCGTTAACATGCAAAAACAAAATAAATGATTGCCACAGAGGACCAGATACCACTGCTGTCAAGGTCAGTGAAGTCTGTGAGCATCATAGGGGTGAGACATTGAAATCCCCAGGGATCAAGACTAGAGATGGTATTAGCTTTAGAAGCAGCAGAGCATCTTGCTCTTCAGCAGGAGGTTTACTGCCTAAGATGCTGCCTTAGCAACTGATGCACAGTACAAAAGCATCAGATAAGACATTTAAAAATGTTAAGAGGGTAATAGACAATATAGGAAAACAAGGAAAGTAGGAATTATTTTTTCCTTGCAAGCATTTAACTACTCAAGGATCTCTGGAGGTTCTCAACTTTTAGTTCTCAGCTTTTTGGCTAATTAATTTTTTCTCATTCTAAAAGTTTTATTTTAATTAGCTCCCAAGTTGAGCTACTATAAAGAGTTTTTATTTTCATTCTCTTTTTACTACATGTAAAAAACACTGGCTTCAAAAGTAGGTACTCATTAAAAATAATGAGTGATTTTAATATTGCATAAATATATTCATGACACAGGAAAGAGAAGTTGTCGGGTTTTTGTCGTGATTTAGTTGCTTAGTACCACAACAGAAAAAGCCATATATTTAACTATCAGGAACCTTCCAAGTCAATTAAGTCTTGCTGTCACTAGTGCTCAGAGACTCAAGTCCTTTAGTCAGATGACAGACTAGTGCTTACAACAGTTTATAGTTGTCTTTATTACTGCTTGGAATTTTTCATTCTATAAACTACAGTACAAAGAAGCATGTACAATATAGTCAATACTGCAATAAAATGTGAAAATAGCATAACTGTCGATTTATTGCTCACATTTACAGAGCTGTTTTAGCCTCCAATTATGATGTTCAGCGTTTTTAATAAGTACATATTGACATAGAGGTTTACTTCTGCACCCATAACATATGCATCTGTTGACCAGGTATGGTAATTACTGTGGATTAAAAATTAAGTTCAAGAAATGTTATGTTATATTTTTGAAGATTATATAGTAGTTTCTCAAATCACTGATGCCTTTCATATAAACCTTGCCTTGCAATACGAACATGGTATCACAAATAGATGATGAAATAAGTAAGATGGAAAATTCTTTTTCTTTTGTATCTCCTAACTAGATATTTCTATTTTATTATTATTTTAACCAGAAAAAGCCCAAAATGTATTTTTCTAGACTGGACTCAAAAGTTTGATCTTTGAGAAATAGAGCATTATCTCATGTAAAGCAATCAACCCAAATAAAGATTTACCCAAATACAGGTTCAACTTAAAATTTACCAGGGCCAGTGACATAAATGAATACAATGCCTTTGATTTTGGAGTTGAATGACACTGTTCTAAAGTATCACAAGTACATGTTTTAATTATTTCTCTGTAATCACAGAATCATAGGGGTCGGAAGGGACCTCTGGAGATCATCTAGTCCAACCACCCTGCCGGAGCAGGTCCACATAGCACAGGATGGCGTCCAGGTGGGTTTTGAATGTCTCCAGAGTTGGAGACTCCACCACAGCCTGTTCCAGTGCTCTGTCACCCTCAAAGTAAAGAAGTTCCTCAGCTCAGCTTTGTTGCTGTTTCCTGAAGAGAAGCATGATAGGACATCTCTCTATCAAAATACTTAGATTATCATTTGCTTCAATTCAACTTAAAGTCTACAGTTTTGCAACCAGTTTACAATTAACATTCATTTCTCATGCATGAGATCACCTGCTTACACAATGCAGTAAATCCGTACCTTTGGGGATTTTTCTGGATGGCTTGTTTTACTTCCACCACACATTGCATTTTACTTTGACAATATAGTGAGCAAGGTTACAGTCATTCTATCAAATTTATCTACTTGAATTAGAATCAGAAAGACTAAACTATTTCCTGTGAAACTTCACTGAAAACTTTTTGAAACTTTGAGATGTAATTTGACATCATAAAGGCTCTATAACTTTTGTAATCAACTAATTTCATATGAAAGCGGTGATACAGAAGAAAATAAGCAATAGATACATTTTCTTCTACAAACTTATAAAAAAATACTTCTGAAATCCTAGAAAAAAATAAACCACAATAATATATATCATATTATATTTGCTAAAAAAGGAGACAAAATAGGTTTTTCTAGCCAAGCCTATAGAATGAAGCCAGATGGAATAAGACCATTTAAGAGGCAGCTATGTAGGCATCACATCTGCTTGCTTTGACTACCAGAGATCCACTTAACCTAAAATATTTCCCCCTACAAATCTGAGGACAGTTTCAGCTTCACATTTGTGAGGGTTCTTTTGAGGTCACTAATCCATCCTCATGGCGGGGCTGCTGAAAGGGAGCCTTCCCCAAGCAGAACTTGTCTCCAGGTCACATGCCATGCAAGTCCAAATAGACTTGTGTCTGACAGACAAGCACTTCCATTTTATACAATTTGCTGATGTGGTGTTTCTCTCACGTATTAGTAGCTTACCAGAACTTCAGTATAGATTTGGGGTTAGTGTTTCAACAAATTTACCCAAATGCCTATCTGAATTTACAATGGTATACAACAGGTCAAACAATTCACACCCATTATAAATCCCTGGGTTTAATGCTAACAGTTTTTCCAAATGCAATTGACTCTCTTGGGCAGGGGTTTGTTTTCCAGCTTCTCAATGGTAAAATGCTTCTGTTCTTTTGGGTAGACAGTTATGCATCTTTCCACCTGTGTTTCAAAAGAAGTAGTCTTATAACAATGTCACTGACAGACTCTAATGCTTTTCCTGCTCTGGACCAGGAAGCTGATCTTCAGCAGGTGAAGAATGTCACCATTTTAGAGATATCTGTTCTACTACCCCCATGGAACATGACCTAATGTGACTGAGTTATACATGGCTGCAAACTGAAAGTCCAGTAGAACTTCTGCAGTAGTTAAAGTCAACTAAATTATTCAATTCCACTGGTACTGACAGATTCATACATAATAATTGTAATAGGTACCTGACATTCTAGAAAGTATCCTTCAGCTTGCCATTTTGGGGTCTAAAAATATTGCTTCTCCCCACATGTTGGGAACTATTGTCATATATATCACAAAGATTAAGAAAGGGAGACCAACAAAGAGAACTACCTCTCATGGAAGACTTAGACATAAGAAAACAATTTACTCTAGGTGCCACTTACTGGATTAGCAGGAATACTTTAATCTCCGTGCTCTAGTTCTTCATGTAAATAAGGACTGCATAAAAGGGGATTCCCACACCTCCCCATTTCTTAGACAACTCTGAAAACAACTTCATTCAATACAGTTAAAGAATTGAGAAAGAAGCTTTGAGGAAAACTTTACAAAGAAGTTACAGGTTGTTTTTACAACACTTCATGGTGTGTGGAATATCATACAGTACAGTAAATTAAAGCAAAAATTATAAAGCTGAATGCTGGGTGACTATTGTTCTACACAGGGATCAAAGCAGAAAGAAGTGGACAAAGCAGCATGCCAATGAATAATTAAGACTTTGTACTGAAAGTGTAGGTAAAGAATTCATACACGCAGGGGCTAATTTAACACTGTCTTTCTCTAACTTTGCATAGTACTTTCATAATGATCGTTAAAGAAAGATTTTCTTTTTTTAAGTAGAATACACATTGAGGTTTAAAATGCATTCTCAACAATCTCCAGTTGCTCACTTAGCACAAGTTCTACCTAAAATATTAGTTACATTTCCTTAGACTCATCATTTCTTAAGCATGTATTTGATCATTTTACAAATTTCTGAAAGCTGTACAGTACACGAAAGCTACATAAAAATCTGCAAAAAATACTCATAGTCATTAAAAATTGATGTGATTCTTCTGCTAAGTCATTTCTAAAGCATTTATTAGGACTCTACATTTAAAGACAGAATTATGTCTGCTTACTCAAAACGAGAACTCAAGAAACGTCAACACAGAAATATTAGAAAGCCAGATGACCTGGGGCTTCCCAGAATCTCCTTTTGTATGTAGCTAGATGAAGCAAGATCAGAAGAGAAATCCAGAAAAGGGAGAAGGGTGGACATGACTCTATGCACGTACGTTCACTGCACTCACAGGAGCACAGTAGGAACTCCACCTTCTGGCAGAGATACACTTGTATTCGCAATAGGAATAATGTATTCAGCCTCCCAGCTTCCACCCAGAAAAAAATGCTGCTGAACGCAACTGGTAGATGCTTAATCACACGAGTTATATGCAGCATATTTGAAATGCAGTTGTGTGAAATTAAGCCTACAGCATATCAAATAATGAATAGCTCTTGGAGTTGCAGTTCATGTTAAACAGTCAGAGGAACCAGCAGGAGCAGAAGGCAATCGGTACCACGGCACACCTAGCCCTCCACGCCTGCTGGGCAAGCAGCTCTCCATACGCTGGTCAGCCAGTGCTGTTCTATGTTAGTAGACACGGTTGACATATATTATTAAATGCGTATTTTCCAACAACAAAAAACCAACAAAAAAAAATCATGCTTAGGAATATAAAGACAGCCAGAAAAAGTGTGAATCATTCCAGAAGCAGTGAAAATCCCCGTGCTAACTAGAAAAATAAGCGTTCTTTTTGTATGCAATTTAACACGCTTATGCAGTCTCTTCGTTGATGTGTTATGGTTGGTTTTATGAAATGTAGATATAGATGTTGCTGTCAATTTTTCTCGTTCCCTTTTATGCTATTCTTCTCCTTCACTTGAATTCAACGGAGAGAAAAAAGCCCTTAGAGATGAGTATCTTCAGGCTTTACACTGAATCCTACAAGTGGAGCTCCTAGCCTTGTTGTTAACATCTCCTGCCAATTCTCTCTACAATCTGTTTTGGCAACTTAAGAGACCTTTTTATGTTTTAGCAACTAAACAGGTTGAACAACTGTGCCAATAGCTTCCAAATACAGAGCCACAGCTCAATGTCTGTCAGGGACAGTTTCTAATTTCAGATGTGCACAAGTACAGTAGCGATGTCATTTGTTTTCTCCTTTAGTTGCTACATGAAGACATATTGATATCACATCTGAGGTAGTACCCAATTCCTTATTATTTATGTCTTTCTCCAGAAAACAAGTGTTTAGCTGATTCAAATTATGAGGGAAATCCTTTCCTGAGCTACTTCCCCTGAAGCTGTACAAATTTAACTGGAGGTAGAATATGACCCTTCACACTTAAAAAAGAAAAAAAATCCTACACCATATTTCATTAAAGACAATTAATACATAACCTTTCTCATTCAAATCCACATACACCGCTTTTAAGAATGTTACAAGATTTTCATTTATAAGAAAATTGCATTGTATATAATCAAAAATCATACCTAAAGAAAATGCAATTTTACATAATAATTCCATGAATGTTAAAAACACTGTTTTCACATAAATAAGCAAAAAGGTCTGTTAATTTACCTCTTGGAATCGGGGTGTTTAAAAAAAACAAAAACAGTGGTTGGCTTTATTTGTGGCTTTCTCAAAATCAGCTGGATTTCACGCTCACTCTCTGCATCCAATACAGGCTTCACTAACTTCAGTGAGGAGTTCAGCTCCCAGTGTATGGGGGGGACACCCCCATCCCCCAGGGGTGATGCAGTGATCTTCTCTTTACTAACTCTACTGTTCTTCCTAACTTAAAATAGAAATCTTCACCAAAATAGAATACCGTGCAATTCTTGGAATACTTTGCTTCTTGGAAAGCACATACCTTGGAATGTGCTTTGTAAACCAAATTTAATCCGTTTTCTTATTTTCCTTTTTTACCTTAAGGTATAGTTTTTGTTTCCTATACAACCCAAACCTCCTGAAAAACGAGTCACATAGATATAAATGAACTGCATGACTCCATTTTGCTGGCTCTCCAAGGCAAGAAGGGCACAGATGTGCACTGCTTCTTGCTCCCACATGACTTAAGTTCATAACAGCATGAATGTGGAAGTGAGAAATGCTTACACGGGCTCTCAATGTAATGAGGGCAACCACTGTGAAAGCTTCCATGCACCCTTCCAGCCATACAACCAAGCCAGCAACCTCTACTACCCAAGCACTGGCCTTTATCTTAATGAAAGCTTCTCACTCCATCAATTTGTATGGACACCTGTTTTGCTTTATAGTTTGCAGACATTTACCAGGAACAGATTTAAGAAAGAGCAACTTACTTCACATAGGATAAAGCATGCTTCAAGCCATATATCTAGACATAAAAGTGCAGTGGCAGTAAGCTGCAGCTCATTGCTGCAAACTGCTGAAAGTGTTCCATTTCCCCAAAGGAAATATTATTAGATTCAGTTCCCACTTCTTCATTTAGCCATGTGTCATGATAGATCAATAAACAGACTCTTGCCATCTTCTTTAATTATTCTGTTCCTTTTGCCACCTTAACGTTTTCCTTGTAAAATCGCTCTACAGTTAGCTTATTGGCAAAATCAGCTATAAAAATACATGGGGTTTTTTTTTTTGGTTTGAGAATATTTGCATTCATATTGAAAACCCTCTGAAAGTTCAAGATGGACAAAAACTGCTGCAAGGTCTTTTAACAAAATTAACAAAGTTCTCTGTGTGAACAACGTTTTGTGTGTATTAACTGCCTATTCAATGCCAAGAAGCAGTGGTATCTGCAGCAGAAATGATGGAAAATTTATATTTGGACTAATTGAAAAAATCCTAATAAACTTTTCTAATACTTATAAACAACTATACTTTTTATAATATTTATAAATATTTTCACACATATTAATTCATAAAATCTATTTAAATTTTAAAATGCCTGCTCAGTCATGCAAAAGGTGATAAAAATCCTGCACAATCATCAGTAAAAAAAGCTGCTTAGTTTATGCAGCCTTCCATACATCAATATAGAGCAGCACATTAGTATACGTGGTTTATACCTTTCAAGCTAATTCAATGCTACAACAGTTGTCATTCGGGGAAGATGAACATGAATGTCCCAGAGAGACTTTGTGATTCTAACAAGCATGTTGTACACCTACAGAATTAGGCTTTTAATGATAAAAAACATGAGACACTGCGGTAAATTTCATTCTTTTCTAAGAAACTCCATTCCTGGTAACGTTCATTGAGCCACAAAACAAATTCCGCAAGTTTGGCCTAAGTCTGGAGAGGCAGGCTTGCTGGTGGCAAAATAGCAACAGAAGTCCAACCCCCTCCATCAACCCACTCTCCTTCCACTCTCCCCACTGTCTTCTTTCCTCGCAAAGGCTATATTGATAACATAAGAGATTATTATTAATGTATGCTGCAAAACTTCATATCAGGACAAAAAGACAATATTTTACAAAGATTTCTGCTAAATAACATCTATTATCATTAGTTTTATTTTGTTATTTATCTTCAACAAGAATAGCTACACACTTAACTGTGCTCACTCACCCCTTCAATGAAGCTGTTACAATTTGGTTTCAAATAGGCTCTTTGAGAAGTTTCCAATACTTGAAGGTGTAATCAAAACAAAACTGAAAATTAAATATATACATTAGTATTCTTCCTTTTTGCTATGTATGAAAAGTAAAATTATTTTAGAATTATTAAAGTGCTTACCTTTCAATGTCTTGAAACCTTAATTAGATCCTTAGTCCATGATGTATACTGCTTATCTGATAAATACAGAAACTACTCTGTGTGGAATGTATTTCTATAATACAGGAGTTTTCTAATTAGACTCAAACCGTGGCTTATGCAGAATTATTTTTCTACGATATAATGCCATAAATCAAATTATTATTTTAGTGTAAGCGTAAATGAAATGCAAATTCTTTCATCATGCACATTTTAAAATTCCATTTTACCTTTCAATAATAATAATTTCTAATAGAGTCCATGACTTGGAATCTCTGTCAGCTACATACATAAAGAAAAGAAAACAACTGTGTGTTATTAAGGCTGAATGGAACAACTCTGCATTGTTAAGACTGGATGGAACAAATCTATATTGTTAAGACTGGGTGGTTAGGAGTGAAGAGGAAGGAGTGGTACATCCAACCACAAAGAAAAAAAAAGGGTAAAAAAAAAAAGAAAGAAAAACACTTTTCACATTTAAAACCTATTTCTGGGTCTGAAAAGTCAGGTAGGTACCTTTGGTTCAAGAGCCAGACATTATCATAAACTGTGCAACAAAGTCTTCTTGTCCCACTCAAAAATAGAGATGGGAAGAAAACTCTTCCCCATTTCACAAAACTACTTGTTTGTTTTTATTTTCCCCTTTTCCCACAACACAAAACCCAATATGCTTTGAACAAGAGAGAGAGAAAGAGTATGCAAGTGAGCTGTGTCATACTATTCTATATTCTGATGTGGAAGGCACTGGTTTTGGGAGATCTAATTAAATTTCTTGGCATGCCAAAGCCCAAAACTGAGTACTGTAGGCCTGCTGTAGGGTACTCCTCTCAACCTCTCCTAACGGAGCAGACCCATGCAGAGGATTAAGTATTCATCACAGCATTGCCTGTTTCATCTCCTTGATGCGTTCCAGAACTACCCCACACAAAAGAATCGCTCTTGCTCGAGGAAGCTATGTAGGTCATGAGAGGACCTAATTTAAGTTCCTGGTCTGAATAAAATATAGAGCTGATTAAAACCAGGGACTCGCTGAAGTTTCCCAGATCCCAAATGGAAGTCTTAATAGCCATGCTTTTTGCCACTCTGAAGAATACATCTTTCTCTCTCACAAATCAGAAATTTCAGTTAGCCCCAGCATTCACGTAAGATATGAGCTTTTGTTCTCGTATTATCTACCTATAGGAGCATTTGCACAGGTCTTAAATCAACGGTCCTCCCCATTGGCCAAGGCTCCAGGAAATGAGCCTCAATTTTTCACCTTAAAGACCATTTCTAGACGTCAAAATCTTAGCTAGCGAACGCTTCAGCAAGAATGGTGCATCTCCGTTGCTGTGATAAACAAGTATTTTTCAGTGACTCTTTTTTTTCAATAAAATCCCAACCTGAAAAAACTTTTTTCTTTCAAGTAAATAAACTCCATAATTTTCTTCCTATCATACTTACACTGGGTTCTTCTCATGCCATGCTGTTATTTTATTACTACAAGGAATGTTTAAAAAAATTTTCACAAAATGGAGACAATTTCTCGCTGCAGAAGAACAACCAGGAGGGAAGCGAGGACAAGCTAATGGTGTTGATTCTGTATCATTTCTAGCTCCCCAGTTCTTATCTATTCCATACATATCATAGCTTGCACTACATATCACCCAATATTCTATCATGCAGTGAGTTAAGCATGCTACAAGGGAATACAATATAAATAAATAACTTTTCTACTGAAAACGTAAGTCAGGAAAAGCCCCATTTTTAAAAATCCCACCCCAGAAAGCACTCTCTACTCAAGCTCCAAGCTAATAAAACACATGGTTAAGTTTTGCCATTCCTTTCTCATCTCGCAGAACATTGTCTTGCATGTATTTTCTTTTAAAACGTGGTATCAAAATTTTGTCTGCTTCTAGAAAACTCCATCTTGCCTGTTATGCTAATTTTGAACCACCCCTGCTAAAAAAAGACAAAACTTTACAGCTTATATAATTTATATAGTTTACATGTAAATAAAAAGTTACAAAAGTATTCTTACTTGCTGGTAAGTCTATTAAAAAAGCGAAAAGTGTCAAATCATTTTAGTATAGAAAATAGTTTGAGCATACTTGCTGAAAGCTGGAGAGGTGAACACACATTGCCAATGTGCTGTACAAGTCCATGGTATAAAGTTACACACACTTCAAAATCTGACATACACAAATCTGTCACCAAAATCAGATTCTTCACTCTCACAGACTTCATCAGAAACACCAACAAACATGCCTTTTCTTAGACACACTATTTCTCCATCTACAATCACTTTAGGTGGCAGTCACATACATTACTGATTTGTTCCTGAGTCCTTTTCAGTCTTTGTAACTCCGGCGTATCGGTCACAATACTGAACCCTCTTCCTTTGCTTTCTTCAAAGTCTCTTTTGTATTTTACCTACAGAATAGAAAATACAGAAGAACAGGGTTGTTTTCATTTTCCACAATGTGCCCCTAGCAATGTAGCAATTCTTTTTTACTGTAAATAAAGGATTTGTGAAAGGGCTTTCAGCCCTTAAAGGGGAAGTCTTCCTTCATCTGCAAACACAGATAGGCAGCAACTGGGCAAAATTTCCCATTATCCGAGCAACCGCCTCCTCAGGGGGTGCCGTGGGCTCACTGCAACTGTGGAGAGAAGATCGCTCACTCTCCGTGGTCATTACATTGTCAAAGCAGTAACCACTGAACGACAGATGCCAACACAGCATCAAGCAAGCACTTATTTTCACACACAAAAAAAAAAAAGCTATAACTAAATCTGGACTCTTCTAATACACAGCTTCACATTCCAGCTTCTCGTCATGATGAGTCTACCATTCTTCTCCCCAGCTGAAACATAAATTACACATAAAGAAAATGCTGCATGAAAAGAGTATTTAGAAGATTGCAAAGTCAAACATTCATAAGTTAGGGAATGGCTGCCTATACAAGCTTAATTTGTCCCTCTTGCACATATGCATTATGAAATTGTCTTTAATCAGGTACTCATATATTACGTTTTGACAGGCCCCCTGCTTTATTCTATACACAGCAGAGATTGTTCCATATATGGTTGTATTCTTTTTCAGACCAGGCTATTCAAATCCCACCATCAAGGTAGGGATATTAGTTTCCTCAGGAGGTTTTTTATAGTCCTCATCACAGTCATTAATCAATTTTCATAATGCACCCTAGAAACTAGAAATGGCATTATCCACACTTCTAGGGCAACCTGAGAACTGAGGTGAAAAAAGCTTAATTTCCAAAAACATACAGAGGTCTCAGGGTGTTCACTGTCAGATTCCTAACACTTGAATACATTCAAGTTATGGATTTAAGTTATTTGGGCAAATACTCAGTACTTCTGCAAATCAGTCTTGGGGAATCTCAATTTCAACATAAAGAAACAAGATGAAACCTGCAAAATCTTAAGTCACTGTTGAGCAACAGACAGAAATCTGTAGCAAAGATGGACTTGGGACCCGTATTTCCACGGATGGATTTAGCTACCTTATCCATAACAACTTCCTTTTACTTCCTATGTCCCCTGCTTTATTCACTACACACATCCAGATTTTGCAATGCATGGGAGAGCAGAAGTACAAAGTCCTTTACAAAATTGATAACCAGAAAACAACCAGCTTAACCAAACTTTCAGTTCAAGGTTGGCTTAGGTTTATTTCACTAGCAAGCACTTAATGTTATCATGGTGATATACTGAAAAAACTCCCTAGATCACAAAAGTAAAGTTTCACACGGTTATAGAATACAGTTTGTCCTGCCCATCCTAACCCTCCATGCGTATGTTCCTACCCTTTGCATTTTCTTTAAATGCACTTCTAGTGTGCATAGCTACCATTGTATACAATTCACGTATAGGCCCATCAAAGAAATCCTTGAGTCACTGTAGTAAACGAGCACAACAACAATTTTTCCTGTGTTGCACCTGTAGAGGTAGCTGGAATTCACACACAAATTACTCTGGATTTCACCTGAGTATATTCTTTTCACACCATCTTCAGACTAAGGAAACAGGGCTTCCATTCTGGCTTTTAAGGAAAGCATGGACTGGTGGCCCATGTCACCAGTCATCTCCCCTAGGTTCAAGCCTTTTCTTTCCATTTGACCACCATTATCAGGCATCACTTTGTCTCCCTCTGAGTTTCTAAACTAGTCTATTCCACTTCCCCATAGCTTCTCGCTAAGTCACTTTACCCAAGGCACTTCAGACACCTTTCTCAAATATGCTTTTTCTGTTGCTTATTGCCTCCCTTTACTTCTGCCAAATGGCTCTACATCTTCCCATTGCGTTGCAGAGGCTTCCTTGAACATACTGGCTGGACATAATATTCCTGGACTGTCTGGTGTTAAGAAAGAGGTTTTATGAGTATATGTGGCGTTTATTTGAAGTCATACAAAACTTGACCAAACTTGAACAGACTTCCATGGCCAAGGACATGTGCCTAACACAAAAGACTTTCTTCCATCTCAGCAAGCTTCAACTCCTCAGCCCTAAATACTAAGACAAAAGAGCTGTTCAGCAACAACAACCAAACAAAAAAAAAGTCCATTTCAAGTAAGGGAATAAAAGTCTGTCCTACTCTCAGCCTTGGAAACAGCTGAGTATTTTGCATAAGAATCCCAAATTTGGCCTGAGGCAGACAGCTGACATGGAAATGTTCAGCCTTACTGCTTAAAGTTTACAATAATTACGAGCAAGGGAACACACCTTATAATGGTGTGGGAAATGGGCTCAGCCCTGCATATAAGAAAGATTACCTATTGTTAGAAAGAGCATTTCCTGTTATTAGTTCCAAATGTACCAGCCATTAACTTCAAATGACCTTTATTCGTCTTACAAAAGAACAGAAGAAGAAGAGAGGGAGTTTTTACTTCACATTATTTTAATCCTTGTCCTGGTTTGAGGTAAAACACGACCGGTTTTGCTCAATAACTCTACTTTCTAACTAGGCCTCTTCAAACTGCTGAAATGAGCGGCATGTTGTGGAGAAAACTGTTGGCTCTCAGAGCGATAAGACCCATGTTTGTAGCTGACGCCAAGGCATGGGATGCAGAGAGGCTCCTCCTTATACTTATTGCTGTAGCAGCCAAGAGCAGCCAGCTTTGTTATTTGCCCCGTTGGAGGGTCAGAAGCAGAAAAGCGTAGAGGGGTCCCACCTGTGGGGAGGAGCAGACAGGACAGGTGACCCCAAACTGACCAACAGGGTGTTCCATCCCATCTGCCCCATGCTCAGTATACAAAAACCTAAGGGACCAAAGGGTCAGCTTTTTTCTTCAATGGGCAGCTTCTGAGGAGGACTCTGTTCATCTGCCTTTGATTCCAATCCTGAATCCAGATCCAGAATCCAGCTCCCGTCTGTCACCGAGTCCAGTCTGGGACTTTCCCAGTGCCGTCTGGTGACATAACTGTTATCCTGGGAACTTCATATGGTTTTGTACATATTTCATTATTTTATTTTTATTATTTTATTCTTTATATTTCATTAAAGTAGTTTAGATTCTTCTAAACTAGTCTTTTTCTCTCCCAAGAGAGGGAACATCTGTCGCTCTGCCTGTTTGGGCCAATCTGGCCCAAACCATGACAATCCTTCAGTCAGACAGAAAGGGCTCCTACTCTTTATTAATAAATCACTTCAGAGGAGTAAGGTTATCTCTATCCTTTAGAGCAACTAAATACTCTAAAATCATTTTAAAAATAAGTTATTTAAAATACTAGCAAAGTTAATCTATGCATTATTTGATTTTGCTATCTTACTTCAAAATGTAGTTTTAAGTTATAAAAATCACAAATAAATGTAATGTTTCAAGAATGCCACAGCTCAGTGAAACGTGGCCCGCAAAAAACACCGGTTATTATACGTTCAAAAGAACAAAACCCCACAGTGTCCAGAAAATGCCAAATGATAAAGATGCCATCAGTCATTCAGAACTTGCAACCAAGAAAATCCTATTCAATATCAAAAATGCATCTGAATGAAGATGGGAGAAAACAACTGCTTACTGACCTCCAATTTTAGATAATTTTAAAATTCAAGTTTTTCTTACCCAGAAAACTTTTTGTTACTCCAAAATCAGGGACTAAAATGCAAATTAATTGTTTTAAACCAATTTACAATAGAAAAGAATATTCTATAGTATAAAAGCTGTAAATATCACGATGCTGAATGACTTAAGTGCATAAATGCCTGGCTGGGATGGAGTCAGCTTCCCTCAGAGCAGCACATAGAGTGCGATGCTTTGTATTTATAGCTAGAACAGTGCTGGTAACACACCAGTGCCTGGGCTATTGCTAAGCAGTGCTTGCACAGCATCAAGGATATCTTGCCAACCCCATTCAAAGGCCAGTAAGCTGGAGGTGGGCAAGAAGTTGGAAGAGGACACAGCCAGGACAGATGACCCAAACTGACCAAAGGGACATTCCATACCATAAAACACCATACTCAGGAACAAAAGCCAAGGAGGGGGCGGCATTTGTCTTCTGAAGTAACCACTAAGTGTACTGAGGCCCTTCTTTCCCAGAAATGGCTGCACATCGCCTGCTGATGGGAAGTAGAGAATAAATCTTTTTTTTTTTTTTTTTTTTNTTTTTTTTTTTTTTTTGCTTTGCTTCTGTGCATGGCCTTTACTTTTTTCCCATTAAATTTGACCTATGAGGTTTTTTTCATCATATTTTCTCCCTTTATTCTGCTAAGGAGGGGGAGTGACAGAGCGGCTTGGGGGGCACCTGGCAACCAGCCAAGGTCAACCCACGACAAACTGGAACCCTTGAAATTTAGTTTGGACATGGGAATGTCTATAACCCCTAATGACTGAATCATATATGAGGTAATTTCCTACAAAGATACTTTTTAGCAACTCATCACCAAAATCCAAGCCAGTAGTTCATAATGCCTCCCTCTTGGCTCCAAAATTCAGTGCAGTCTCAGAAATGCAGAGCACCCTCAGTAGTGAGGGCCCTGAAAAACTGATCCTTTGAGAAACAATGTGTGGCATAAACATTAGAAATAAAACAGTAATAAATCACCATAAATGAAAAGTGAAATTTTAAGTGAAAATACTTCACGAGAAGTAATTCTGCACAGACCCATAGTGAAAGGACTAAGTGATCCAACAGATCTTTAACAAATCAAACTTCTCAGGTTCATAACATTAACAAGATATCTTTGAGAGGCCCAAAAACAGGACTGTGTAAATCCACTCACAAGGTCAGCAGCCAAGGACAGAGGGTCCATATAACTCTGTACATAAAACCTTATGTTGGAGAAAATTCTGCTCATTTTTTTGCAGGTATACTTGGTACTTGGCAGTTGAGCCACCTATTAGCAAAACAAGATTAATTTTCCTGAAAAAAATACTCTGAAAATATAAATACAGCCCTAAAGATTGATTATTCTCTTGGGGTTTTTGGCACTTACCCTTAGTCCAGACTTATTTGCAATAACAGAAGCATGTATTAGTTGAACAAACATAGGAGTCCAAAAGCACCAAACAAAAAGAAAGCAGAGCAAGAATTCAACATTGTGGATCCTTATGCTCTTATCATCACTGGAGTGCTGTGAACAATGCCAACCTCAGAAGCATTGGTCATTCCATCTCTGCCTCAAAAAGTTACTCAGCCGCGACAAACTGAATACTAAATCCTCAAAAGCTAAGGCAATGTCAAAGCTGTTTTCATGCACATTCCCTTCCCCACTTCACTGTAGAGACCAGGTAACTATGCCAATAATCTGCTTCCAAAATATCCCCTTTCCTTACTCTGACACACTGCACAGTCCCACAGACTGTGACATGCCTGATGTCCAGCAAGGAAGTAGTAAGCAGGGCAGAATGAGACGACGGGGACCCCTCACACCAAATTTGCCCTGAGAGGAATGTTCATAGACCTACAGTCTTTACCACACCTTGAATATTTATGAGGTTTTTTCAGTATCTTGTTTTTGAGGTTTGCCCAGAGCCATCTGCTCCTTCTGTGCCCAACACACACAACTCTTTCCCAAAGGTCACCATCTGCTAATACACTGGTTTTCACAGACTGGCAAGAAATCTTCTTCCACAGTACAGGTCCTACAGGTACATCTTGGCAAAGATGCCTTTGTTTAGATCAGCTTCTTCCATAGACCACCTAAGCCTGTTGATTTTGCCTTGGTTTATCTTGCTTCTTACAAACTTAATAACAAGAGAGACAAAAAAATTGATCTGTAAATTAGGTTTTTATGAACATGACTTTAAAAAAATGTTTACAGGTAAATCAAATGTAAAGAATAATTCCAGACTAAACTCACTAAGACTTCCTTTTAGTTGACTAGTCCCTCTTATGAAGGATCCCTAACATCCTATCCGACAAAGCTAGGTTTCAGTCTTCACAGCATAGCCTGTCTTCTAACACTGCCCATAGCTTTAAATCCCATTCATCTTCCGCTCACATTAGTGGTACATTTAAGTACACATCTAAGACCCGCCAACAGTTGGTACCCAATCCGCTCAAGCATTGCTTCTCCTAATGGCAGTAAAACAAGGTCCTCCCACTGTCACACAATCAGAACTATTGTCCACAGTAAATCTAAACAGATATCTGGAACGCAGGAACTGGGAATAACCCCTAGGGCAGACTAAACTATCCTCAAGGTTTTCATATGAACTGGAAGCTATAGGTTGGGCATGGCTTAGGGAAGTCAAGGAGCTATGAACTCCTAAAAGGCCACTGATGAACGAGTGTTGATGGAACAAGGGACTGCAGGGTTAAAGATTTCACCCCCTTGGTTTTACTGTTCTTAGCTAAAGGAATCTGCATTAAAAGCAAAAAAAAATTGTAGGGTGTAAAGTAAAACAAAACAAATATTCCCCAGGACTGCATTTTGCAATTTTTTCAAACAGTCATCAGAATGTGCATAGTTGTATTTTAGAATTTTTTCCTTTTGTTACAGTAAAAGAGCCATTTTCACAACTCACAGCTCTGAAGCATTCATAAGAGATGAAAATATCCGAGAGAAGAAATTTTCTCATTCAAAGGTGTTTTAAATCTGAAAAGGCCAGCGCTCCAACATGACAAAAAACATTTGTAGCTGTACAGAGTTAAAAGGTCCAAGTGCCATCACTAACATTAAATATACTGTCTTTCTATATACACCATTCAAACAGTGGGCAAGTCTGTCTGTGCTACCCTGTAGAGTATGTCTGAGCTAGTATCCGACCATCTGCAAATCTCTGCACTATAATTCCCTGAGGACCTTCACAGTTTTGCCAGCAAACTACTTCTAACATACAAAAATCTTGGAATCCACGTCAGAACAGTTAAAATACTGGATGGGTGCAAATTAAAATGTATAAATAGTAACCCTGGAGATAATGTCTCTATAATGTGGTCTCTTTATACCAAGGATGGTGAGAGTGGTTCACAGAAAAATCACAGGCAAAAGCATTCCAGACCCCGGGATGTGCAGGGACAGGAAATTGGAGGCAATGAGAGATCAACAATTTCAGAATGAGAAAAAGATGGAGTCCTCTGTTTGGATGTATCACAACAGCATGTGAACAGTAGCTGGGATCCAAGTAAAATTATGACTGAAGATCGGGCAATCTGAGACTGTTTCAACAGTCTTCCATCCAAACAAGTCACTGAGGCTCCACTCCATCAAAAGTTATTGCTGCTGAAACCACTTAGGTGCTTCTGCTCAAGAAATTATTTTTATGCCACTATATATGTCGCTCAAGTACCTTGCACCCTGTTTTGCTATTGGGCAAAATGGAGGTCAGTCATATCCTTTTCTATTAAAATAGAGCATTAATGTTCTCCAAAGTCCACACACACAGAGAAGGCTACATAAAGAACAAGTCGATGGCAGATCAAGCTCTCTTTCCCCCACTTCCACCAGCAATTATCATCTGTTTAATATGTAAAAAAAAATAAACTTTACATCAACATTATAGAAGCAGTAAACAAATTCTGTACAGAACTGCAGTCAAGGAGAAATGAGGTTGCAACTTATCTCATTTCAGAGAAATACTGTCAGATCTTCTTTCCACTCCCTATCACTTGGTATGTTCTGTATTTGAACTAGTTTATCTCCAAGGAACAGAGTTCTGAGGAGATGAAGGATTTCTTACTCTGCCACAACAGAAATAGATCTGCCTTTACCATATCTCATCTCCAGGCAGAAAATGAAAGACTAATATATATATAATTTAAATGCAACCTGATAAATTACCGCAAATTTTAATAATACCCTCAAAAATTAAACTGGTGATAGCAAACTCCTCCAAAGGGAAGGATAATTATCAGACATAAAGGGGGTATGGGGCAGGGGAACACCTAAATGCTTCATGTATAGATTTGCTAAATCCTGGAATATGGTTTTAACTCCAGGTTCTGAACTAAGCATACAGTCACTGTCTTGCTGTTCTTTCCAACAGAAAGGAGAATGCTCAGGCATCCACCAGGAAAATGATGAACGCATGAGCTGTGTACTCTGAAGGAAGTACGCAGTAAATCACAAGCATGTGTGAGCTTGCTCTGCCTACTCTCTAAGGTGGACAGAAAATGCATAACTGCTGGTTGGCTGGGGCATCATGACTGAGCTAGCAAGTCCTGCTGAGAGGCAGGATATGTTCGCTTGGGCTCAGTGCCATGCAAACCATGGCCATGCAGCCTTCAGTTGGCTCATGGTACTAGCAGAGCTCAGAGGCATCTGCCCACTGTGTACCAGAAAGATATAATCCAAAAACGTACATCCACAGAAAAGACAGGCAGCCATAACAACAGTTCGGGGGGGGGGAGGAAAGCCCCCAACAAAAACACACCAAAATAAAACCCAAAAAACCCACCTAATAAATCTTTCATATAACACGAGGACCATATTGGTCCAAAGAGAGCAGAAAATTTCAAAGGATCAAGCCAAAAACTGAACTAAAAAATACAGCATGGGATGTAAAAGATTGACCCCAGAAGGAATGTACAGAAGACTGACCTCAGAAAACTAATACAGACCAAGGGTGCAACTTGTAGTCGTATATTGCAAAAGGTAACCAAAACAAACACTAACAGGCAGCAGAAGCCAGCATATGACACACAGGGGGGAAAAAAAAAGTCTGTAAAACTTGCATGAACAAGTGCCAAAAAAATCAGGGAACATTTGCTGCTCTAGCAGAAGAAGGAGGCTGAAATGAGTCCAACTGAGAGGAACCAGAATGCAGCCCAGAACAAAGTGCAGAGGAAAGAGATGTGAAAAAAATCTAGATTTGAGCAACACAGACATGCAGGCACGCGGGCATTACAGAAAACAACGAGGTGCAGTGGCAATTATTGTTTCTGGCCTCTGCTAACAGCTTAGCAAACTCGGGCTGTCTCATGTCTGTCACTTAGATGCCACGTAGCTGGCACCTTATATACTACTTACATAGTAATCTATCCTCAAGTCTCATTATTCTACAGCTTCACTTCTCTTCTCTACTCTGCTTCCTTGATAAGGACATGCCATCTCTTACTCTATGGAGTTAATGGATCATATGCCTTTAGGTGCTCTTATGGAAGCTCCTTACAACTGTTTATTCTGTCATTTATTGATTATTTCTTGGAAACTGATATATCAAGTGGAAGCCTGCAGTGCAACCCCCGTTGCAAAATCCTTACCTGTTGTACACACTCTGTGCCCCCTTTACCATATTAGTTATAGATGTCTCATGCAGTCTGTTCCTCTGTCTCTGTATAAGGTTTTATCTTCATTACCGAGTGGCAGAAATATAACTTGGAGGGCAGAAAAATTTTAAGGATTTCAGAATCTGCTTACAGTTAAATGGACATGATAGATAGTCCCCCTCCCCTACTCTTCAGTATCTATCTAATATTTACATCATCAGCCTTTCAAATATCATGATAACAACAAGCAGAGTGAAACTGTTAGGAAAGTCATACAATTCCAAAATTACAGCCACATAAACTGAGATCAGAAGATGCCAAAAGCCACCAACAAAATCATTGTTGCAACCTGGTTCTGACTGTATTTTCTTCATCCACTCTGATGCTTGAATCACCTGAGTAGATGCTTTCCAATACCTCCAAATCGTTTGCCTCTACACCTAGAAAATGCTTACACAGGTAATCTACCTCATTCACAAAGGGAATACAGGCTCATCACCTCAGAGTTCCTGGCTCAAGCCCACACTTCCCTACGCACACTGGGAACTGGGCCACTGGACCACTGTCCTGCCACAACTCACAGGAAAGAGACACGGGTTGTGCTAGACTCCTGAAGCTACAAGACCCAGGGGTTACATATCAAAAATCCTTAGCCACATGCTCAAGGAAAAGCACTACAGTGAGAACATGATTAATTGGGGGTAGTTTTAGAGTGTTGATGGTAACAGGGAAATTAGGCCGTTCCATTTTTCAGTTACCTAAGCAAAATGGGCAGTAAAAATACATCCAGTACCCTCACCCCACCCCCATGAAAAACATTTGCTGCTCAGACTCACTTTAACATTCTTAAACTGAGATCAGATAATTAAATCATCCTCCAAGCCTGGCCTTCAATTTTAGGATCCTCTTTGGGAGCCTCAGCTAAAGCTTGTTACAGTTAATTTCAAAATTCCAAGTAAGTTCAGTTTATCCTTTAATACAGCCATTATCCCAGAGAATTCCTCAGGTGGTAATAAGTGGCCAGGAACAGTGGGCTCATCAGACAAAAAGCAGATGTCTCTAGTACAGACACCTACACACAACCTCATCAACCAACTTGCTTTTACAGCGAGTGGAGAGAAACAGGCATTTTCAGAGAACAACCCAGCTCATCCTGAAGAAGATACTTAAAACATCATAAACATGCCTTAAAATGTAAAGATACACCTTAAAAATACCTAAAATAACTTTAGATGTCTTAAAAAGACATCTAAAGCCAGGTGAAATGAATTCTATCCAGAGCTCCAACACTCCCCATCGTATTGTCTATACATCTCCTGTCAGGCTGCATTTTTGTGAGGTGCTTCAAAATAAATTCGTGACCAGTTTCCTAAATCTGCAGAATTCTAGAGCTGCACATGGATGCCAGTACTGAGTTTGGCGTGGGATCAGTTTTCAGGCACAGAAACTATCACCTGCATAAAGCACAGTGTTTTTTAAACTGAGAGCTGAATCACCAGATTTTTTTCAAACTGTGCTTGTAGAGCAATATGTAAATTGAAACTAAAAGAGTGGTTATTTATGATGTGTAAAGGAACGAGAAGGGCAAGGTACCCTTTAAATATATCCATTATTCATTCCTACTGAATACACATGACTTCTGCTTCAAACAGCGAGGGATATGTTGTGAGAGATGCCCTTCTAATAAAAACAAGGCAGGAATGTTAGTACCAGAAGGTTCCCTGCAGGCTAAAAAGTGACAGTTGGCTGGGCTAGGATCAGAGCAAAAAGTGGGGTGTAGCAGCAGGGCCTGCTTACACACAGAAAAAAGCAGAAAGAAAAGGAAGGATCCACAAATTAGAGAAATTATTCCAGAAATTAACTAAAAACTTAAAAAAACCAACCAAACAAAAACCCAGTCTGTTTCAGAAAAGGAAGATCAGGCATTCTGAAGGAGCAGATAGGGGCTGTAAGTTGCCTTTCTTATCAGAGATGTAGCCAATAACAATGAGTAGAAGGGGAGGGAGGGAAGAGAAAGAACAGTTACAAATCACTCCAGTTCTAAAAGCTGCTCCCTTTGTTAAATGGCAGTTAGTGGAGCGAAGGTGGGAATTTAAAGAAGGATCTTTGTTATTTAAATGCTGTCCTATGCCGCTTTTTAAAAACTTCCTTACAAATGTATAATAAACCAACTATTTTTTAGTTCCAAGCACTAAAGGCCACAGGGCTTGGGCTTTGGGTTGTTGCTTTTTTCCTTTACTGACCAGGGAAGACTGGGAGAGAGGTCATTGACTCTTTAAAAGACACGAATGACATTCCTAAATCTGTATATATCCTACCTTCTGATTGCTTTTAGATTTTGAAAACATCTACACAGAGGAGATTTGCCATTACTGTAAAGCTTTCTACTTGTGAAACAAAGTAGACTGATGAACTTTCACATAACTTTAAATACTGTTTTGGTTTTTTTCTTTCTTACCTCTAATAAGCAGGAACTTATCCCTCCCAAGACAACCTAATCTTTTTATTTTAGTGGAGTGAGAGTAGTGGCAGGGATAGTCTGACAGTAATGATACAAACTGTATGTGTCATTTGTATGCAAGGAAATAGGAGGGCTGGCACACCATGTTAAAAAACCTCTGAAAGATGCTAATTCCCTCAGAAATTAAATTGTTTACATATTTTTTAGAGATTTGTTTATCTGGAAGGGAGAAGTCTCAGCCTACATTCAGCCAGCATGCTATCTCCTTTTGAATCTCTCTGGAAACATCATACCCTACAGGTAAGATGCAACAGGGATTTTGGTCTGTGCCATTCAGTTCACCTGTGTGGGGAGGTATGTTTCATTGAAGGCAAAAACAGCTTCTGCGAGTAATACAGCCAGCCTGCACAAATCAAATAGTCTGAAAAAGAGACCCATTTAAATCCACTGAAATGTTCATTAATTGCAGATAATTTCATCCAAAGCCTAAAGGACTCTCATGCATAAGATAAAAAGGCACAACTTCTGGCAGTTGCACAATGTGCTTTCCAACAGAGAATCACAGAATCATAGAACGGTTTAGGTTGGAAGGGACCTTAAAGATCATCTAGTTCCAACCCCCCTGCCATGGGAAAGGACACCTCCCAACAGACCTCATTGCTTATTTGAATGACAGAGATTAAACACAAACTTCCCAGATTCCAAACAATGATTGTTCTTTTCCTTGATAATTTTTAATATTTTCGGCTGCAGGGAAATGCAGTTACTCACAGCAGTAAGTTTGATCATCGGCTCTACAGTCAGCTTCAGTGCACACTCACATATTTTGAGAAATGGTAAATGTTGCAAAATTAGTTTTAATATAGTACAGAAAAGAAGTCTGGAAGCAAACACAGCGTCTTCACAACAGAAAAGCCCCAAAAAGCAACATCCTTGTTACTCCATGCAACTGCCTCTATAAAGCACATTTGAATCATTATGCCTTGTTACTTAAACAGGCCAAATAGGAGTAATTCTGGGCAGGCACTTAATGGGCAGTATTTCCGCCAAGACATTGTTTTTATGTTATTTTCCTATCAGAAAGCTTAAATGCACATTATAAGCCCTGCCTGCTGGAAAGATATTATGGACTATTTTCCAAAGGGTAGGAAATTTTGAAATGAGGCCATTCTGATGTCTTTTTCCTGAAAGATCTGCTGCTGCTGAACTGGTCTGTGTGTGCTGTAGTGGGACTGTGTTCAACATACTGTAAGCAGTAGGAACACAGACCTCTAGAAACCCAGCGTCAACTAGAGCCAGTGCTTGAAGGGGCCTGTTCTGCACAATGGCCCGCAGCCGTCTCGGGAAACCTCGTTAGCAGTGAGGCAATCATTGGTAGAGTGATAGTGAAGCTCAAAACCTGCCAAACGAAGAATGACCGCTCTTCTGACACTTCCAGAATATGCTGGAAACAGGCACATAATGCAAGAGGATGGCGAGCAAAGGAATAAAGGCACCGGCACAAGACAGAGGGCTGCAAGAAGAGAGTTCAGCGCTGCCACAACCACTGTCAGACCACAGCCCAGGAAAGGAATCAAAAATGAGTCAACACAGGTATATCGTCCACACAGCATTCCAGACAGCTCTCTGTTAGACTGCTGAATACCAAACTTATTAGTTCTTCTATTTCCTCATCTGTTTACACCCTTCTCCTGGCTTTTACAGATGGAGCATAAGCTCTTTTAAGATACTGAGGGGTTTTGTGTTGAATTTGTACATTTCCTAGCACAGCATGCTGCGACCAGAGCCACCAGATACTGCCGTAATCTGGGTATTTGCTGAGAGCTGACATAGTGGCAGCGGTTCTCTCTGCCAGAATTCAACCAGGGTGTTCAGATGGACACCTACACTCACTGACCGACAGCGCCCAGTGGTTCACGTCAGTATCGTTTGATGTATTTGGGGTCTACAAACCAGCAAGGTCCAGGAAATTGGCTACAAAGGCAGAGGAAGGAAGGAGAGGAGGCAGAGAAGGACTGGCAGCAGCTAAGTGAGGAGTTACACTCCATTCCCTGACCCAGACCTGTGTCAATATGGTGTGTTAATGCTGCTTGTCTCAAAGATGTATCAATACTGACACAGGCACTGCCTATACCAGACTTTTTAGATGTGTGAGAAGCACACATTTGAACAGCTCGTCTGTCACCGTGCACATGGTGCGGCTCATATCAGCATACGGCACTGGCATGGGGAGCAGAACGTAGAGGCAGTTCGTACCAGAGAAAAAAATATTTTTGGTTGGCTTAGTCTAACTTCTGCCACTCGGAGGAAACTGTGCACTGTGTATGCACTACTGTCTCGTGTCAGTCTCAGCTCACACTGTCACACCCCTGACAACAGCTTTAGTTCAGATTTGGCCCTCCAACCAACAAGGCATCAGCTGGCAAGCCACAGGCTGCTGCATCCAAAACACCCTGTGCTTCAAGGTGGTTTTTTACCTGTTGGCTACACATTAGTACTAGCCCAAGATAGGGGGGAGAAGCTCCTGGGGGACTTCTGGTAGGTTCACCCTGTTGGATTCTGCTTGAAATGAGAGCGCTGGTGGCTGCAGAGGTGGTGGAGCAAGCAGCGGTCAGGGTCAGGCTTCCACCCGCAGCCTCAGAGGCTGCTCAGTGCAGCAAGGTCTGCAAACCACGTGCCTGAGAGCCGGTGGGAGCGCAGAGCTCGAACGGGAGATGGGACCGGGACAACGGAGAGAGTGAGATGCAGTTACCTGAGAGGGAGAAGACCAGCAGGGAAGAGAATTTCAAGGATAAACTTAAGAGGGTTTGGGATATATGTCTGGCTGCATGCACACATTCTTGGGAGCCTCAAAAAATCCTGGACCTGTCTCAGTAATTTTCTAAAGAAAAATGGAGGGGAAAAATATATTTGGCATTGCTAGAATACCAGGTGGCTTCACTGTTTGGCAACCATCTGGTCTCAGTTTTCTCTTTGTTAATAGCACCAGCATCAAATGAGACAGAAATAGGAAATGTTAACTATTAAAATATACACAATTAGACAAATAAAAGCTACCATAAAGCAAAAGGAATCCAGCAAATGGATGGCAGTGTTAAATGCATGGCAACACATTTAAAAAAAAAAATTAAAGGCAAGGCCATCCTGAATTATAACTAAATACCAGTTAATTTAATGCTTGTAATATTACACATGAATTATTATATTTTTGCTAATGGTTTATCATTGTCCTCCCCTCCAGCTCCTCCACATGCCATACAGTATGAGAGCTGCAGAAACAGCCAGAAATGTTCAGATTACAAAGAAGGCAACTCAACACAGAAGAGAAAAACTAGAGGAAGGAGGGAAAAAGCAGGGGAGCCAGAGCTGTAGGTGAGTACAAAGGACCAAACCAAAGACCCATATGTATTGATCTGTCATTTAAAATTAAATTAAAAAGAAACCATGTTTGAATTTCACTTGGGTTTTTTTTTCAAAGATAGTTCTCTGAAGTCTCATTGCTTCAAGATGGTTATTACCGTCCCAAACTAAGATCAGTTATTACTTCAAAATATGAAGCGTATGCAAGCCTAATTTTTCAGATGGGGGAAAGACAATGTGCAGCTTCATTTGCCTCCATGAAAAACCTCTTGTTTGCACATCTGCAGTAGGCAATTACATGACATGTTGCTTTTGCACATTACTAATCTACACCCACAACATATCTAATTACAACTTTGCATGCCGAGTTTAAAGTCTTTGTCGCGTTTGCTTTGTTATTTTAGAGATGAAATAAACCACCAAGTAGAAGTAGAAAAATAACAACTATAGCAAGCAAATCTAACTTGAAAATTGAAGCAGAGAAGCAGTTCAGCAACCAGAGACCTTTGTGGCCTCTGCCACTTGACTTCATGGTCTTATTCCAGCTGTCAGAGAAAACAATAGATGAAAACAGGGCAAGAAGATTGAATATTCTAAAAAAATGCAACTATGTCCCATAAATGCCAAAATGTATAATATAATCATTGCCATAAAAGAATAGCATCAATTTACCATGGTATATGTGCAGAAACTTGTCATCACAGTCATACTGTGCACTAAGAAGATTAAACACGACTCTGCTGTGAGATAGCTCTTGACTTGTAACTTGATTTTTTTTTTAATTTCTTTTGATTAACAACTTTTCACTAGCACTGTATTAGGCAAACTTGCTCTGCCCGTTTCCACCTGGTAGCTAAATTTCTGAGAAATACTTTATCCTCTGAAATTATTAATTACTGGTAAATGCCAACTGAGGCTGTTATTAGTTCAAGTTAATAAGAGGAGTCCTGCTGAACAGAAATCAAAGGACACGCCAGGCACAGACTGAGAAAGATCCTCCAATAAACATCAGGAATCCTGAAAATACAGCATTGCTGCCACAGGGCTACATCCCCATGGCATCTGAAGGGAATCCAGTTCAAACCTTATATCAAGGGCGCTGCCCTAGCATCTTTTACTAAATTCACAATGCAGTGTTAATTGGAGCACCATAGCCTCAATACTCTATCTACTCTATTGATACCATGACAAAAATAACTACACTGTGGAAACACGGTTAACAGGAGACCAATGCCCCTGTTTCTTCTCAGCCATCCATCACTTTGCTGAGTCAAGAATTTAAAACTTAAAACAAAGAAAATATATGTAGAGAGCTCTTCAGAAAAAGAACAGAAAAAGAATTGAGAAAACATTCTTGGTACAATCCTACACCTCAAACTAATCTATTAAATTTAACTTCCATTTCTATTACTCTTTAACTCTCAATATAAAAGACTTCCCAGTTTTACTGGGAAAAAGTTGACATATATCTGTGCTGCCATGACTGTTAGCAGATACTTGAGGCCTTAGAATTCAAGGCCATATCTAAATTGCATATTGGCAAGGATTTATAGAGAGTAATTTTAGTATAAGGGAAATAACCAATACATATCAAAGGTGGACTATTTTACTAAAACTTCCTATCGTGCCCACATACCCTCCTAGAATTTCTTCCTTCTGCTCTCTTTGATGTGATAACTATTAAAAGGTTATGTGTAAAAACATTCAAGTATTTGCATCGTGTTTTCAAACACGGGGGCACGTCATTCTCTCAAGCTATTCAAGCCTGCCATTATTTTAAATGCTGAGAGTAGTACGTAAAGAAATCAGGCAGCCTGAGTTGTAGGATCAAAAACATTCGTTATTGCAAACGTATTTGTAACAAGATGCAAAGTGTTACTACTGTGTTTTGGCTTTGGAAAGCCATCCTCGACTAGCTGAAATTGCTGCTTTTTTTAAGTGTCCGTGGGTATTTATATCACAGCCCATCCCAATCATCTACAACAGTCTCTGTCTCTTTAAGAGTAAAATGTATGAATTTAATTTTTCTTAGGTTTATGTATAAATCAACACAAAGCTTGCCATTTTGACTAGGAAGTAAGGAAATCAGTTCAGCAAATACGGTAACCGGTCATAATTTCTGTTATTAAGTATAATATATAGTAGTGATTGTCCACATAAACCATTGCAGATGTCATAAACCAGGCTGAGTAACCAGCCTGGTAGCACAACAGTTTTCTGTAACATTTCCCACATTTAAACCTTGAATTTAGAAACAAACAAATTCAAGAAAACTGTACCAGCTGGTGGAAGGAAAACACAAACAGATCATGTTCTGTTTTTATTTGAAATGGGTAGGTGGTGATCAAGCATCTTGTACTTGAGAGTTCTCCAAGTCTTTGCCTACTAATTAAATTCAGACACTGACCAGTGACACATTTCAGTTTGACCTCAGCCACCTAATGCTCTGGAAAGAATGTGCAGGGAAAAAGGTCAAACAAATTCCAACTTACTTTTAACTACAGCCTGAAATCCTGTGTGAATTCCACACCACATCTTGCTTCTTTAAACGTCAAAAAAGCTCCAGCAGAGCCCAGAGAAACATCATCTTTCCCATGAAACTTTTTATGATTCCTTCAGCTTACACTAAAGCAATTCCGTGACTGCAGTAATTACATACGTATCTCACAACCGAGAGAGACTCACTAAGCAAAACAGGACACTATTCTTTCTCCTCAAGAAAAATGCAAAAATTACCCAAGCGCAGTATATGTTATCTCCTCCAAAGTGATATACAGCCTTTAAAGTTAGCACTGATTTTATTGAGAGTTCCATAACTAAATCCACATAAATCTGGAGTCTAGGTCAACCCGTTCCTTTTACCATAGCGCGATGGAAGTGCCAGGTGCAATTCTAGCTGATTCAGCTGGAATTTCTGCCAGGAATTCAAGGGAGTGTACACGGCTACAGATGCTCGACCGCATTTTGAATGGATGCAGTGTATGCTTTTCACGTGCTTAAGTTGCTCTGCCAGCCAGTGCAACGGAGACAGTGCCACAATCCCAAACACGCTTCCTGCTTCAAAGCAAATACTGCCAGATGTGCTATCTCCATCCATACTGGGATGCACAGAGACTCTAGATGAGGTTAAGAAAGGCTTCTCAGGCCCCTGCTGAGCCATCATTCACGTTATCGGCTGACCCTCAATGTGGAGAAAGCAGAACGCAGGAGCAGAGTTTGCTCCCGGATACCTTTTTGAAACACATTATGAAATACCATCTATTTGTTCTTTTTTCTTTGCAGAAAACAATACAGACACAATGTAAAACCCACACTAAGAATGACAAAATTTCTTGCGATTTACTATCCATCTCTAAGTCCAAACTGCACAGGTTAGAAATGCAGATATAATGCCCAGCCTTCCCTTATCACACAGCAGAGAGCACTGATTATAGCATTTACTGAGTCCGACTATAAAAGATATTCACCACCCAAAACCCGATGTTGTAACACTGTAAAGGGTTCAAAACCCTCCATAATAAGCCAGAAACACTATTGACTTTTTAATACAAATTACACTGCGGACACTTGAGAACTGAGTGAATAACGCAAGGTGGATTTACCTCCATTGTAACTATTTCTCCGGTCCCTATCACATTAGCATACAAGTATCACACAATAATTGGCAAGAGCAGAGAACCATGTTCTAAAAAGGTCTGTTTGCCACAACCCTTCAAAGCCCATTTTCGAGAGGTCTAAACATTTAAAGTTTTTTCTTCTTAACCTCTTCTTTCTCCCGCGCTCTCCTGCTTTTTCTTCTCTTTTTCATCTCCCTTCCCCCCACAACTCATCAGCAGAGATGGAGCCTTTTTCTTTACGCTCATAATCAATCCTTCCCAAGCTGGATTCCACTGCATCTTGACATAACAATCAATTACTTTCCACAACCAAGAGTTTCCAGAGAGAAAGAGTTCAACATAAAGCTTTTCCTATTTGTTTTACAAAAGCAAACATGAACTTTTGAACAAAATTTTAGGGATGAAATAACAACAACTTTGATAGATAACTATGTCATTTGACTACATGCAAAATTCCTTTTAGAAGAGATCAGAGAAAAAGTTAAGAGACTGAAAAGCGTGATAAGGGGAAAATGTGAAAATTTAAGGACAGTTTATTAATAGAAAACCATAGAAATAAAAGGAAACTAACCGACACAAAAATGAACAGTGTGGCGAGACAAAAAAATTTAATAGGAAATAAATAACAGATGGACTACGTTCAGGACCTTCACAGCATTGGCCTCATTTACGGGTACCTTTTTCCTTGTCTAATTCACAACTCAGGCTTTTTTATTTGGTGATTCAACTGACCCCAAGACCGTAGAAGAAAGAAAATAGGATAATAATAGGGGCAATACTAAGATGTTAAATGTTTTAAAGAAGAAAGTAAAACCCATGGATTCACCCATTCCTACAAAAATACAAGCACTAATATGTAGTTTGGCAAAAACTACTATCCATATACTGCCTGATACCAGCAGGCTAAATCTGAGGTCCCAAATGAGTGTGTTTATAATGCTGACCTAGAAGACAACGTTACTGGTTTCTCTTCTCTTCCTACGCATCAGCAAAAAGCCATGCATATGTTATTTCATAACTGCAAGACATTTTCTCACACATTTATTTTGTTATATTCTGAAACACAGGAGGTCAGTACTGCACTATCTTAAGAGTTTCCTAACATCAGCTGCCATAGAATTGAAAGAAAGTTTTCTTATTTTCAAACATATGGTCTGATATATTTCCCAGGAGGGAAGAAGGCAACAGTTAACCCTCTTCCTTGTTCTTTATTTCTATTTTACGACTAAAACCATTTTTTTAAAAAAAGAAGTTGCTTTAATCTGGGAGGGTTTTTTTTTTTCTTTTCTTCCTTTTTGAAACACTGCATCTGTGAGCCTTACAGCTTTTTTGGGTCCCTGCACCATTATTGTGCTGCACCCACATAATTCAGATACTTTAATCCACTCTCCTTTTGATGAAGGACAGAATTTGATCTACCGTGCTGCTTTAGTTTATATATTTAAATGACGAGACAAATGTTTACTGCATATCTTGTTTATGCAAACATGTGATTGTCATCTAACCATTTTGCCAGAATTTTGGCTTTTAGTTACTCCTATAAACCCATGTAAACCCACAGTTTTATATATGTGCTACAATAAATGCTCATCATATTTCGAAGGAAAAAAAAACAACACAAGGGAATTTTTTCACATGACACTCTCAGTGAACTCCAGTGAACTCCTCCTCCCACTCCTGACAGTATTCGTCTGATGGTTTTTGTTGCATTCACAATCAGTGCCCCTTGAACAGTGCTATCAGAACTGCAATACAAAAATCAATATATATCTATCAATATCAGGCATATATTTTTATTGTGTGATTTTATTGCTTCTTTCAAAAATTCAAAAATAAACCTTTTTAAAGCATAATTTAAGAAATCTCCCTTCAAACTAAAAATAAACAACACCAAATATTTTACATAAACAGTTGCAGAAAAATATACACCTACAATATAAGTCCTAGGAGAGCTTGCATCCTATTTAAGCTTTAAAATTAGAGTGTTTTTAAGACAGAAAAAACAAGAAATCTCACTGTTGTTTAAATACCAATATATTTCAACCCAAAATGGCCTTGTCCCTGAGGAATATCTGCTAAACAAAAAACGCTTGGCTAGAAGCAACTAAATAGTATCACAAACAGCACTTTAATTGTTAGATAGTGCTTATTGGATATTATTCTTCTAGTGTGTTAAAAATATGACAATAGTCCTCATTTTAGAGATCACAGAACTAACACGTGAGGAGACACTAAGCACTCACCAGTGCAGTGAGGAGCAGACCTTAAAAGACGTTGATTCGTATTAAGTACACTGTTTACTGAATTATATTTCCTTTTCAGTTGTAGGAATTTAATTTGTTTCAAAATCCCCTGGAACCTATTTAATGGTATCTTACGTATTTATTACACTTCAGCTGTGTTCAGAAAATTTCTTTTGAAAAAAAAATCTCCAAACCAACAGTCCTTGTTTTCATGAAGAATCACTGCAAAGCAGGTTGGAGATCATCTGGGTCAACCTTCTGTTGAGAGCATAGCCTTGGACCAGGTTATCCAGGGCCCTGTCAAGACAAATCTTGAATTTTTTCCAACAAGGGAAATTTCACCACTTCTCTGGGCAAGTTATTCCAACTAATTGTTCACATGGTGAAGATGTTTTTTCTTATTCCCAGGACAGAATTTTTTTCCTGAAGTAACTATTCCCCATTGCCTCTTCTCCTACTACCACACAACCTTGTAAAGAGAGAACCTCCACCTTGTCTGTAGGGTTTTTTTTCATTACTGGTAGAGTGTGGTAAGATTTCTCTTCAGTCTTCTCTTCTTTAGGCTAAGAAAACCCAGTTCCATCAGTCCTACTACAGATGTCAAGTTCTCCAGTCCTTTTATCATCTTTGTGGCTGTACTGGGATCTGGCTGGGATTGAGTTATGTTTTCTTCATAGCAGCTGGTACTGGTTTTAGATTTGTGACCAAAACAATGCTGATAATTAATGTCTTAGCTGTTGTTGAACAGCGTTTGCACGGTATCAAGGTCTTCTCTGTTTCTCATTCTGCACTCCCAGTGAATAGATTGGGGGTGTGCAAGGGGTTGGGAGAGGACACAGCCAGGCACCAAGCTAACCAAAGAGATATCCCACGTCATTTAACATCACACTCATCTATAAAATGGAGAGGAGGGGTGTTTAGGTAGGTTAGCCATTGGTTTTTGGGGAACTGTCTGGGCATTGTCCATCCATGGAAGCTGGCAAGTAGATTGCTTGTGTCACTTGTTTTGTTTTCCTTTCTTTCTTCTTCGACTTCTCCTTATTAAACTATTTCTATGTCAACCAACAAGTTTTCTTGCTTTTACTCTTCCTTTTCTCTTCCCCCATCCTTCTGGGGATGGGGCCAGGGCAGGGAACTGAGACTGCGTGCTGCTTAGCTGCCTAGCAGAGTTAACCCACAACAGTGGCCTTCCACTGAACCCTCTCGAAGAAACAGTCCAACTAATCTTCCAGCGCTGGGCAACAAGCTCAAATTTTGCAGGGAACGCTTTATGCAACTTCACTATCTCTGCACAAACCAAAGGCCTTCTGCATTAGCTCCAGTATTATAAATCTAAGCAAACACACACAAGACAATCGCATATAATGTCATATTAAAGTAATTATCCTTATTTTCTAGGCTGCTGTTGTAACAACAGCCTGCTATACAGCACAAGTTTTCTTAATAAACCATATAATCTGATCCATATTGGCAGGCATAGCCCGTACTGTATGGCTGCAGCTAAATTTGCATCCCAAGCTATACAGCTGGAATTCTTGCATTGGGAAACTTGTTTGTAATATTTCTTCCTGAGCATATGAACAGCATTTGGATACAGCCATCAACTTTCCTGAGCACAACTGTTCCCCTACACAGGCCTTTACAGAATACTCTGCAGAGAACATACTAGTTGTGTCATAAGATCCATCACAGAATTTTTCATAAACCATTTTCAGCTTCTATGATAGCTCATAAGTGTGACTAAGTTTAATGGATTTGTTCTAGGTGTTCAACCAAAGCAAATTTTAATTGCTAAATAAGGAATATTTATTCTCAGCCTTGCTTATCCTGAAATGACTATGCAGGCTTCACATTTGCCAAATCGGGGGGGGAGTCATATTCATTAAAATTGCTTAAATTCTTCTTCAGCTTCCATTCTTTGCTTTTCTGTCAAACGAAAAATGCATTATGAATTTGGTATAGCTCCTTATTATTCTACAGAGAGATGGCTGGGAGGACTGCAGAGAGCAAGAGCAGTGAGGGCTGAGTATTCATTTTAAGACATCGCCTATCCCAAATTAATTTTATGAAAAAAATGACGCAGGCTTTTATGTACTAGTTATCTCAGTACTGGTTTTTACTTGTAGTTAACCAAATCCAGGAGATAACTTGTATCAAAATAATGGAATGAGACCATTAAAACACAGTTCTTAATGGAATTGGTTTGGATTTTTTTATTTTTGAATGATAACCTTAGGGCAGAATATGTTTTTCAAAAAGCTACTACATGACTCAGATGGCAAAGTGTCAAAAAGCAACTTAATCATTTGAGTCCCTGGGACTGATTTAAATAATTCAGGTGTTCTAGTTGTAATGAAAACAAATTGGGCTTAGGCACTTCAGGGAACTGACTCTTTGGTTTGGAAGTCAGAATGTAAAGGAGCAGGGATAAAATAAAACCTTATCTTCTGCTTCATTCTTCATAACTTGNGGCCCTGTCAAGACAAATCTTGAATTTTTTCCAACAAGGGAAATTTCACCACTTCTCTGGGCAAGTTATTCCAACTAATTGTTCACATGGTGAAGATGTTTTTTCTTATTCCCAGGACAGAATTTTTTTCCTGAAGTAACTATTCCCCATTGCCTCTTCTCCTACTACCACACAACCTTGTAAAGAGAGAACCTCCACCTTGTCTGTAGGGTTTTTTTTCATTACTGGTAGAGTGTGGTAAGATTTCTCTTCAGTCTTCTCTTCTTTAGGCTAAGAAAACCCAGTTCCATCAGTCCTACTACAGATGTCAAGTTCTCCAGTCCTTTTATCATCTTTGTGGCTGTACTGGGATCTGGCTGGGATTGAGTTATGTTTTCTTCATAGCAGCTGGTACTGGTTTTAGATTTGTGACCAAAACAATGCTGATAATTAATGTCTTAGCTGTTGTTGAACAGCGTTTGCACGGTATCAAGGTCTTCTCTGTTTCTCATTCTGCACTCCCAGTGAATAGATTGGGGGTGTGCAAGGGGTTGGGAGAGGACACAGCCAGGCACCAAGCTAACCAAAGAGATATCCCACGTCATTTAACATCACACTCATCTATAAAATGGAGAGGAGGGGTGTTTAGGTAGGTTAGCCATTGGTTTTTGGGGAACTGTCTGGGCATTGTCCATCCATGGAAGCTGGCAAGTAGATTGCTTGTGTCACTTGTTTTGTTTTCCTTTCTTTCTTCTTCGACTTCTCCTTATTAAACTATTTCTATGTCAACCAACAAGTTTTCTTGCTTTTACTCTTCCTTTTCTCTTCCCCCATCCTTCTGGGGATGGGGCCAGGGCAGGGAACTGAGACTGCGTGCTGCTTAGCTGCCTAGCAGAGTTAACCCACAACAGTGGCCTTCCACTGAACCCTCTCGAAGAAACAGTCCAACTAATCTTCCAGCGCTGGGCAACAAGCTCAAATTTTGCAGGGAACGCTTTATGCAACTTCACTATCTCTGCACAAACCAAAGGCCTTCTGCATTAGCTCCAGTATTATAAATCTAAGCAAACACACACAAGACAATCGCATATAATGTCATATTAAAGTAATTATCCTTATTTTCTAGGCTGCTGTTGTAACAACAGCCTGCTATACAGCACAAGTTTTCTTAATAAACCATATAATCTGATCCATATTGGCAGGCATAGCCCGTACTGTATGGCTGCAGCTAAATTTGCATCCCAAGCTATACAGCTGGAATTCTTGCATTGGGAAACTTGTTTGTAATATTTCTTCCTGAGCATATGAACAGCATTTGGATACAGCCATCAACTTTCCTGAGCACAACTGTTCCCCTACACAGGCCTTTACAGAATACTCTGCAGAGAACATACTAGTTGTGTCATAAGATCCATCACAGAATTTTTCATAAACCATTTTCAGCTTCTATGATAGCTCATAAGTGTGACTAAGTTTAATGGATTTGTTCTAGGTGTTCAACCAAAGCAAATTTTAATTGCTAAATAAGGAATATTTATTCTCAGCCTTGCTTATCCTGAAATGACTATGCAGGCTTCACATTTGCCAAATCGGGGGGGGAGTCATATTCATTAAAATTGCTTAAATTCTTCTTCAGCTTCCATTCTTTGCTTTTCTGTCAAACGAAAAATGCATTATGAATTTGGTATAGCTCCTTATTATTCTACAGAGAGATGGCTGGGAGGACTGCAGAGAGCAAGAGCAGTGAGGGCTGAGTATTCATTTTAAGACATCGCCTATCCCAAATTAATTTTATGAAAAAAATGACGCAGGCTTTTATGTACTAGTTATCTCAGTACTGGTTTTTACTTGTAGTTAACCAAATCCAGGAGATAACTTGTATCAAAATAATGGAATGAGACCATTAAAACACAGTTCTTAATGGAATTGGTTTGGATTTTTTTATTTTTGAATGATAACCTTAGGGCAGAATATGTTTTTCAAAAAGCTACTACATGACTCAGATGGCAAAGTGTCAAAAAGCAACTTAATCATTTGAGTCCCTGGGACTGATTTAAATAATTCAGGTGTTCTAGTTGTAATGAAAACAAATTGGGCTTAGGCACTTCAGGGAACTGACTCTTTGGTTTGGAAGTCAGAATGTAAAGGAGCAGGGATAAAATAAAACCTTATCTTCTGCTTCATTCTTCATAACTTGTTTAAGGTTACCAAACATCATTTTTATTCCAGTAGAAGTTCTTCCACCACCAAAAAGGACAGCTGGTAGAATACAAGCAAAAACCCCACAATCTTTATCAGTTTCTCATTTTCCATTTTCCTAAATTTACATCATATTAAATGAATATCTTGAGGCATTTGGCTCCTGTAGCTTACAGGCAGTTTCCTATAACTAGGTGTCTCAACAGAAAAGTAAAAGGTAGCCTAAGCAGAAAAACAGGTCATCTAAATACATTGTTATACTCTTGCCATTAGGTCATAGACTGCATATTTGGCTGCTCTACATACAGTGTTTCACCTTCCTACGTATAAGCTGGAGCTCTGGAAAGTTACAGGCATCCAGGCTTTAACCAGCTTGTGTTATCGTGATTGGGGAGATTCCAGTAGAAGAAATTCAGGTACCACCTTGGACTGGATGGAAAGAGACCTTGGAAAGATGCACAGCTATTAAAGAGGATCACTGCAAAGCTAAAGTTGCAAGGGAATTATTTTGGCTTTAGAGGTAAATTTAACTCATTTCAGAAGCGGAAGATTCCCAAATTCCCTTAGAAGACAGATAGGAAGAAGTGCTCCTGCTTCCGATTTGCTGTTATGTTCAAAAGTAATAGAAAACAATGGAAAGCTGGTGCCTAAAACTAGGGAACAGAAGTCTAACAAACTTTGGCACAAGGTGGACTCAATTGTTTCTCACCAAGTCTCAGACCAGCTGCAAAAACATGAGGATAAATTATAGCTGAACATGAAAAGATTGCCATTATTTGGGGTTCAGATGAGGGAGACGGGGATGGCACAGAACTCTCAAAATATGTCAAAATAGCCTTTTGCTTCTTAACTTGCAAGGGACACCTAACTTTTTTGGCAACAGCCAGGAGTTATTCAGCATATGCTTGCGAGGGGCTTTAGTGTTTTATTGGGATCTGGACAGTGATCATGCTGAAACCAACGGGCAGAGCTGCTATAAAGGATGTGGGCAAGAAGGCAGCCTGCTTTCTAGGGGCTACCCAGCCAACTGGCTGCCCTCTCCCAGTTGTTGGAGACACAACTGGATGTCTGGGAAACGTGGGGTTAGCTCTCTCACTACAAACAGGAGTGGAGGAGGAGCATTCTGAAAGAGCAGGATTAGTCTTGTAATACAGCCACACACAGGCACTGTCAGCAAAACTACTTTCATGGGGGAAAGGGTAACAGGGGCATTTTGAAAACACAGCGCTAGATTTTCAGAATGGCTGTTTTTTCCAGCTTCTCAACCCCTTGCAAGAGCTCAAAAGGATCAAAGCAAGATGCTCTGGCAGCCAGAGGGACAATTGCAACTGCTTCTAAAAGAGGAGAAGCCTAAGTTATATCGGAATGTAAGGGGATTCTCTAAAGGTCTCATTGAACTCTATTAGAAAACAGGACAATGGTATTCAAGAAGCATTATATGAATTTAGACCTCAGTATAGTAATCTTTACACAGTTAACAAAGGGCAGACTTCAGCATAAGAAAGATTCTGTCCTCAATTTATCACGTATCAACTTCCTCTGCATGTACAGGTGAGTTATTGGCAGTGTAGTATTACTGGATAAGGTTCAGCACGTTACTCTGTAGTTTGTAAAAAGTGCTTGTTTTCATCTGCACTAATTCACAAAATTCAGTAATTGGCAATAGGTTGTTCCCAACATTAGGCCAAATTAGCAAGGTTCCACTTAATTTTCTTTAATTACTGGACTGGAAAGGATGATCGTGTACATTGAGAGGTAATTAGCTAAGTGGGTATTAGCTGGGGGTTTTGTGTGTGAAAATCTCCAATCATTCAACTCGGCACTGACTCAGGCATTTCCTTTTGAGATAGATGTTCCCAATGAACCCCATTAGCTCCCCAAAGCTGCACAGTAACAGCTGGAAATCAGTGTAGGCAACACTCAAAGAAAAATGGGCTCGAACAGGAGCATCTATTCCCTTCTGAATTGGACTGCCTCATACTAATTGAGAACAACTTCACTGGGCTGACAGAGCCTGTAGTTCCAACATGATAAAAATGATGTTTACAGTCCCCAGGGGTACTGAATAGAAGTCTGCCTTCATGCATAGGAAACGTATTAGCAATTGCATCAGTTGTGAAAAACAGCTGCCTGACCGCCCCCCGCACAGACCAAACATACTGGACAGGGGCTGTTGGTTCGGAAAGCATAAGGACAGTCACACAGTCAAAGAGAAAATACGCACAAATGACCAGCACTGGACTGAGCAGCTTACCGAGAGAGCAATGCTATGGTAACAGAAATAAGATTTAACTGAAAGCCAGCTAAGAAAGAACTAGGGCAATAACCTCTGTTTTTCAACAGCACGCATTCCTACAGTAATTGAAATATACACAAAGCAAACACCCTTAAGATATAATACGCCTCAGTAATTTATTTCCAAATCAGGGCCAGGACAGTTGTTAATATTTGTTTCACTTCTGCTGCAAAGAACACATGCCTCAAAGAAGGAAAGCCTGGTAAGTAAAGGAAGATAGAATTGATATAAACCAATTGTAAATCACATGTTTCTTTCTGATCTGCTCTTTCAAATGAACTATCAAACAGGAAATACATTTTCCCAACCTTTCCTTTCCTAGGCGAACTACATCTTTTTCCTTAGACAGACAACATCTCCCCGTCGCTGTTGTAGTTCATTACCAAGGTAGTAACAACAGCCAGCTATTCAGCCATTTACATAGGGAACATGAATCAGCCTGGTAAGCACAATGAACCTCAGCCATCAATTCAGCACAGAAACAGAGCTTGCAGATGAATAATTTACTGCTGTCATCCCAACAATTATAAAAAGGAAATGGTCTATTTATTTATAAAGCAATATTACTGATAAATGTCCAGTTTAACCCTGGGATTATATTTGCTAACTTTCCCCCCCCCTCAAAGTATTATTCCAGTGTAAAGCTACTTTTTTTTTTTTTTTCCTTTACAATATTAGTATTTACCATCTAATAGCTAAGTGGAGTAACAGAGACTATTTACTTAACTTCTTTGGTACTTATTTCTGATAAACTTGTAATAACATCAACATACAACTGAAAAAATAAACTTTCTAGTAAACCAAATGCCCAATATGAAGAAGTTCCTATCTGATACTTTCATTTTGGCCACTTAACTATGATTCCAAGTGAAGGCTTTTGCAGTCAATTTATTTACAGACCCAATGTCTGCATTGCTCCACACAGCCTCATAGAGAGATATCCAAGATACTGAAGTATTGCTGTTTAACTGTCTTTGCAATACAAACTACTCATCTGAATAAATTCACTTAGCTGAGTACCGATGCTATAGCAGCAGCTATACTGCATCCAGTTCCCAAGGAGCTAGAGATGACTGTATCATGCAGAGGAAGTTCCTGCTGTGACTTTACACTGTCAGCTCATTTCAGCAAAGGAATATTTTTCTTTGATTTTGGTAAAATTCCAAGTTCTCATTCCCATCATCAGTGATGCCCCCAAAGTTTTGAAGCAAAGGGAAATGAATGAAAAATTAAAACCATATTATTTTTAAATAGAACATGGGTTTCCCTCGGCATACATTAGAAACAAATCTGACTGTTACTGAAACACTCCATTCTATCCAAAAACACTTCTCCGTTTAACTGCATCAGAGGCAAGATTTACAGATACTAAAAATAATTCACTGCCCTAACATCTTTTATGCTTACATGATTTATAGAGTCAAAGAAATATTTGCTAAGAATGATCTAAATTATTTCATTTATTTTATATTGTAATTATTAAAAGTAGAGAAAACTAACTTTCATTTAATACGCTTGACTGGGTCCTACGAGTTCTATTTGCCAGACTATTCTTTCTCCTGCCAGACTACTCTTTCTCCTGCTGCTACTGATTTTTCTCAAAACTAACTTTTTCATAATAAAGTCTATGGATGACCTTAAAATTAAATTAGTACATTTATTAAAAAAATTTAATTTCTATGCTGAAAACAGTTCCCATTGACAGCAAAAGCTGCCACTCTCCGGTGCCAAAAACCAGTTTTAACTAACTGGGGAGACAAAAGAAATCAATGAGATAAAGTCATTTTGCACAACTTAGGGGAATTCTTAAAGCTTTGAGGTTTTTTCATGGAAAGACAGAACTTAACTGTCTGAAGTATGTATTCTTCTCTAGTTCTATTGGACCTAGAAAGTGAGAGAAGAGAAGCTGTCTGGAAGCCATTAGTATACAGAGTGAGTGGAAAATAGCTAAGCCTTCCAGGTCTCTAGAATGGAGTTGAGTGAAATGTTTACGTAAATATTTTCTAACAACTTTTTTTTTTTTTTTTTTAAAAAGGGTGGGGGGGGTCTGAAAACTCAGCAGCATTTTATGTGTCAGTTTTAATTCTGAATATTTTTTCACTAGAATTTTTTTCCCTTTTTTTTAAGTCATATTTAAAATCAACACCTTGTGTTTTCATAATATTGGGCTTTGTAACAAGAGCTGCAGTAGATCTTAAATACTTCTACCCAGTTGAAGCTTACAAGAGCAGACAACAATTCATTCAGTCATAATCAGAAAATTAAATAAACTGGTTTCTCAGGAGAGTAATAAAATAAAAATTTTAGCCACTAGAATTGTTCACTATTGCCAAAAGAAAAAATCATATTCCTGTATTCATTGTACATCAGACCTAGAGGAGATCCCAGCTTCATCAGGGAGATATAAAACCCAAACGGCTCCAGAGAGCTCAGTTACAAAATTAATGAAGTCGTCCCCAAAGTACATAAACTCTTAACTAGTAAAACACAATTTTCTTGAAAGTAGACAGGAGTAATGAATCAGAAACACTTAAATGCTCCAACAATTAATGCTTATGTCAAATCACTTGCCATTAAACAAAGTCTAACGAAAAATTAAATAGAGAATCCTGTTAAGGACATTTATAAACATCCACTCTTCTACCCACCAGAAGCATGTGGGACTTCCCTTGGAAAGATGAAGAGGCCAAATTGCATATTCCTGCACTTCTACTTCAAATAAATACCTTCTATACCTATGGTGACCAGGAAGTTTCTTCCCATCCTTTCTGAACAAGAGAAAGCAGCAGAGGTAAAACATTAACCAGAAATGGTTTTGGTGAACCTCCTCACTATGTTCCCCAGAACAAGCATGTACTATAGGGTGCTATAAAGTAAGATGACCAGCATAACTTTCCACAGCTTGCTGGTACAGGACAGCAGATGTGCTTTTCACTAGATTCCTGATGCGCCCTATCACTCTCCAGTCTTTTTTGTTTACATTTGACTCCAGTCCCCTGCAAAGCCAAATTTGGCCTAGTTATCATCTTATTCAGTATTCAAACACTGCCTGCTAAGTAACAAAGCACCAGATTCTACCCTACTTCAGAAGTGTTTACCCAAGACAGCCATCTGACATTTCCTTGATAGTTAATGGGCAGAAACAGGCATTTTTAGAGGGACTGTCCATACAACCTATTTTAGATGTTCTTATCCATCCAGGTCATATTACATCCCACCAGTCGGAATAATACTGTCCTATGGATTCAGCATCTACAAAAACAGAAGGGATTTTAAAAGTTTTCACCTACTAACTTAATTCATCATCTATACATGTGTGTTTACAACTCAGGTGTGACAGAGCTGAAGTCCAGAGGGACAGCTCTCAGCACAGCCACGTGCTCTGCTTAGCGCAACTCTCCATGTGCTGATAGCTTCCCTAATGTCTGACTCTACCTGCACTGAGGTTATGCTTTAAGCACAGCATTTTGCCCTTGGTCCTCCCTGTTTGCTGGCTCTCCACGTCCCCTCCACTTGTCCACTCAGCAGGTGGTGACCCACTGAGCTCTGCTGTCTCTGGTGCTGTGTCCTGCTGACAACCCTCCAGGACGGCAACTCCAATTTTCATTGGGATCACCAATTTGAAAATATTCCAATTCCTGCATGATCAATTCACATATTATCTAGAGAATCTGGCAGCTTGGACTGCAAAGCAGAACTAATATGAAGTAAAAACAAAGGCCAAAAGTGAGAGCTAGGCTTAAGGCTGCAAGATGGGATGAGATACTGGAAAAGAATGGAATTTAAGTGAAGGAGTGAAATTTAAAAGGATGGAAAAGGAAGAGAAGCTGCTGTTGCAGTAGCCAATGGAGACACCAGCAGCAGTATCACAAGACTCCAGTGCTCATTTTATTGCATGTGGAATGACCGTGGGCTCCAGCTGGTGGCAAAGGCCACCATGTTCACAAGACATGGTACTAAGAACGTACATGTATACAGGCCAGTGGTGTAGCAGAAAACCACTAAAGTGAAACACACCATTACTTGATTTTTATTTTTTTTTAATTCTCCACTTACACAGTGATCAAAACATTTTACTTTAATTAAAAACAAGCACATATCCCACGTCTCATTTATCTCAAACGGTGCCGTACCATGTGCTCTGCGATGGGCGCTCACATTCCAGCCTTATCACCCGGGCACTGGAGCATCCTGTGCTCAACACTCTTATCTCTCTCACTCCCTTCTTGACAGGGCTGAGCAACTTGCACCATTCTTCCGCCCTTGTTTGCGCACTGAAGTTTATATCAACAATTCATTTACTGATCATTATATGATTGAAAAATTATCTTATTTGCAAAAATGAACACAGCTTTTGATATATGTGGTATCGTCACTCACATTTGCATCTTTTCTTCTAAAGCTTTAAAGCAGCTTACCTACAGTTCCTGAAAAAAATTTAGAACAAGGAATTTCTGCTTAATTTTACACAGTAAAACTATGTTCTTTCAAGTCAAATTCAACTATTTTTAACTCACAAGAGATTGAAAATTATTATAGTAAGTATAGATATATTTTTATATAAATGTTTAAATTGTAAATAAAACTGAACTGTAAGTTTATATAAATACAAAATATTTACATTTTGGTCATTGATATCAAATTAGAATTTTTAATTTGGGTTTATGATTTGATTATTTAGTGCCAAAGGACCAGAAGAGTCAGTAGGCAACAGCTTTTTGGTTTTTTCTTTTTTTTTTTTTTTTAATTTGTTTTAATTAAAAAGCTGTTTTGCTTATGTATTTTGCCCTTCAAAATTTAGTCTAGTAAGCTACTGGAAAAAATAAACTGTGCTCCGGGCAGATTCTAAGATTAAATTTTTTGCAAAAAGTGTTTCCACTAAATATCTTCAACGCTCTAACACTGACACTTGGTGCAATGAAAGCATTTAGTATTTTCTTCTGCTGACTTTGTTTTGGGCAAGGTTAAACATTATACTAATCCTGCTCTTTTTCCTTTCTCTTTCTTTCCTGACCCTTTCACTTGAAAGCCCATCAACATAATCTCCTGCAAGCATAGCACTACCTGACAAACTATCACCCCAAATAGACCTCAATCCATCCTGCGAGGCAGCAGTTACAAGAAATCATTGAACTCTGAATGGTCCCTGCACCATCTGAGAATAAATCAGGGGGACAATATATTTCTTGGATCTAAAACAGCCCCATCAATAAGTAACCTAAGCATCAGGAAAATGACCAACTAAAATGCTGACGAACACTCATGGCCTTTTATTGGGGTCAAGGGATAGGACTGCCCAGGAACCCTCCTGCCTTTCTTCTTCTTCCAAATACTCTGAAAGGCCCAATACCATGCAATTTCCAATGCATGTGTCGTTTTGGCCTTGCACCACCAGGAAAGCCAGGGCCGGTTTCTCCTTTCTCTTCTCACAGCCACAACCAGCCTATGACGAGTGCTCTGCAGCACCGGCAGACAGCTCAGACTACAGATGGTCAGATATTACCAAGAACTGAAAAAGAAAGCCAGGGAGAGAGGCAGAGAGAAAGACCCCGAAAGCTTCAAAGTGCAAAAAGTGTCTCTGGCTGGGGCAGAGCAATCCCTTCTGCAGCTACGCAGACTCCAGAAGGCAGCGTACTACTTTTTGTTGGGGAACATGGGGGATGAGAGAGATTTTGTTTATTCGGTTTTCAATTTCTCCACTGAAGCTAAAGCTCTCTTTTTGCTGTTTCATTTGCTTAAAGCTTCTGTTTTGTAGGACTTCCAATTAAGAGAATGTGACACTCTTCACCGGGCTTGGATTTCTCCTCTTAGGCAGCTTCGCTGGTCTTTTAGTTAAGGCCACTTCCAGAACAAATGCTGACTGAAAATAGAATTAATAATGGATTTAAAGGGTACTACTCAGTTGCAAATGCACACAACAGGGACAGCACTTTTATACAAAGCAAAGATGCACATCTGGGTAGACTTTCTTTGTTACACTCCGAAAATAGCTAAAAAGGTAAAGAAATCCATCCATTCTCAACTGTTAACATAGAAATTTTTAACAATTTAAAATACTTTAGCAGATACAAGTAACTGCTAAACAAAATGCATACTTATAAAGGCTCTTCAAAAGCAGACTTACATCACAGTCAATCGCACGGGACAAGTCCATAGGTAAATCAATATTTTCCTTTTTTTTCAGTAGAGATCTAAAGAGTGCATGCATTCTATGAAAAAAATAACTATAGCAAATAAATGTAATAGTGGTCATAGAAATTCTGTTCTCTAATCCTACACTCCCATCACAATAGAAATATGCAGAAAGTTTCATGCATGCCAGGAAAAAAATATTCAACTATGGAACAAACTAAGTATGAATTTGAGGCACTTTCCAGAGGCATGTTAGAGTAGGATTTTATCTCACAATCTCTTGGTAATCTCAAATATACATTAAAACTTTCAGTTTGCTTTCTCCTTTGAAAGGGAATCATGGATATCTGCACATGAACAAAACACTGCAAGGAATGATCACTCTCAAGAATCCCTTGAACTAGAAAAACTGACAGGTTGAGCTTGTAGCATCAGCAAGAAAAAAAACCTAAAGACTAAAGAGTAAAAGTGGCTCATCCTTGTGGAATAAAATTTCATAAAAGGATAAGAAACAAATTCAAAATATTTTCAAAGAACCAATACAATTAGGAGAAATATAGTCATTTATCATATTCTTTCAACATGTTAATGTAAGGCCATGAGAATAACGACAAGAAAAAATGAAGAGAAAAATTAACCTTGCCTCTAGAAATTCTCAGTCCAGAACCTCTGAAGTTTGTTAAGAAATTGCCACAGATGAACATAAAAATTGGTTTCATTATAACAAGATGGATGACTAGCTTCGTTCCTTGGTAAGAAACAGGTCAGTACTTCTGAAAAGATATGAGCTTAAAACGGGGAACTAAATGGAAGCCATTAATTGCCACAATGTGAAATGCCAAATGGGTTAATCCAATGCTTTGATGTACGAAGAATTCATTGTTATAATCTCACATTGGAAAGAAAATGTTGAGCTTTTACTTTGGATGAAAGGATATTAACAAAACTACTCATATGCCACTTTCAAATTATTAAATATGCCAGCCACTACAATTTGCTGGGGAAAAAAGGAGATAATTTATCCCTACTGTTACACAAATGGAAGTCTAGGGCAAAGACTAAGAACTTCCTGGAGGAAGACAGTGGCAGCACCAAGAAAAAAGAACAAGTTGTCCCAGTTCAGTGCATTGACTAAAAACGTATTCCTGAAAATTCCTTTTTCACATCCTAGGGTGAATAAGTAACAGCATGCTCCTTAGCTCTCCTTCCTTTTAACGCTGACATTACCAATACTCCACACTGGATCAGGCCAGTTATCCATCGAGTCAAGTTTCCTCCTGCTGATCACATTAAGTACAAAGTGTTTCAGGAAAACACGGCAGTGTCAGCAATAGGAAGCGAGACTACATGGACCCATTTTGATCAAACGTGGCAGTCTCCGAAAGACGCAGCTCTGAAGCCCAGAAAGGAAAGAAAGAGTGATGTGATCTCATTTTCTGGCTTTGACAGACTTCCTCGGTACAACTATTTTGCTAAATAGGAGAGGGCAAGGGAACAAACTCCATCCTGGCACCTCGATACCCCATGCTGCTGAGCTAGTTCCCCAGCTCTGCTGTACTGCCATCCCCAAGGCAAGACCAAGCACAGCTCAGTGTCTACTCCAGTTGAGGGAGCACTCCAGAAAGGCAGCATGGACGTTCCTACACCAGTTTTGCTCCCTTTGACCTGAACAGCCGTCCCACAAAACCAAGAGGGCACTGACCCTGTAAACTCCCCACATGCCATCAGGTTTCACAGACACTTGGTTTCATGCTTCAGAAGTGTCACTCTGATGGGCTGGTATGCAGCCCTCACACTACCTCAAACACTATTAACTAGGAAAAAAAATACATATTCATTATAAGGGGAGCAGCTATATACAGCGTGGACATAAGCCAGTACACACTACTTATCTTTGGGATCGGGAATTTCCTTCTGTCCCTCTTGTACTTAATAGTACACCTACGTCCTCAGCATCTGATTTGCAGTCCCTGGATGCCTCTTTTCCTGTGACAACTGTTCTGTTCTTGTTCTTCATCTTAAATTCTCTACAACTGAATGTATTTTTCCTTCATGTGGGTTTAAACGTCGTGCAGTAATGCAACAAAAACATAACTAACAAGAATCACAGCATCCAATTTCCTGCAAGAGTTGCACATTAAAAAAATCTAGTTCCAAAAGTAAACAGCAGAAAGAACATGATTCAACAGAATCACACAATAAACTTGACAAGACATGAAAAGGAACATACATGTTAGTGTTGCCCAAGCTCAGTGAATGTTCCCCATTCTTTCTCCACCCAGGGAAAAAAAAAAAAAGGCTTTTTTTTTTAAAGACTGGAACATAAGAGATTTAATTGAATATTTTCTTTAAAATCACAGAAATTCTGATAACATCTTAATTTTTAATGTAGTGTTTTTATTAATTGTTCCTCTAAAAAGTTATAGACGTTTCAATATTAGTGTTGATGCAGTTAAGAATTCCACAACTCAAATTATAAATAACAGCTATGAATTCTGTGGCTGTCTTTTGTCCCTATTCTATTACTGCTGGTCATACAAGTAAAAGTGGTCTGAATCACTTTTGATTTTATTGATCCTAAGATTTTCTATTAAGAATGTCCTACTTTCTGTACATCGATTGGATGTCAGAAGAAAGTCTATAAAAATAGTTTTGCTCAATAAGTACTCTATTTAATAATCATGACCACTCTGCCCTCATCCTACCACAAAAATTACCTATATTTTACATAAACGTATTATCCCTTCACTTTTTACAGTTAAACATTACGTGCATCTGAAATAGACAAGTGCAAGAGAAAACGTACAATTTTTTTTTCCCTCATCAACATATGCTAGAAAAACGGATCTTATTACATTCATATATTTTGCATCCTACTTCTGAGCCTTGGCACCAGGAGAGGTGATTTTTCTCCTGTGACTGTGTATTTTATAGACTTCATAACTTTTTGGCCAGCAGGAACAGTTTGTGCTGCTTGCTTCTGAGTCTCTGCAGACAGTATTGTGCTCCCTTAAATGTAATCCTGTTCTGGTTTTCCCCTACCAAATTACACCAAGTTTTCAAATCACTACGGATATTAACAACAGGTCAAGTACTAATGCAAAAAAAAAAAAAAAAGCTAGCACTTTTACTTTTGTATCATCAAATCAACAGTGAAAAGCTGAAAAGTTAGATAGGTGGACATTTTCTGTAGATGTTCGTGTGCAAGAGCCTGTCTAAAGCTTCCTCTGGATGTTGGGCAAGATTTCATCATTGCTTTGCAATGTTATCCTTCCATCTTCATCTTTGCAGATTTTTTTGCAGAGAAGTGAAGAAATAGTAAAAAAAGAATGGTCTGAGGCAGTTGTTTTTCTGAAACACTGAAACCTGTAATTGTGCTCTTAGATACAAACGCCGATACACATAATAGCATAGGTTCAGAAAAAAGGAGGAGAATGTACTGCTTTTATCTACACAGTTTAACCTACTGATTTTCAAGGCGTAACCTGGCACAAAAATAAAATAGAGGGAAGAACAGTCAATATCAAAAGAAAAAAACTAGTTATTTTTATAAACAAATAAAACAAAAAAAATACTATTATCCCAAGCCCTTTATACAAGTAACATTTGTTACTCTGACCAGTACATTATCATTGGAAGTCAGTTTAAAATTCTGTGTAATTATACAGGACAATGATATTAGATTTAAAAAAAAAAAAAAAACCTTTAAAAAAATGTAGGATATGCAGCCAGTGCTGGGAATCATATTTAAGACTTAAGTCTTAACAACTTAAAGCTAAAGCAAACCATTCTTTTCTATTTCAAAAAGTAGTCCGTAATCACATCTTGTATCTCAGCAGAAGGTTTGTATTTCCACCTGTGAAATCAAAGAATTTCAGGATCCTAGAAATGTGTCAGTAGCACGAAAATAAGTCAATGTATTCCACAGACAAACTCCCTCTCTGCCTCCCAATCTGTTTATCAACTACTATAGTACTACACACTATTTAGTGTTTTTGCTTCATGTTCTAGTGTCTCCTGACCACAGGGTTACAACTTGTTTATCTCCACATGCTGGTCCAGCCTCTGTGACAGTGAGGAGTCGCAGACAGGAAAGGAGAGGAAGCACTACTGTCACATCCTGAATCTTACAGCTTGTCTAGTAACTGCAGGAAGAAGGGGGGGAAAAAAAAAAAAGGCAAAAAAAAAAAAAAAGCAGCATAGATATATGGTAGTACAGTAACAGGAGCCAGTCCAGTGCAGACAGGATGTAGACAGAATCCCTCACATACTCAAGATAACAATCAGAAGAGGTGACAACCATTTTCCCAGAAGACTGAAATCCATTCTGCCTCCTGCACTCCTCATGAGCTTTGTATTTTTTCACATCATGAGGAATTTTTATGCCTTTGACTCATGCAGATAAAACAAGTCATTTAAATAGTCTTCAAAGGGAAAGAAGGAACAAACTACAAGTTGGAAAAAATCACATTTAGTAGGTAAGCATGGTCTACAAAATGCTACTCTGCAGGGGCTCACAAGGGAGCAAGGGAGAACTTCCTGCAGGCAGTCTGCATTTATTTTAACGCACAAACCCAGTCAGCTACTCCAGGACTTCTCACTCACAAGTAATAGCAAGAAGATAACTGAGAAGCCTGCACTCTTTTCCTTCTGTCACCCCTCTCTTCATACACATATGGTGGATTGAGTTGAGATCCTTGGACAACTGGAGAGAGGAGCAGATAAATAATCAGCTCCTGATGACTATCTGGAAAAGTCCCATCTTTAAATTCTGTTCCAGGGTCCTCTGGCACAACTTACAAAATCACCCATAAAGCTATAATCAGGCCTCTCTGCTCGCTCTCCCATATTTCTTCCTCCTTTCCTCAGCTGAATGAGGATATTTTTATCTTTGCTTCTAGCTCCAAGGACTGTTTTCTCCATGACTTCTGCAATGAGCTCACTCAGGGTACCCCAGGAAATAAATTGTCTGCTTTAGTAATCCATCCAGCATTTTGTTCCCCTGTAGCATTCACTGTGTCAGTTCATTCCGAAGACTTGATGAAAGCAGAGCATATAAACTGAAAAAGCTTTTTAACAAATCAAGAAAAACAGCTAATAAAAAGGATCTGCCTGGAAGTTTGCTAACACATACTCTTGGAATAGAGAAGAAAAGAGAAGTTGGCAAGAAAGAAGAAGAAAAAAATGGTCAAGAGGAACCTGAGGAAGGACAGAACAGAGAGGAATCACAGAATCTGAGAAAAGATGAAGTTGGAGGGGAGCTCTGGAGATCATCTAGTGCATCACTGTACTTGAAGCACAGTCAACTACAGTAGATTGCTCAGGACTGTGCCCAGTCCTCTTCTGAAAATCTCCAAAGATGGACACTCCGCAACCTCTCTGGGCAACCTCTGCCAGTGTTCAGTCACCCTCACATTGGAAATGTTTTTCCCTATACATAAATAGAATTTTCCGTATTTCATTTTACACTCATCATCTCTTGTGCTTTCAGAGGCAACCGTTAGGAAGAGCCTATCTCTTCTTCAACCTGAACAGCGAAGAGTATGGCCATTTTAGAGGCAAACATCTGACCATAAGGATTTTTTATTCCCTTTTCTCAGGTTCATTCTCTTCCAAATGCTCTATATTACCATGATTATCTTGGTGAGAGATGGCAGATAAAGATACAAATACAAGCAATTCCTGAGAAAGTAAGGACTCTTAAAATATTAGACTATTAGGATAACAGTCTGATTTAGTTCAGTATGTCTCCTAAGGAAAGATGGTACTTCTTGAAACTCAACATTTTATGAACTCTATTTAACAAGAAAAAGTGCAAGCACGTTTCTTCCTACAAAAAAACACCCCATACACTCTCCGTATTCAAGCTGCTGTAAGGGAAGTACAAGTATTTTCTCCCATATGAAAAGGAGCACTGGGAGTTTCCAAGGACACCAGCCTCAGGCTCTGTCACCAGAGATTAGGACAAGAAGGCAGTAGGACAATACCCGTAATTTTGTATCAAGTTCCCCAAGACTTACGGGAAAGCAGATTTCCTCAGAAAGTGTTTGAGTATGAGAACCCGTCTTAAACATCAGTCTTCCCTTTGATCTGACACTTCGATATCCTTCCTGCCAAGAACTGCTGCAGAACACCTCTGTTTCTTTCTGCAAGTTCGACTGGAGTTGCTGCTTTTGATCTCCACAGCACTGCCACAGACAAGAACTAAAGCCCAGGGAGCAATTTACACTGTTCTAAAGTTAGAGAGATCAGTAGCTAAGGTACATGAAGGAAATTCCCAAGTAAACATAGCTGAGCTGAGCATATCACTAACTTCTGTAGCTGAGTTCATCTAGGAGAGGCAAGTGCGTGTGGGAGTACCCAGTGTATGCTATGGAGTAAGAGAATGCACTAATCCCCAAAAAAGTGGAGAGGGACTTTCACCAAAGCAGCATACAGAAAAATCTTATTTGAGACACTGGATCCCTGCCTATACTCTTTATTTAGAGGATTTAAGACCTTAAAACTTGTTTTTCTTCAATCAGGAGGTACACTAAACTGGGGAGTTCTCCAGAATGGGAAATCAAACTTACAGCCTCTCCTAAAATGCATTTGTGTCTCCTTCAAACTACAGAGTTGAATGAAAGCCCATGGAAGCAAAAGGCTACAGGAGGGAAAAGCTCTGAAATTATACTGTACAGAAGGAGAACGTTCTCTGGAAAGCTTTTAAATGTTGCCCTTTAACTCCTTAACAACATAATTTTTCAAGTGTTCTAAAGAGCAATCCATTTTCTATTGACTCCTCCAAAAAACAGTATTTTGGTTTTGTTTGTTTTGCTCTTGTCATGTTATGTCAACATGACAGCCTGGCACCTGATGCTGACCTTAATGGAGTCTCCATAAATGACCTCACACTTCAACTTAAAAAGCTGTCAATTGCTGCTTAAATGAAAATCAAAACAACAAATTTACAAAAACATGTGTCTTTTACCTTATACAATATGTAATGGTGTTCCCTTTACCAATTCCTCCTGCTTTGCTCAGTAAGATAAACAATAGTTCTAAAGCTACAGATTTTGAAAAGCCACTTGGAGTCCTGCAGTTAAACACAGGGCTGTGCCTCTTCAGAACTAAAAGCATTAAAGATGTTTACTTAGAAACTAGAAAGCAGCTATTACTGTAGAAAAGCATTTCTCCTTACTCAGAAGTTAACACAATTTTTTACATTACCTCACTCCGCATTTCTTCCAAATTGTCACTGCATTGGCAGGAGTCTCAAGCAGCTCTGATGAATACTGGAAGGTAGTAATAATGTGATTCTATCCAGCCCAGTTCAATTTCATGTGAAAGGCTTTTCTTGAACCACGTACACACTTTTTTCTACTACACAGCACTGAAATAGTATGAGACCTAAATGATGGCAAATTGTATATCATGCATTTGTTTCAGCTAAGAGTCTTGCAACTTTCTCTGAAAAGACAGGATGATGGACCAGACCGCCAATGGGGTTGGATTCAGGGTGGCAAATTCTCTGTCCTTATGCTCTTCAAAACATTACAGAAATTATTCAGAATTTACAGTATTACTTTATGACAAGGTTTAAACTGGATTATGAAAAGTTCCTGGAATCTTTATTTCAGCATTAAAACAATTTACAGGCTAGGCTACTTTAGGCAGTCTTGATATGAATCAAGATTAAGGAAGCAAATGATAATCAGAAATATTATGGCTTTTCTTCCAAGTAGGTAAATCTGTGCCCTTATAATTTAGAACTATATTCACATCAATTTCAAACCTTTTACTCCTAATAGGCTTGAAAAAAGGCACATTGCACAAATTAAGGGTTTCTCTCCATTTCCAAGTTTTTAGTAGATCCTTATCTAACATTTTACACCACTGCATCGTGCACAGCTGCAGCAAGTTTATACATAAGCAAACTCCAAGTTTCTCATTGATATTGATATTGCTTATCCAGTCCTAGAACACCAAGTCCTCTGTTTACAAATAGAGAACAATACCAGAACAAGTTTCCTTACACTTCCAAAGTGCCATGTCAGCATGTTTCAAATAGGTTAGGGAAAGAAATTTCTCTTACAGGCTCTAGAAACAGACCACAGTCCTTGGGTTAGTCAACATTTAGCCAAAACAGACAATTGATACAGGCAAGTTTGGAACGTGTGAGCTGGAGATGTACCAAACCCATCGTGTATTGGGATAGCACGCAGTCATAAACCAGAAATTATTTCAGTCCTTACTACATTAGTCTTAACTCAGACTGATGCCAACCAGTTGACCTCTACATGTCCCTGACAATTCTCCGCTAGTCCCTCAGAAGTATTATCACAATAACCATGGAGAAAATAGACTGCTTTAAGACCAGGTAAGTTCCCTAAATGAGATTCTAATCTGTCTGGACTTCATACAGGAGAGTTGCCCTCTCATCAGCCAAATAGGATTCCTCCCATCCATACTCTTCTTAACCAACTTCAAACAAGCTCTCTAGTTAAAGCCCACCTGCCCACATAAATCAGTTCCATTAAAATTTATCTTTTGCCAGTATTTTAAATTATATGGCTTTGGAGGCTTCCCTGACGGCCGTTTAGATTAAGGCTCACGATTCACATGAGAGTAAAGGTACAGAATTGTGAGCACAAGGTTTGAAATCGTTTTCTTGGCTTTTTTCACCATGGGCTCCCAAGGCAGGTGATGTAGCTGTGAGGAAGTCAGCCAGCTTCTCTTCAACTCTGCCCATCACCGGACAGCTGTCACCAAATTAGACTGATGTAGCTGAATCCTTATACAGTCCCAGCAGGCAAACTCATCCATAGTGTAACTATCCTGGGAATAAGCAGACAGAGGTAGCCACGGGCAAAGCAGACACCTGATTGCTTTATGTTTTGGCCTGAGATTTGTATATATCCTTGTGTGCATGGCTGCGTGCGCAGATACACAAGACAATCCAGTGAAAAACCAACAGAAACAGGCGTAAAGTATTATTATTTTCCTAAATCCAAACATTTTCCATCAAGCCACTAAAAAAAAGAGTGGGCTCAAAGTTTATATTCTTTTAAACAGACCTGTAAGAAGTAGTTTACAAGTTCCTCAACTCTGTGACAGAATGGTAACTATCATATGCAGAGTCACTGAACTACAAGATAATGACGCAACTCCACCCTAAAATCCACTGAAGTCAAGAGGATTTCACAAACTCTTCTCTTTTCAGATGGCAGAATTACAGCATGAAAGAATTTCTCTAACTTTTATAATGAATAACTGTATCGGCAAAAACATAAAGAATTTTGAAAAAATTATATCATGCTAAATAGCTGTGCTAGCATTTCTCTTTAGCACTTCTTTGATTTTACCCATTAACCTACAGAGAAGTTCCCAAAAAAGAAAGCTCTGTCTGTTTTCTCTACAGGTTTTTACTACATAAATTGAAAATTACTAAAATAATTATCAATTTATAATGAGAGATTACAAATAAATCCAGACTAAAACCATAGTAGTAAAAAAAAAAAAAAACCAAACAAAACCCCACACTATAACTTTCACAAAATAAAATGCAATCAAATATTATCAATTGTCTCACACAGCCAGGCCAATTTCCAGTGTTGCATAAAATCAAACAATAGGAAAGTTATATTGGGGGAAGGGGAGGAGAAGGGTGTTGTCCAGACATTAAGAAATTAATATCAATGAGAACTGTATGCTATGGACTACCAAGTAACAACAGAAAACAAACATCATGTTTGGGTCACATAAGTCTTCATTGCCATTTTCTTTTTCTTTCCCCCCTTTTCTTTTTACATTTTAATTTCAATGCATTTCTTATTAGTCCGCATAAGTTTTGATTGATAACATATTTATCACAATTGGCTTACAGACTGCTCCTTTTATGAGTTCACAGAGGACATAACAGATCCATAACCTGATCATTCCGTCAGTTCAGTGCTGACAAGTATTAAAGGCTTCTAAATGCTTGCTAATGACAAATTAATTGTTTGCTAATCACGCAGCTATTTTATGACTAAGTTTGATGCAAGCTAACAATGACAGTTTGTCTAAAGCAAATGAACCCTCTGTCTTGAGCTATAAAATTTCAAGCATTAAGCACTACTTAGATACTTTGCACACTGTTGAAAATGAAGGATTTCAGTGATGTCAATGGACATACGTGTAACTAGTACAGTAACTAGTATGTAAGATACTATGGTAACTAGTATAAGTGAGAGTATAACACTAAGTTTTGCAGTATTATACCAACCTACAAATATGTTTTACAATTAAATTAGAGTGTTACTACATATCAGTACAAAGAAATACTAATACTACTTAGAAAAACTATAGAGAAGTGGTCTGACACTCTAAAATTAATGAGGCAAAAGAATTAGTTGATTTACCTGACTCTGCAATTCACTTTGTTGCTTCAGGCGAAGATTTTCTGGTGTATCAGCCACTGTAGTGAAGGACTGCTTTGGGTAATGTCTAGAAGAAGAAGCATAAAACCGAACGGTAAATATTTACACATGCTAGAAATGTATCCCAGCCCTCTTTCCTACAGCATACAGAACTCTCTCATAGTTTACTTGGTTTGTGTTAGAAGTATTTACTCTCAAACTGTTGTGTCAGTCATGCCTTGCAGAAGCAACATGAACAGGTTCCTGTGAATCCCACCCATTTATCCTGCCCATGGACAGCAGAGACCGACTGGCCAAAATTTGTTTTCAATAGAGTGAACAAAACTATGTTCAACAGCACTGTCTTGGTGTAGTCACGTGCTGAAGAAAGACTAAACTAAAGGCCTTTTAGCCTTAAGATAGAAGTGTTTTACAGCAACTGAAGTTACATCAATGAGTACAGCTGGACTACCATGGTGCCTTAAATCAAATCCATCAGTGCAGAAACCAGAAGGATCAAGGCAGGTACATTCTGCGTCCAGAAAGGTCAAATACTTTAATGGTCAATGTGTCAATACACAGTGCTGTAATATCCAGTACCAAAGGTTGCAGTGCCTCAGAACTGCAATCTATCAGGCATCTCTCTTTTCACTTGAAATTTTACACCTTTACTATGTGTTCCCACTATGTGCTTTGGCATTTTATACACAACTTAAATAGTGAAATCATAGTCAAGGATTTATTCATTTTCATGGATTTATCCTGCAACTCTACAGCCCCCTCCCCCACCAAAAGTTCTAGTATAAGAAAGACCACAAAAAGAGGGAAATAACAAAACTGAACAGCCTATCCCAAAATAGGAATATTATTATGAGCCAGCAGCACTATGAGTAAACTGATTCTTAATTACATTCAACATCTTCCGTCTCAAACCAAAATATTCACCTTACAACCATGTGAGGCACTCCTGCCTTCACCTACCACTCACAGCTGCCCACACCTGCCAGCTACCCCATTTTGTGCCTCTAACATTTCAGAGGTACGAGACGACAGGCGTAGCATTTTAGACACAATAACATTTGTAGCGTAATTTCTACAGAGGGAGTAAGCAGTAAGTAAACATCTGAAGATTGAGGATACGCAGTATTAAACATTTCCATGTTCAGACTATGTTTAATGTATTCTTTCAGCAAATGGTCCAGTCATTACAGCTCCATCATAAAGTTTCTGTGCCTTGTAAAGATGATACATATTTTCATTCAAAATTCTATTTTGCTAGAAAGTTTTATTTTCCATTTATAAGTTTTATTTCCATGAAGTGCATGGCCTCAGTCAAAAATAATTAATTTTTATCTGAAAAAAAAACCCACCCATGAAAAATTAAGAAGGATTTTGGGTTTTGGCCAAAAGCTGAATGTTTCCTGTGCAGAAATACAAAAGCAATACTTGATGAGAAATGCTGCCTGGATTTCATACAATCCAGTCTCTGCTACAGGCCTGATCCCTCCCATCAGATGACATCTGCCATTGCCAGACTTCTACACCATAGACTGATGCATCAAAAGGCTGTGGAACATGCCCACATTTATGGTGTCACTACACCAGGAAAACAGAGAAGAAATATGGGACAACCTGGGGATTTCAAGTTCCCAAGGACTAATAACTGCACAGAAAGAGCAAAGATGCAACACTTTGATGGAAGGAAGTTTTTCCTGACAGAAATGTAAGAGACATCCCAGGTTGGATACTGGCAGACGGATGAATAATGCCAATGTAAGTTTAAAAGCTTAGGGTGAAATACATTCCCACCCATTAAGTCAGCGACTTGTCTCACATAGCTCGTGTCACTGAAAACTAGAAAACAACAGACGCCCTCCTGCCTATTCTTTTGTAGCTACAGCCAAGTCCTCCCAAGCCCCACCTAAGCTGTAGCTTTGGCCAGAGAAACCACTGGGAGGGCTGCATACACTGCTGCCTGTCTTCGTCCCCTTCCACCACTACCCCCCTGACAGCCAGACGACACCAGCCGGCCAAATGGCTACAGCCACAGCTCCAGCAACACACAGGGAGATTGAACTAGGTTTTGCTTAGAGGACATCAACTGGAACCGACTCTTGCGTGAAGCAGATGGTTATCAGCACCATCTAATACCTTGGGACAAGGAAGATACTTCCAGAAGGGCTTCTTTTTCTTTTTTTCTTTTTTTCTTTTTTTTTAATTCACCTCTTCTATCTCACCCTTCCTGCTTCTGTATAGAGGATAAAAACAAATGCCAGGCTGGCCAAGGGTCATAAGCCTTGTTTAGAAAGCAGCGATGGGCAGATGGGGAAGGCAACAAGCCACCTCACAGCCAGGGCTTGCTGATATCCAAGGAAGATTGTAGCAAGGAACGGTGCATAATGCACACCTTAAAAAATAGCAGCCGTTCAGATATAACTCATGTAGATGACTGATTCCCTGCCCCCAAAAAAGTCAACTGCCCCACAGGCAATTAAAAAATGATGTCATGCACATGCTGAATGCCAGAAGCATTCCCACAAACTTCCATAGCACTGCTTTCCATTGTGGTTACCTACAATGATCCCGGTACTCTGACCACAGCAATCACCTGTACTGGTCCCTTTTGACATGCAGAGCTGGAGTGAGCTCACATGGGGGTTTGGCCTCGTCCCCTTGTGAAACGTGTGGACATCACTAAGGCTGGTGTCACTGTCACAGCCCTCAGGGACCCGGTTAGCAACAGCAGCAGAGAACATGTCTCTGCTAACCCGGGCTTCCAAATTTGAAGCATAGGAACATATACCTTGTCCCTATCATACACCATCTTTTACTGCTCATCATTTGCTAAAGAAATGCTTTCTCCCACAATTAGTATTCAGAAGTTCACAGGTATTTCAACAGTCAGAGCAAACCACTTAAGAACCGATGTATCTAAGATCATCGCTTATTTTAGAAGCAGTAGCTCCATACTTCAAGTGAAAAAGGTATGCTTAGCCTTGAACAAGCAGTGCTTTATTATGCTTGAAATTACTGTGTAAACTGATTGTATCAGTGAAGAGTATTTGCACTTGACCATGGAAGTAAACAATACCCATGACTGAAGTGAAAAAACCTGCTGAAATTTAAATCGGCCTTTAAACCGGTCATATTAACCATTTATCACAATGTATTACAGTGATTTAAAAAAAAATAATCATTTAGCAAAATTAAATTAGCAGAGCCTTTTACTATGGGTTGTCATTTTAACTGCAGCTCATTTATGAAACCACCTACATGGTATATCAAACCAGAAAGACTCGGGTTTAGATATATCCCTTCTAATTTATGGAAATTCTTGCCTCAGAACCATTAAAAAGACTAGTGTTAAATTTAAATCCTATCTTCAGCTTTATCCTTTGTTTCAAGCTTAGTGATAGCATGACTTCATGATATTAAAAATACCAGTATTTAAGACACTAAATTATCTGAAATCTAGCTAAAAATGCATCGTACCATTGGATACTTATGACTGAAATAAAGGCTTGTAAACACAAGTGTTAAAATGATGAAATGTGCTTTTAAAAGATCAGTTTAAGAGTATACCATGTTTCGTTACTATGTTCTGAATAAGGATGAGTAACTGGATGGCAACGGCCTTTAATTCAAAAGGCTGCCAGTGCTATCATGGTCCCCGGTAATCCGTTGCTCAGTTTCCCTTTTGTCCAAGATGATGTCTGAGAAAAAGCCAGGAATTGGTTAAAGAGGTTGATGTCATGTCAGCTATTTAATAGCAATGTCCAATGTTTGTTTTAAGTCTTTGTTAGTAGTCTAAGTCTACTTAGCAATATGTCTTACCACACTAATGCTATTAGGATTAATCCTGTATAAAGACCTATACAAGAAGTTCCAGAACAAATCAGGACACACAGTATGGTGTCTCTGTTGTGGGTTACTGTATTGCCTGCTTCAGCTGCACAGCTTGATTAATAAATCCAACCACAACTCAATCCGTGGCTCCTTATGAGGAAACGCTTTCACTTTTCATACTCGGAAACAATATCAGTAAGACATCCAAGAATTCAGGAAAGTACCTGAAAGTTTTCTAGCTTTTCCAATGACTAAACATAGACATTTTCCCAAATAGTCGTTTAGCTGTAAGGTTTTCATCAGCTTTTCCACGCTTTCAAACCAACAAAAGGAATAAACAACATGTTCTGAGAGCTAATGGGATGAAGATTCAGCTTTCTCTCTTTTGAAAAAGGTCAGATTCAAAACCTGAGATAAATTCAAGCGTGTACTGAAATTAATTTGCTCATACCTCATTCTGACTTATCCAACATTTACAATATGACTAGGAGATGTGTGTGTGTGTGTGTATTTTCTAACCTTAACTGTTCACAGTTACAGAATTACAATCCTTGCCAGAATTACTATTTTTCTGCTGAATTATCACTCCCATAGAATACCTATTCAGTAAATTGCCTGCAACATACAATCTGTGATATCTTTTAACCAGAGAAAAGCCACAAACTACACAAATCAAAATAATTCTCCTAAGCAGAGTGTCAGCTCCATCACATCTTTTCAATATCAATTACCATCACTGGCTGTCATGTTAGGCTATACCTGTCTTCTCTTAATTTTTGTTTGTAATAACTGTTCTAATCAAAGTGAACGCTGAAAGATAAGAAGGTTGGGGGGGGAAAAAAAGGAAAAAATACTGTTATTTTCAGTTGCAGCAATACGGAGTGGAACAAAAAATAACAAAATTAAACCAATCTTACAATAATTATGAAAAAACTATAAAAGCTATTTATATTTTTATAACTAGCACTTCAGTATAGTGTATGTAAAAGTTTCAAATTGAAATTAAATAGTGGATAATGATGCAGCAGTTTGGATGCAACCCAAGCTCATAACAACTGATGGACGGGAAGGGAAACTCCTTGGACCTGCAAAAGCTCAATCTGTTAATTGTGATCTGAGCACACATCCACAAACAGCACAAAAAACACAGAGGAGAAACACAGATCTCCAATTAACTCTCATATAAAAGACATGAGATGAAATAATTTACCCAGGAAAAAGGTGATAAGGTATTAAGTTGTGCTCAGCCAGGGAGTGTTTAAACTGGCAGCTCACCACTAGGTCTGAAGAGGTGTGGGACTGCTTACTACTCCTTACCATTTGCAGAAAGACATGCAAAAGACGTGAGAGCAGAGAAAAGAAGCATCAGGAGGGAAACCTTGCCCACAGCTGACTTCTTGCTTTGAAATTCTTGCTCAGTTGCACTTTCTGCTCTGAAGCTCCAAGAGGGATTTCTCTGGGTTTTCTGTTTTGTTTAGAACTGTCTGTGCAAGATCAGTTATTCACATGCAATTATAAAGGCTTCTGGAGGAGGAATAATGTAACTAGTGGGAAATACAGCTTTGGTATGTCAGAACTCTGGCAATGAACTGTAGAAGGAAGATTTCACAAATTACTCTGAAGGATTGGTGAGAGCCAATTCTCTTTGGCTACTGGTATCTACCTCGCTGTATGAAGAATAGATACCCTGGCTGCAATTAGTTTGCTTTGAAAAATATTTTTCTATCTTTTTTTCCTATTGTTCAAGGGACTGACTTTTTCAGACATTTAATTTGTGCATTTCTGCTTCTTATTTGAAGTTGAAGTTACTCCCAGTATGCTAAATACAAGTTCCTGTTTACAAGAAAATTCCCTTAGAGAGATGAGTTTGTGTTGGTTTGGAGGAAATTTAGCAAACAGTAAGATCCATGAAAAAAAAATGTTACAAGCAAGAATATTCCACTGCTTTTTGGGGTAAGCCATAACATCCTCACTCCTGGAGCAAGTGAAAGGCAACATATCACACCATCATATAACCAGACACCTTGCACATCATTGCACTACCAGACTTGCACTTGAGACCATATCTGGGGCTCCCCACAAAAGTTAAGGTAAGCTTTTTTATTATTACAATTAATATTCCAACTGTATCTGTCCCCAAGACACAGGTTAGTGCCTTAGTGTCCTCTGTTAGAGGCTGAAAAAAATGAGCATTTACTGAAAAATAGGAAGGCAGAAAATTATGCTAACATTTCAGAGAAAACAGCGTAAAATTTGAGTAGCCAATATTCATACCATATTTCATGAGTTTGACCATTTGAAATTCCATAGAGAAATTCTACTGTATCAAAATAGCAGAGTGGGTAGCTCTGCAAATATATGTCTTAAGATGAAGAACCCTTGAAATCACAGGTGCTGCCAGGCCACCACCAGCACTGAATCATGCAGGCAGCTGGGCACATGGTCTAGCCACTGAGGACTACTGTCTTCCCGCTTCCTACCCTGTTTCAAAATGAAAAAATCCTCCAGCTCTTAGCTGATACTCATATTTTTTTCTCGTTTCTTACATTTTTCTTTTCAATCTCTTGGGCAATTTCATATTTATTACACATAGAAAGATATATTGTTACGGAGACGGGTGAGTCTTGCTTCTTGAGCAATCATTTCATTGTAAAGATTTGACAAAATCCAGCAGAAGGGACAGTTCATATTTAAGAAACTGGTCATATAATTAAAAGATTGTTATAATACTGGTCTCAGCCAAGTAGCATTCCGATTTAGCAAAAAGATCAGAAAGATTAAAATCCAAGCACATGGATGTCCAAAAGTAGAACTGCCAGAATTTCCAGTGGAGCCAGACACTCACCATCTCAATTATTTACCTATTCCTCAGCTATGGGATACCAATGCTTGGGGAAAGAAAATGAATCAGTACACACTGAGAACTACGGGGTGGCCCGGAGCTGTGCAGGAAGCCGTCAGCAGTACACTAATTAGTATTGACAACAGATCAAAAAGGGAGAGCCCGCTGCTGGAGGAGGATCCATAAGAGATGCACAAGAAGTTCGAGGAGACCTGGAAGGCGGAGGGAACTGCGGCAAAGCAAAACAATAAACAAAAATCTGACTGCAAGAGCAAAATCTGTCGAAGAGCACAGGAAATCAATCAAGAAGGGAGAAGACGCATACGTGTCTTACCTTTTGCCACTGCTAGACTGCTCCCAGGGAATCACCCAGAGCTCACCTGGGTTTATACATTACTTAGACACAGAAGACTCCACAGGTGTTTAAGGAAACTTTGCTTTTATATAATTTAAAGTGATCACTAGTGGCACAACAAAAGGCTGATGCCTCAATATTTCCAAATGCTTTTCTTCCAGATGGTGTGATTACTATTATTTCTTTCAAAATATCCAAGAGACAAAAGTCCATGAATATGAGCAGCAAACCACACAGACTGAAGCTGAGTTTCTCCCTGACTTCACTTGCTGATTTACAGCAGCAAATCTAGCAGAGTAAGAAAACCACACAATATGACCCATAGTTGTTATGGCCTATTCTTTTTGTTCCCTTCAACATCTTGCTGTCCTCTTTAAAGAATGTCAGCAAGAGAACACAGAGGTACACCATAAAAGCAGTATGTTTTGCACAGGTCTAAATGCTTCGTCTGCTTACTTCAGCATAGTCCTGATATGCTACATATATAGATATTTATCAAACCTCTACAGTGCAGGTTTGTTCAAGTCCTAGGTTTGACTGGAGTATAATTCATACATCCAGCAGTGTCAAATTTTCTTACAAAATTCCTTATTCTACCAGCAATGGATCAGTATCTTAAGCAGCACGACACTGAATTATGGAAGTCATTTCTAAATTCTGCTCCTGCTTATAATATAAGTGTGTTCTTGCCCTTTCTCCCCCTCCAAATTCTGAAATCTTTTCAAGTAATGAGAAATTTTTTAAAAAATTACTTATGTAAATGCTTTCTCTGCTTAGCACAAGTCAATATTTCTGTACATGACTAACTTCAGGGATTCCGATCTCACATATCAAGACTACCAAATCTTGACAGGTTTACAGTTGAAAGTTTCGTAGTTTCCTTTCTTCCAAATACTGTCATTTCATCATCTGATTTCTAATCACATGTATGTATACTTAAATCATTTAGGTAAGCCTTCCCAAGGTAGTAAAATCTACTTGTTTTCAACAAAATGTGTCAAAGACTATATAGGTAGTTTATTTAATCATTTCATTACCAAAAGGAACACCCCGTTACACATTAAACTGCATCTTTACAACTAAGTAACTTAACCAGTATTATTTCCCTGATGTTCCAATAGCACCTCCAGCCTATATCCTGTATACACAGTAAGGTACTTCTAATAGAAAGTCATCATTTTAGCAGCATTTTACCTCAGCCTGCCACACTTAAAACGAACAACACTTTCTGTGCTCATACAGCAAGTCAAGCTTTCTCATGACTGATGACAACACGAAAGCCCCCCCCCCCCCAAGCAGCAGTTTAAGATATGCTAAAGTGACCTCTCTTAAATGTTAATCAAGGAGGATTTCAAAATATTTATTCCCATTAAATATCATGGCATAACAAAGAAACGGCCTAAGATAAAAACTACATTCATCATATGAATATTGGAAAAATGCCATTTCAGTACTGCGATAGCATATTTACAAAGGAAAATTATAACAATAGTAAACACCACAACCCATCTGGTGTAGGATGTTATACAGCCCTATATGACCGCAAATCCTGACAAGCAGATTTTAAATTAATCTCAGTTACAGGCTCTACACCTCACTCTTGCCTTCTCTGAGCTGGAACACCTATCCAGTTGGATAAACTCCTTCTATTAACAGAAATTTAAGTTACTTGGTGAAGCTCAAGAAACTCTCCAACTTCCGCTGTTCACTTAGTCATGCTGAGGAAATCTTGCCACTAACCACATTTTATAAACACACACTTAAGACCAGATCAAGCAGCTTCAAAAGCTCCTAGGCAATCAGAAAGACTCAGTATTGGGATTTAAATGCAATGTTTAAACAAATATGTAAATGTAAGGCTTTCTGGTACTAAGTCCATCCACAAGCAAAAGACATTTAAAACTTGAATCTATCCTAATAATGCCTTTTTCTCTGCAAGTAATACAATAGAACTTTAATTCTAAAATTTTTAATGTCAAAAATCTATTACAATAACATCAGAGATCCAGAGAGAGCAATTATCTACTGTTTACTGCTTGTATTAAGCATTTGTCTTCCAAGAAAGTATTGACTGAAAGAATATTTGCTACTAAAAACTGAAATTCTCATTCATTCATTGAAAAACTGTTATGCCATTTATCAGGAGATCACAGTTGTAATGAAATTGGAGTGCAGCTGTTGCACGTTCCTAAAACTGAAGGAAGAAAACTAGTTTATAAGCCCAAAACCTGGGAAACTGAATATGGATTAGATTTTCTTCTAGCTCTCACCTTCCATGTCTTCTACTTCTTAACTCTTCTGTGTAAGCTTACTGGCTTTAATCTTTCTGCTTTTCTTTACTTTCTTTGCAAAGCTGTAAAGCCAAGCTATATTAGACAATTCATTGGTGCTTCTGAATTCCAAAGTTATCATTCAAAGATATGGCAAATAGCACCAAGGGGATATTAATAAGCCAACGGGAAGACAGAAGAGAAGTGCGTGCTAGAAAGACATCATAGGTTTTTTTGACCTCACAAAAACTACTATTTAGAATGCTATCAAGAGGGTAGGAAATCTAAGACCCGTAAAAGCCAAAAGGCATGTACCAAGTCATCAGAAAGTCTACTGAGCTCAGGTCATAACTGACTGACCTCCTCAAGAGCTACGGGTTTCATCCTGGAGAGCTTGGCATTATGCTAAGCTACTAACATGATGCTCTGCTCCCTTTAGAGGGACTGTTCCTGTAACTAACTATAGTAGCAGACCTCAGATACCGTAACTTAATTTGGATGCTATTTAAAAATTGGGAGAGGACATCAGAAGGGAGCTGGAAACAACTCATCTCCAATGTCTTAATATTGCAACCTCTTTAACTATAATTGCAGTGTGTTAAGCATTTGTCCTCTAAAACCGTGCCAACATCAGCAACTCCAAGCTAGCAGCAATAAAGTAAATTACACAGAGCTATGTTTACATGTGTGTTAGAGGAAAAAAAAGGAAAAGCTGGGGTTGTGCCAAGTGGAAAATGACAAAATTAGTAGGGCAGAGACGCCATTCTGCTTTTACAGTTCTAATAGGGTTGACAAATAATAGCATATACAAACTTATGGTTGATAAAAAATAGTCAGTATTTCCCTTTTTTAGCCTCAAAAATAAAGAACTTGACCTGTTATTACTACCATTTTTACATTTTATTTATTTAGAAATTACTTCCTCTTTGGAAGGGTTTCCAGGTTTCTTTTTTTACAGTACAAGTTTCAAAACAGTTAATACTGCAAAGAAATGCCTTGAGAAAACATAGATTTGTATTTTTGTAGTAAATAAAATAATTCTAATAATTTCAAAATTAGTTACTTGTTCACGTATTGTAAATTTTAAGCAGCTATGTTATCTGTACAGCTTTATGAACTGTCTCACCTTTAATGTCTGCACTTGTATAAAATCAGTATGAATAGAACAAGAAAAAAATGTTATACCATGCAAGTATTTTTTAAAAGATAGTTTCTACTACTATAGCATGTAAGATTTTATATTGTGGCACATTTACCTATACAAAATTATTGGATGACACACTCAGGTTTTGCATGAAAATGAAGAATACTCTCAGCAAAGCCTGCTTTGGCCTATTCTGCTGAAAAGGTAAGAGAATGTAAAAGGAAACACTATAATTTTTAATGTAAATCCTTCGCAAAATTCAATGTGTTATTAAATTAATTTAATACAGTTTCATGTAACACTTCATATAATGACCAACAGTTGTGGCACTGGATGTCATACTTCACAGAAGATCTGGTCTATTATTACCAATCCAAAGCCTATGTAACCAGACCAAACCACAAAAAAGCAACAACCAGGTAACATATTTTCACTAATACCCTGGAAAAACCTCCATAATTTCTGCATATATTATGCTCTCTGCTCCTCATGAACTGTTAATTATTTTGAGTAGAATCAGGTGCAGTTGCTGTTGCTATTTAAATTCTCCATCAGTATTGCCACAAATGCAACTCAACTCTTACCTCTTTGCATTCTCTCTTTCCTCCCTGCCTGAAGCTATACCAGCACGTATCTTCCCATTAAAGTACAGGGGTTGTTGTCACAGCTCTTCATATTTTCAATAAAGACTCAGGCAAATGAATAAGCTTTAAGTAACTCATAGAGTATGAACTTGGTCATCACTTTCTTGGACACAGAACTTAAATTCTACCCAAATACTGTTTCAGAGACCAAAGCAACTGCACTGGATGTCATTCGAAGTGACTTCCACAAGTTTCCACAGAGAAAGTTACTCAAACAATCAGAACTTGATGACATCTGAGCTTTTCACTCCTTTAGCCTGAAGACCTCACTGTTGATCTGCCTCTCTCAACAACTTCAGATCAAAAGGCAAAGGAACATTTTCCACCTCCCTCCTTGGAAAGAGAACAGCAGCTGCTCAATGGCTGCCGATACCCTAACCAACACATCTTTTAAGATGTAAAATAATGACAAACAAAACTATGATACTTGAGTAGCATATACGACAAAGAGAAACTATTCCTAAGGTAATTTACAAAGACAGGCTTTCCAAAGCTTAAACTAAGTATTCTAACTACAACAAAATGCAGAAGAATAAGTAATTTCCATGAGCTATGAAAAAATTCAGCCTATAAGAGCAGATGCAATGTCATGCTGTTACATCAAGTGCAAAAAGGTGAATTATGGGATAGATGGAGAAGAAAGGAAGTCACTGAACTAATCACAAAAAGACATGATAGGTGTAAGACGAAAGGGAAAGCTTGTGCTTCAAATTACGTGGCTTAGACATTAAATGGCGTTTACACCACAGGAACACACAAGGCCTGGAAGGGTATTCATAATCATAAAAAAAAAAAAAGTGAAACATCTTCTAACTCTCCTGCTTACTCCTAACAAATCTCCCAGATGTCACTGTCCGAGCCCCTTCTACACCTTTTACTACATTCCTGCAAACCCGTCTGCTACATCCTCCATGGCCAGAGACCTCAGAAGGCAACTGAATCCATTCGGAATAAAACTGAATCCATGTCTCTGAGTAAGAGATAGAGAGAGATGATAGGAAATGCAAAGCAAACTATTTGTAGCTGATGCATTGAAGTTCACAATGACTTGCAGGAAATAAGTTCCCAGCTGAAGCTGCACACGAACACCTAAAACTAGTCTCATGGTTGAACCATTATTTGTACTACTGCCATTATTTGTGTGCATGCTCAGTACCACCTCTTTTCCCTGCTAGCATAAAAGAAAGTTAAACCATTAAATGGTCATCTTAAGAAGTTAATAAATCAAGTTGCAAGATCACAGAGATTCCTTTAAAGTAGCAGAGTTTATTTCAGCTGGTATTCTTTTTTTTTTGACAAAAAAGTATTTTGTTCTGCATTTTCACTACAGTGCTAATGACTTTCTCTCCAAATTATTACTAACAAGACTATTAAAAAAAATAAAAAACCTAAAAGTTTGTTTTATAAAAACTAAGGAAAAAGCAATCTGGAAGATTATTTAATTATTTATATGTAACTTTAACTCAATTTCCACAGAATCACTAGCTTTTCTATGGGGAGTTAGGTTATTTTTTTTCCCTACAGACTTACTGCTAATCTTTGCACACATTGAGACAGCCAACCCTGCCCATTCATAGAAACAAGAAGTATGTTTCCACCAATTTCTTGCAACTTAATGAGGAAGAAGCCTGAAGCCTCTGAAGCAGCTCAGTGACTAAAACCACCTGAGTGCCAGCCAACTCGCCTCAAATCCCTGCTAAAGCACATGGCTTCCTCTATGGAACTGTCGTAATTTACATTAAAAAAATTTTTAGATTCTAAAAACTCTGTATTTTCTGTGCATTTCAGAAAGTAAAACAATATTTTAAAGCTTAAAGAGCCATGTGCCTTCTGCCAAAACTGAACTGTGCTGCAAATGTCTCTTAGATTTCCTTAGTAAGGAATCATACTTCCTTACTTGTATTGAGATTATTCCTCGGAGCTTCACATGGATGTTTACACTGAAAGAAGTCTACTACCAGACAGGAGCACAGAGTTCCTTTCACAAATAACTTTTAACACAAGAACAAATACACAAAATGAAAACAGTTTCAGCATTCTAACTAAAGCATTTTCAAGTGCTTAAAGCATCTCTTAAGCATCTGCTTCAAACTGCAAAGACTTAGAATACATTTAAAACTTAAAACACATTGCTGAAGTCTCCAGAAGACCTCAGTTGTGCCATGCTCCTTCATCTATCTGTCCTCCTGCACCGGTACATGTGAGCCTTTGGCTGATGGCATTTCCATGAAAAACCCACAGATGAAGATTCCCAAGGTGTTTAGCACCATCTCTTCTACTCAAATCAAGTTGGGGAACATCTCACTTGAGAAAGCTCAAGGCATCTGTGCAGCAGAGCAGTGGCCAAGAAAAGCTAATGGAAAACCTCTGCACACCATAGCTAAAATATCTGGATGACAGTTGCCCACACTCTATACTTGATGAACATTCATAGTTTCCCTGAAATCCAAATGAAATGGTGAAAGGCTATGGGGGAGTCCAAAACAAGCACTTGAAAAATGCACAATTTTCACAAGATAATTTTTGTGGAATAAAAAGATGTATTTAGGGGGGGGAAAAAAACCCTCAAGGGCATGCTGAATTATCTGGCTTCATCCAAATTATTAAAAACATACAGGTTGTGCATTGCTTACCAGTGAAAGACTAAATGTTCTGTTTTCATGAGAAATTGGATATATTATGAAGAATAGGTACAGGGAACACTGTCAGCAGAGCTGTTTAAGGAACAGAATTCCTGTTCTCTAAGAAATAAAATGGAATAATAGAGCAGAGTTATTTTTGCTGTTCAGAAGTTAAAATATATATACTTACATTTCCCAGGCAAATACTTCTATGTTTTTAAGCTCTTTTTTTTTTTTCCCCCCAAGTCTTTTAATACATTTATTAATGTCTTCTCGTGTCTTCTAAGGTTCTTCCATTTTTTATAAATGAAGTTGACAGTTGGAGCTCAATCTGCAGAGGCTTCTGGCTTAGAGTGTCTAGTCCCTTGGTTCGCTATCAGTTATAAAAGACTGATGAGGCTGCCCTGAAAATACAGCCGACTCACAAATATGGGAGCTAGACCTTTGGCAAAAGAGACATGTCTTCAGGTTACCAGCTATGGATCCAGGCACCCAGACTTTAAGGCTACATGTGTGCTAGTAAATTAAAAAGCATCTAGCAACAATCTCTGGTACTGAGGCTAACTGGCATGGAGCAGCCCATATCAACACTGTTCAACTCTCCTACTGTCCAAACAGAGTCACTACGTCCAAACTGCCTGGGAGACAGTAACTAGCACAGGCTAAAGCCAATGTGCCTGGCACCATTTTAGCAATTTAACAGTGTAGTGAACTGAGTGTCATACCAATCTTTTATTTGCTAGGACAGATGAAGCAAAGGAGTCCAAGCTACAGTTGTACCCCTGGAAACCCAGCCTCTCTGCTCTCCAGGAAGAAACTGCAAGAACAACTTCTGCTCTAATATTTTAGCAGCACAAGTTCTTCTGGGTGGCTTTTCTAAATCATCTTGCCTCTGTGTTTCTAAATCACAGAACCACAGAGAAGTTGAGGCTGGAAGGCACCTCTGAAAATTATCAAAGCACAGTCAACTACAGCAGGTTGCTTGGGACTATGCCCACTCCCTTTCTGAATATCTCCAAGGATGGAGACTCCACAATCACTCTAGGCAACCTGTGCCTGTGTTCAACCATCCTCACGCTGGAAAGTCACCTTCACATTCATCTTTGTGGTCTTTGCTTCACTACATTGTGTCCTAGTACTCCACTCAAGACGCGTCCCACGAAGGCTGAGCAGAAGGAAAAGAGCTCCTCCCTTGACTTACTGGCAATGCTCTTCACAGCACAGCCCAGGAGGCTGATGGCTGACGTTGTTCCTCCCCAGGGGCATTACTTGACATTTCCCTTTGTTGCACTTCATAAGGTTCCCAGTAGTCCATTTCTCCAGCCTGTCCAAGTCCCTCTGGGTGGCAGCACAACCCTCTGGTGTACTGGCCACTCTTCACAGTTCTCTTGTCATCTGCAAACTTGCTCAGGGTGCACTCTGTCCCATCACCCATGTCCTTAATGAGGGCATTAAATAATACTGGTCCCAGTATCATCTCTTGGGGTGCACCACTAGTGACTGGCTACCAGCCGGACTTTGTGCCACTGATCACAACCCTCTGAGCCTGGCAGTTCAGCCAGTTTTCAGGCCATCTCATGTCCATTTAAGTAGCTCATACTTCATCACTTTTTCTGTGATGATGTTACAGGAGACTGTCAAAAGCCATACTGAAGTTGAGATAAACACACACACAAACTTGGATAAGAAATCTCTCTATAAAACTAATCGTCCTTACAGAATGAAAACCATTAACATTGAAATACTTTACATCAAGATTTCCAAATTAATCTATTTTTTCTTTTTCTTTTTTTTTTCCCCTTAGGGGATAACTTTTCCAAAAATCAAGGAAGGTAGTATTTTTCTTTTTTTCACCCTCATTGACTGACATACTCTTATGGAAATGGTAGACAAATTCCTTTTTTTTCTTAACTTAGACTTAAGAATAAATCAGTAATTTCTTTCTGTGTAATCTCCATTTCATTGTCCATTGCAATTTTTTGAAAACCCCAAATAATCCAGAACTTCATTTGAAGGACAGAATAGTGACTCATTCTCGCGGTTTTCATCTGCTTATACAAATGTTTATGGTTTGATTTCACATGCATGATAATGATACAATGCACTTAAGAACTATCAGACTACACAATTTACTCATATAAACAACAGATAAAATGGCAGAGATTACAATATTAATGATGTGCTTCTCAGAGACAATTATAGTTACCTACCCTCCTATTCACAACTCCTTAACTTTCTGAGACGCTGCCACATTTGTTCTCTGATGCTAGGATAAAAATTGAACATAGGGTTCAAAGCCCTATCTTTCCATTAATGGTTTAAATGAGAAAGAAAAAGACACATAAATTTAATATATTTAAACAGCCAAATTTTGTTATGGTTGCTAGTTTCTTGCCACTACTTAATGGTAAATTTCCCACTATTGAGAACTCTTACACACAAATCATGCAGTTTTTTGCTCCCCAAAGCTAACAATTGCCAAGTAAGGTAAATGAGGAAAACAGAGCTGCAAATGCTCAAAGTAAAACCAGTAGTGGGATGAAGGCAAAATCTTTCCAGTGGCCAGCACTGCAGCTCGCCAGGGAAATGCAACAAACTCTCTCAATGCCTTTCACTTCTCGTCCCTTTCTTCTGTTATTGGCCTCTTCTCAAATCTCTGCCCTTAAAATTCTGCCTATTGCTTCTTGGCTGAAAGTGTTGGGAAGGAAGCAACAAATGAACAAGGACTCTGACATGCCAGAAAAGGGTTCTGTTTCCAACAATAATTTTTGCAAAAAGGGACAGCAGTACAGCTAAGCATGTGTACAATTCTCTCTATGTGGTGCTGCATACAACGATAGCCTTGCATATGTCCCACCATAGGTTATTCCACCACCAGCCTGACAACAGATGGAGACAGAAAGAGACATACCACGGTGGCATACTGAGCACTACTAGAGAAGAAGGCTCAACCATCTGCCTCCCGCTACTTGCACGGCAATGCAAGCTGCAGTTTAAAACACCCTTGTTTTGTTGGAGAGCCTTAGGCCTCTGCTCGCACCCTGTGTGGGGCAACACAGCTTCTCTTTACACAGGAGGACGCCTGTGGCTATATTAACAGGCACACAGGTAGTAGATTGAGGGAAGCGATTATCCCCCTCTGCCTAGCACTCAGTAGACCACATCTACAACACTGCATCCAGCACCGGGCTTCCAATACCAGAAAGACCAAGAAACTGGAGTGAGAACAACAAGGGCTACCAAGATGGTCAGGTGGCTGAGCACTTGCCCTGTCAGGACAGGCTAAGGGAACAGGGCTTGTTCAGCCTGGGGAAGGGATGGTTTTGAAGGGACCTAACAGCAGCCTTCCAACACTTGCAAGTTGGAGAATTCCTGCAAGGAGTATCAAGAATAGTGAGCCAGGCTTTTCACAGTGGTGCCTTGTGAAAACTCAATAGACAATATGCATAAATTGAAACAAGAGAGGTTCAGACTGGATATAAGAAGAAACTCTTCCACCATGAGGACTGTTGATTAATGGGAAAGATTATCCAAAGAGGTTACACAGGCTCCATCCTTAGATGTTTTCAAGACTTGCCTGGTCACAGCTGACTCTACTTCGAGCAGGACCTCCTGAGGTCCCTTCATTTAGAATTATCATACAATCCCACAACTTCCATTTACATTTGTAAGGCTCCATCTTTGAACTGGAGTGGCTCTGATGTTGTGGATCGTGGGGTCCATACCCAGCAGAACTTTAGACCCTTGGTAAAATCTGAGTTTTACTTCCCTCTTGAACTAAATGGAGAAAGTGCACCTTCTAGCACTGTACCTCAGCACAATGGAAAAGGAGGAAATATGTATCAGAATAGGAAATGTACTGTGTCTCTGCAGGAGCCCTCAGCAGGGTTTTCCTTGAGTTTCACCAAGGATGGGCGTGCAACAATCAGGCTGAGCACAAAGAACAGGGTGCAGAAGTTAGGAGGTGCCAACAACATCCCAGCTGTCTTGTGACTTCATTTGTGAGGATAGTAGTGAGAATTTATCCATGTATGTATTTATACATGAAGCACATGTATAAGCATGGGTTTCAACCCTCCCAGGTAGAGTGAAGTTGAACAAAATAGATTTTGTGCAATGAAAACCAAGCTCAGTAAATGCGCTACAGAGTACTCATGCATTCATGTCCCAGCTCAGGAGCCCTCAGCAGAATCTTGTCAGTGCGCAGAGATGGGCTGATAAGAACCTGGACTGTGCACAGAACAGGGCATACAGGAAAAAATGTACATGGTCCTTTGCAAATTAATGGCCATTTTTTCTGTTTTTGCGGGCTACAGTAACTAAGTATGAACTAAGTTCATAGCACATTCCTAACTTAGACCGCTGCTGCGCTATACATATGCACACACATCTACTACAAAATACTCCACTGAGATCCCCACCAGCTCAAAAGCACTCAAGCCGCAATTGCCTTTGAAGGAAGCAAAGGTGACCCAGGCTAAGAAGCAGCTGGTCCTGAGGTACACGAGCAGCAGGGGCTGTCACTGGAACAGAAAGAGAGTGAACAACTGGCTCAGCAGATGAAAGTGGACTGTCTGCTGTATGTGACTGGAACACAGTCCTGAATAGCTCCAAGAAACACTTCAATGGGAATGCAGTATAGCTTCCCACAGCTTTACATCCCACTAACAGTTGAACTTGGCTTAAGGAAAGGAAGGCCTGTTAAGACTTCTCACTGCAAGTCCCCCTTCTAGACAACTGCCTGAGGAAAGACCTTGTGGTACTAAAGTCTGACAGCCTAAACCATCAGATATCTGCACAGCACCTTATTTATTCCCCGTGACACCCACCCAAGGTGCCACCAAAGGGCAAAATATTAGAAATAAGCAATAATTCAAAGACTAAGACGGTGAGCAGTTAAAACAATTAGCTATTTAATTGAAAGACTTCTTCAGTTATACTCTGCTTTGAATGTGGATCATAGACCTCATAATTAAAAGAGGAAATTTTCATAACTTTCTATTTATTGACCTCTGCTGAGACAGAAAATAGTGATGCAGCAGAAATTTAAAAAAAACACCACTTTCAAATGTAAAACCTGTATATGCAACCAGAACAGTAAATGCAAAATTATCTCCTGTCTTTAGTCAATGTCGTAACTTTAAGTTCCACCAATTACTTTTCTTTTTATTTTTTCCAGTGATTCTGAGAGCATGGACCCAGTTAATGGGCGCAACTCAGAGATGCGCAGTCTTGCCAAACATGACCTAATCCATATTAGCTTTAAATGCAAGTTTTCAGTTAAAGCAGTTTCATGTTTTCCCATTTCCTTTCATTTGAGTTGATCAGTTCAATTTGAGATTTGTCTGTTTTTAAAAGATAGATTTCACATAGATTAGAAAACCAACCATCTGAATTGAGATCATGCAAGGAAACACAGATGGGGGAAAAGGCTAACACTGTGAAAAAGTACACAGTTGCATCTTAGGGGGAAAAAAAAGTGTGAGAGGCTGAGGAAAAGGAGGGTCTCAAAAAATAGTGTTTCATAACTCAGGCAAGTGGAGGTCAGTGGCTGGAGAACAGGGCATAAACTATTTTTTTCCTGCCAATGTGCTATTAAGTGACACAGTAACAGAAATAGATGGAAAATTGATCAAGAAAGCTAGAAGAACAGAAACTCCACATTGCTATCTCTGTCCAGAAGAAAGAGAACCGGATGGTCTTTTAGAAACACGTAACATGAAACACAAGCAAGTCTCTCGTGCTTTCTATCTATAATCTGCCCTGAAATGTCAAGAAATCTGAATGTGACTATTTATCTCTGTCGCTGGGAAAGAGAATATGCTTCCAGATCAATGGGAGCCACTCCCTGATTTATGGCTCTCATATCCTTCGTAATACTTCTCATAAACATCATGAATCCATATGGTGTCCAAGTGTTACATTTTGTGTTTGATTTAGCTAAAATATATTTAAAACAAACAAAACCAGATCCAAGATGTTCCTATGCAATTGGAGGGTTCCCCACTGACTCCTCCTGAGCTGAGCCTCAGGAATGTAGAGTGCCCTTTATACTTGAAGTGCATTAAATCAGATCTAAAGAACTTCCCATTTAGAAAGATAACATAGAAACAAGATGCATTTTATTCAAAGATTCTCAGAAAAATCCTGCATGGAATTGCAAACCTGTTCTTTCTAGAGTTTTGAGTGCCATGTATCCTGAGCAAGGCAACCATTCACTGCTCTGGAAAGGCTTTACTACCCTTTTTAATTGTTTGTTGCAGGTTTTTTTGACCACAATTCACAGCTCTGAGTAAAGAGCAGGTGGACAATAGCAAACCTGCAAAATCCAGCAGCAAGGAAAGACAATGTTACCAGCAGCACACAAACAGCGCTACCTCAGAACTCTAAGAAAAATAAAGCCGGAAAGAAAATAAAGGAGATGGAGGCAGCCAGGACAAGAAAATAATATATATATAAACACATACACAGTTTTGTCAATATGAAGGGACAAAGGAAAAAAAGAGACAAAAGAGAAAATTAGGGAGAGGAAAAAAGGAGTCGGAAGTAACAAAAAGTGACCTTTTCTTGTGGTTCAGGGAAAATGACTCAGCATTCTGTGGGCCTACCATTGAGAGCCTGCTAAACTTCAAAAATGTCTTGAGATATCGATTAGGTTAGAAATCACAACTACAGCAACTGCATAGCAGGGAAAATTACTCCCTCACGACTGCAATCAGAAAGATTTGCAGGGAAGGAAACACGGAGGAGGGCACAAATCATTATCTTTAATAAACACCAGCACTGAAGCAGTAGCTAGAAGAAAGTGTGTCATTGTCAGCACATGACTGTTGGCTGAGCACAAAAAGAAAAGAGAAAAGGAAAGAGAGAACACTGTATTAAGTGAAATTGTCAAAAGCTGATCTTCAGACGATCACATAATGGGAGTCAGAATATGGAAAATGGTTACTGACTAGTAATTCACTGGGCAGCAGCTACACGAAAGAGAGTAAATTAATATACAGAGCTTTTTTGTTTTAGTGGGTAGGGGTTTTTTGGTTTTGGGGTTGGTTTTTTTTTACTTTTAGATTATTACTTTGGTGATAACCAATTATTCTCTTTAAAAGGTGTGAACCCAATTGCAAATACAGTGATGTTCTCCCCCCACAGTAAAGAGTAACTGTCAGTTTGTTGCTGAGCCAAAGGGTGGGCTCTCTCCTCCCCAGACACAGCGTCACATAATGGGTTCTTAGTTTACTGTCCAGACATCACTATATGGAATAAATCACTAACACTTTTTAAGGTCAATGAAAAAAAACAATAATTTACATTGCTATAGCCTATGGCCAACAGCTATATAAAGTCATGTTTTGCCAACAGATCCCCAATGCTGCTATCTAAAGCAGTCACTAACAGCTGTGCGCTTGAATAAGGACCACCTTAGAGCATATGCATTGCTTATGCTTTCTTCAGTAAAAGTTTAACAGGTTTTGCTGATGGGACCTGTGAGAAATTGATTCACTCAAGGGACGATCCGCAGTGTCCTGGCCAGCCTGGAAGTTGGCCTGCTGCCTCTTGCTATGTGAACCACCGTAAAATTAGCAATGGAGCATTAGCTTAAATGAACAAACCTGAGCAAATTACACAAACACTTCAGTAAAAATGTATGAGTCAGTCTGTTTTACTGAAATGGCATCAGCGGACGTTTTTGGGTTTGGATATAGTTCCCCCCTTGGTCTTCAATATGGCCTCAAGAACGTAGCTATTCCCTACCCAAAAACATCACATGGCTTTCTGAAACTCCTTACCAAGTTCACTGTCATACTTGGCAAAGGCATAAAAATACACAAGTGCTGAGAAAATTAAAGCTAACACAGAATTTTCTTCACCCGGTGAATACACAGGTATATGGGATTTATTTTTTTTTTTCATTTTGTTTCTTTCTTTGTGCTCTCTAACCAAAAACCTGATATTGCGCTGTTTCATCGAACGACTGAACAATTTTCTGGTAACAGCTGATCAATGTCCAGCAGGGTTTTCCCTTCTAATAGGGTTTTCAAGGCCCAAGTGTATCTCCTGAATAGTAGCCTCAGCATCACTAATGGTAAAGTAAGTTGTATCAGTGGACTAAAACAGGAAGAGATAGGTTAGTTGTAAGGTGATACAAATCAGGCTTTCCTCCAAAAAGGAGCTAACAGACTGCAATCAATTTGTCACAGTCAGGTGGAATTTAAATCAGCTATCTCATTTAAGTAAACACAAGACTGCCTCTACACATCAACAGAGAAAGACAGGCACCTCCAAAGGGTGACCCGTCACATTCTGTAAGAGCTGAAACATGGTATATAAAAAAAGATTCAGCAATGACCTTTGGAAACAGCCTATGCAAGACAAGGTGAAGAAAAGCCACAAACCATCATCTTTCTGTGGAACCTCTTGGAAGGGGATGACTCACACCGCCAGATGAAGGATACCACCTAGCTTTTTTAGAACTTCTCAGCAGATCAGCAGTACACCCTGAGACTCCTATCTAATGCCACATCACTGCAAGGACCATTCAGTTTCCTCTCCCACTGTCATCATACCAACATTTATCCTACCCAGCCCCTCTGCATGTACTTCTTCCCTCATTAAAACCTGGAACTGAGAGCACTGAAGATGCTGGGAGATACTATGAGCCCTTGGAAAATTATTACTTTATGGACAGAAACGGACATTTAGTTAATGAGCTAATCTTCATAACTATTGAGAACAGAATAAATAACTGTACTGGTAAAAGAAACCCGAAACTACTCTCACCCAGATTTTCACCACTGCGTTGCAGACACAGAAAAATACAGTTGAGAAAAAATAGACCCAAACATCCTTTAGCATTTTCAGCATTTCCACATGCATGTAGATTATTAAAGTACAGCAAGATGGAGGAGTTCCCCCAACCTCAGCCAACTTCAGAGTTGTCTGTTCCTAGGCACTGATGATATTTATATTTCACATGTGAAAAATATAGTAAAAGCTAAAATATATTTATGTCTCCCATTTACTTGGCAATTTTTGTTTCAAGTGTGACATTGAACTTTGGAGTACTGCTGTTAACTGAAAATATTTTTTAAAATATTAAAAAGTTTAAAAATTTCTTTTTATAGCTGTTGACAGTCTAGCTGCAGAGCTATTGCACACAAAGTAAGTGGAAATATTACTGTGATCCAGAGGGGTGATATTTTAAAGTTGACTAATCTTGATTGTATAAAACGCTAGTGTGTTCCATAAACTTCTCAAAATGAAGATACATCAAATCAAAAAAGCTCAAAGAAGGCACTAAATCATTCCTAGAATCAACTATTAGGCAACTGGGGAAAGGCACTGGGTTTCAATTCATACTTTTTCATGCAACAAACACTGCAGACTTCATGTATAAATAATACCAATATTAGCAAGGTAGTATAAAACTGAGATTCTCTGCTCAGGTTTCCACACCAAGGAGAAAAAACGAGCAAGGTACTTGCTGCAACAAGCTATTACTGACCTTCCCAATAACAGGGGAAGGAGTTGAAGTCAATAGCAATCTAGCACAAGTGATCCTGGGAAGCCCATCACTTACGGAACCTGAATGAGATACTAATCAGTCCTGACAGTTCTTCCTAAGCAGTAATCATTGGATCTTATCACCTATCCTTGCTTTTTACCAAGGAATGCTGCTCCACAATATTATTTTGGTTGCAAAGTAAACTTGAAGAATGTATTACAGCATGTGTTGCCCAATGTGGAAAATCTATACCACTTTCCGTAGAGGGGAAAATTACAGTCTCCATCAGCAAGACTGCATCAAAGACCTACTGTATGTGTAACAACATATTTGTTTCCTTTCTTGTATTAAAGAATTCAGGTTTTAAAAGAAAAAAAATGAACTTTATTTATATAGACATTTTTAATAAATCAAAAGACTAACCAGTGTTTTATCTTTTGCCACACTTCTGGCAAAAGTTTTGAAAGAGTTATTTTTTTCTTGAGTACCAAATATAAGTGACTATAGAGCTATGCTTTAAAAAAAACCAAAAAAAAACCAAAAAAATTTGTCTGGATTATGATTGCTTCCTACAGAGAATTACAGAAGCCTTATCATGCATTTCATACAGTATCTTACTGCTTTTTGAAGCCCTTCAATTAATTTCAATGGGTTTTTTACGATAAACCCTTTTTCTATTGAGTGCAAACCTGGTAAAGAGAGGAACAGGGACCACCAATTTATGACAATTTCTCTAATATTCCTAGTGTCAGGTCACAGAGAAGTGAATCTCATTGGGTTGTGGGGGGGTTTTTTTCGTTATTTTTCTTCCAATATGCAGAATAGCCATAGAGTCTCAGCTCGTGGAATACTGAAAAGCCATACCATATTGCCCTGCAATCATGCAACACGCTTGAAATTTAAAACCAACTAAAATTCATCTATTTTTAGGTTCATAGTACCTCCAAAAAAAATCACACACTTTATAATAAATTTTTCACACTAGCAAAATTTCTTTTTTAGTATCGAAACGTTTGATGCTCACTATAGTTTCAGTTCCATTTTTATGGCTGAAGTCTAGAATTTTTTCACTGGTTTCTTCAGTTGGAATTGTGTGATTACATCCACAGAATTTCTCTAGTTCCTTCTATTTTTCACACCCTCTATCAAAAAACAAAGAATCAAATGTTGTGACTGAAACTGTCCATTATGTTCCAGCTGTGGAAGCAACTGTGGGAGTATTGTTCTAAGCTGTTTATGAGAAGACCTAATGAGTGTAACCTAGTATGGGAGGACGTTTTCCCCAAAATTTTATATCACGATCAACAACAAGCAATCAAATCATCCTTGATTCCCCAATCTTGCCATTACCTAGAGTTTGTGACATCTGATTTTGCTTTTGGAACCATCTCCTTGTTTTTTCCCTGCTTCACCTTCTAGCCACACTATCGATGCTCCATCCAGGAGCTTCTCCCCAGGCAGCTTCCACTTTCTTGTGGAAATCCAACAACACTCCATCTTTGGCCCCTTTCGTCCCCCTTCACAACTTGCATTTGCAAGCAAATTTCCATTCTGCCTAAAACTGCCAGCTGTGACTTTGCTGCCAGGATCTATCCCCTCAGGCAGGGGGTTCATCTAACTAGATTCACCTAATCAAACACAGACATCTACGGTATGTGTGTCTACATCTGAGGCTAGTCATCTAGACTCCATTAAAAGTTAATAGAGAGGCACTTCTAGATATCTAATACAGATCAGAAGAGTCATGTCTTAAAAGGGACTAGTCCTCTCCATTGACTACAAACAGATTTCAGGTGATACTGATTCCTACAATGTAAAAGTTCGGTTTACTGTTTAAGCTCTACTTCTCTAACACCTCTTTGGAAATAGCCTGCTGTCCATCTCAGACACACATTATTCAACTCCTAGCCTCCTTGTTACTATTTTTCTGCTTCCATTATTTGTCATATCGACCTACTGTTTCTCATTTTATACTTACAATATTTAAAATATACCTATAATATTTAACCTTTGCATCAAAGCTACTAAAAACAACTCATGACAAAGATTTTTTTTCTAAATGAAATTTTTGTTCTAGCATAATCCATGTATTGTTGCAATGTAGCATTAAAAACATATTTTCAAAGTTCTGCGCTTACATCAGATACATACATTTGGACATACTGATTTTCTTAAAAAATACAATACCCACCCTACATATTCCTTCTGCATGTCTTTATGTAGCTAACTGGAAATAAGGTATTGTTCATAATAATACATTAACTGTGGTTTTATATCCTCCAAGCAAAAATCAGTGAACTAGTGGTCAAAGGGCCCTGAACTGAAGAAGTCTTTTTATTTATGGTGCTTTCTTACAGATAAGATAGAAAACTGCAATTGTGTATACCTGTCCTGGTTTTTGCTATGATAGAATTAATTTGCTTACTAGCAGTTGGTATAGTGCCATGTTTTGGATGAGATGAGAACAGTGTTGATAACACACTAATATTTTAGTTGTTGCCAAGCAGTCAAGGACTTTTCAGCTTCTCATACTGGCCTGCCAACAAGAAGGCGAGGGGCACTCAAGAAGCTGGGAGGGGACACAGCTGGGACAGGTGACCCAAACTGGCCAAAGGGATACACTATACCATAAGATGTCATGCTCAGCATGGAAAGCTGGGGGAAGAAGAAGAAAGGGGAGACATTTGGAGTGATGGTATTTGTCTTCCCAAGTAACCGTTACGCGTGATGGAGCCCTGCTTTCCTGGAGATGATTCCCTGCCCATGGATGGGAAGCAGTGAATGAATTCCTTGTTTTGCTTTGCTTGCTTGCACAGCTTTTGCTTTACTTATTAAACTGTCTTTATCTCAACCCATGAGTTTTCTCACTTTTACTCTTCTGATTCTCCACCCCATGCCACCATGGGGGGAGTGAGCTGCTGTGTGGTGCTTAGTTGCTGGCTGGGGTTAAACCACAATACCTTATTTTGCAAGTATGCTTTAAAAAAAATAAAACAAAAAACCTCACTTGAAATAGATTACAAGAGTAAAAAAAAAAAAAATCTACCAAATTGAAGTACACTAATTAAAGCAGACTTGAGAAATAATATTAGCTCTTTAAAATAATTCCATTGTCATTTAGCCATGAAAAGAATTTAGGGGGTTTTGCCTACTTGTTTTGCTTGCTGGTTTTATACATCATTTCAACTCCTAAAACAAACTTGAAAGATAGGCAAAAAAACACCATTCTGGTACTAACAGAGTAGTAGGAACATAATTTTTAAAAAGAAGAAAATATAAGTGCTTCTGTTCAATCAACAACGGTAAGACATATTCATCATACTCTAAGAGACTAGCCCAGTGCTTTGGAAGGGGAAGATACCCACGGCAGAAAAAGAAGAGCTGGCATAAAATCTGTACCTGCAAATCAATATCTGAACCTGGGCTAATAGGAAGAGTGGCTGTTACAAGTGTGTGAGTGAGAAGCCAGGTAGGGTGGGTGACTGCTGCTAGGTGCACGTGTGGCCTCCCAGAGTCAGCAAAGGTATGCTTTTGAAAGGAGTGTGGAGCGGGATGCCTAATTAGCACAATTCCTACTGGAAACAGGCTCGGTTTCTCAACCTCAAATTTCTCTCCAACATCCCTTGAATTCAGAGTCTTCCTCCACATTAATCAATTTGCTCATTCACTTACTTCCCTAGTAAGGGTAGTATGCATAGGGATGCATATGTAGTATGCATACAGCAGTATGCTATGAGTTATCTTTTGAATGGTCTCAAGCAAGAAGGTGGGAAAAATATGCAAGAAAGAAAAGGAAGGAAAACTCAAAAAAACGGTTAAATTTCCCTTTCATGTCAGGTTATCTGTATTGCAGTAAAATATGAAATAGACATTTGAAAAATTAAATCCTGCAAGGGAGAGAGATAATTTAAAATATTGTCTGGATAATTTTAATTTTTAGTAAAGCGCTGTTTCTCTTCAAAAGGATTATAGTGCAAATCTGACTTTGATAAGAAGTATAGTCACTGGGTTTGCTTCAATACAAAAATACAGCATCCTAAAACATGGGCTTTGAAGAAAGCTCAAGACATCACCTGGTTCATCCCTTGCTTCAGAACTGCAATATGGCCGCTCAAATTGTTTCTGACAAACAACTCTTCTTAAAATCCTCAAGGCACGGAGACTTCATGGCATTCCTCACCACCACCACCCCCCACAACCTATTCCAGTGCACAGATACAGGGTTACATTACATTACCATCTAAATTAAACGGACATGGGAAACAGACTATCCGCCTCCTCTTCCTTGTATGGCTGAAGTAAGGGTGGGATGAGAGGGCTTTCCTTAAATTGTGAGAACTGAAGGATGGAGCAGAAACACCTAGGGTTGTCCTTCTGCACCTGAGCAGGTTCCAAACTCTGAGACTTTGTTGTGACCTGAATAGCAGGGTGCAGTGTCTAAGAGATGGCAGGGTGGGTGACACGCCAAAGTGACTGGGCACCTTGAGCTCCAGCTCCAGAAAAGGTCTAGAGGGATGGGGGAGAAGGCAGCGTAGATGCAGCCATGAGACCTGACAATTATATGGGTGAGAACAGGCTGGTTTCCTTGCCAAAGAACAATCTCCACAACACAGGTGTTGTGAGATCTTGCAGCCAACTGGAGATGGAGGGAGAAAGCTCAGAGGGGATTTACTCCTTGCACCAAACTGCACCAACGTTCTGCAGCATGGGGTTTTTCTGTGCTTCTGAAGCCAACATTTTAATATCAAATACTGTTGCCATGCTGAAAAATGCTCATTTTCCACAAGATACATGCATTTATGTGAGAGAGCAATAAACTGAAAGATTCCAAGAGCAAAACTTGGCCACAAGAACTGTCCTTGATACAAATACTTGCTGCCTCGAACAGCAAGGATAAACTGCAATATAAAGTTCTATAATGCAATATATAACAAATGCAGCATTAGGTGCTGGCATTAGTGTAACTCTTCCAACGACTTCATGACAACGTTTAAATTTATTTTACTGCTCTCCTGTTCAAAGTGCTGGACAACCATTAAATTAACATTTGTGGAGAAGACCATGTATTAAATACAACTCTGGAAGGCATTAGAAACTATTCAGTGACTCCCTTTCAGAACTGCTATGATAGCAGTCCCTTAGAAGAGCAAAAGGTGGAAATCACACAGCTCCAGAGAGTTTGACTTCTGAATTGGGCACCAGCTTAATTATTTGCTCCCTGAGTTTCTTCTTAAGTTCCACCAAAGGACAGGCTCCAGAATATTTTTGCTCTGTCAGCATTTCCAGAAATCTCTCCAGAGGTTTTCCAAAGCACAAGACGAAAATACATCCCAGTTAATACTGCTCAAAGTTCATGTGAACTTCAGTGATGTAACCACGGAGGTGAATGAGAAAAGGCTTTTCTTCCAGCATTCAGCTATGATTCTCAACAGGAGAGTTTGTGAAAGTGAGTGTGAACAGATATTGGAGACAAGACTTTTATATTTTTTTTTTTCTTTAATATCTTCCAAGATAACACAGAGATCAGTGTTTTCTTTACCAAAAAAAAAAAAAAATTTGTTCCTCACTGACCGAAGCCTTTATCTTCGAGAATTTGTATTATGCCCTTTTACCTTCAAAATTCATGCAAAACCACATGTGCACTTATCAAGACAATAACACAGGAGATGTCAGTGACAACCTGCATACCCTGTCCTCAACTGCTGTTACTGTTAATACTATCACTAAATTATTCATTTTAAATACCCATGGCTGAGGGACACAACTATTTAGGTGCAGGCTGAATTTCCAAGAAATTGGTCTAAAACCCATCACAGAATACAAAGTGAATGTATTTGGAAGTGTAAACCTGGCAATTAGCTAGAAGGAAGGCTGTACTCTTACTTCTTTTCTGCTGATGTTGTCTTGCCCACAATCATAGCCTGGCAGTTTCTTCTAACAGCTGTATATAAAGTATATACAGCATTATCCTGTAAAGTACTGGGTTGGTTTGGTTGGGTTTTTTCAGTTCTAGTTCAATGAGTGTCTTTCTGCCGTTCTCCCAAACAAGGATGTATTCACACTGATATAAGCCTTAAGTACATTTTATCTCTTGTTTAGATGACCACAAGCAGAACGAGGGCAACACTTAATTTCTTTCCACGACTTCCTGGGTCTGTTCCCAATGCCAGTCTAAGTTGTGACCTTACTTTTAAGTCATCAATGGATTAGATCATCCTTACATTAGGTAATGTCTCCACAAGAAAGCACAATACAGATTAAAAAGAAATAGTGAGTAAGTGAGAATCAGAAGCAGCACACTCATGCAAAGGGAGTCTTCCAGTGAGCAGACTTTCAGAGCAACATTGCCTGTGCTCAATTCTCATCACCTCCAACACACACTGGATCTGTTTCCCATGTGGGAAAAAAAACCCTAGGATTCTCCTTTAAAATTAGTAATGTTTTGTATGGCCCTGAAATGGAAACTAGTATCCTTAATGCACGCAAGAAATTTCACAGTTACAGCCTATTTTTTGCAGAAGTCCTGCTGCTGCTAAGGTAACTAACTCAAATACAAGCCGTAAGATAGCACCAGTTCCTGTATTTTGGCAATCCTCAGTGTTTTGGTGTCATACACATTCTTGCTTTCACACCCACTGGGTAAATTGTACACATTTTCACATTATCGTGCTATCCTGGTTTGGGTCACTAGTAATGAACAGCCACACAGGTTAAAAAAAAAAAAAAAAAGGTGAAGAGTTGTATATTACTAAACTAATGAACTGCTTGAAGGGAAAAACAGCTCGACTCAACTCAGCAGGCTCAAGAGCAGTTGGCATCAGCCACAGTATCAGTATTTCAAAGACCAAGCTGGGACCTTACCTCCATGTCCTCCATTATCTCAGTCTGCATACAGGGAACATGGCAGGCACTCACCTCCACGCTCCTCCCAATCGCCCCCCAGTCAAAACCGGTGCCCTTCATTCTGCCACATAGCAAAGCAGATCCACTGCCACCAGCCTTGGGCTCCACAACCAACTGCCCCTGGCCTCATGCCTGCTGCCTTCTGGGTGTTGAGAGGAAGAGGTGGAAGGCCGGGACTGCCCCATGGTGTGAGAGGGAACCTCACTCCTGGTGCTGCCACACCACATCAATTTAAAGCACTTGCTACCCAGTGGTATATACACTTCAGTATGGGGATCATTAGCCTAAACAAAACTGAAGTACTTCTTTTAGTAGAAACTGCTCTCTTCTGTGTCCATTTTACAATGACCTTTCATGAAAATGTCATTATCCAGTGGAGTTTTTTTACTATCATATTACTTTAAAAAAAAAAACCTGTCATTACCATTTTAAACTTCCTATAGACTCAAACTACTCTGACTTGACTGTCAAGTATCTAGACACATGCAAAATTATAAAAATTTTAATTTAAAAGTTCAATATTTTGGTTTGACCGATCTGTGCCTATTTCCCCTCTCAGTCATCTTAACAAATCTCATGGATATCAGTCTTCCAGCTTCATCAAAAAAAAAAAAAAAAAAAAAAAANAAAAAAAAAAAAAAAAAAGAACTATGCTATCAAAGGCAACTATTAGGCACAAATTGTTTGGGTTTTTAAACAAATAAAAAGCTAGGTGGGCTTATATTCAGTTCAATTATAATTATTATCTGGTTATAACTTATAGGAAGCAATGGTGCCTGGGTAGCTGACAGGATCCTGGCCTAAGGACTCCAGTTCTTAAAGCTCCATGTAGTGTACTGTAATGAAGGCCAATTTTGATACTAGAGGCTAGAGGGGCATCAAAAACCAATTTATGCTTTCCGGTTTCTAGGACTGAGATTTCATATATCCAGAACAGCTGTACTCTGAGAATTTGTGTTAAACAAAATTATCTCCAAGTTTACTGCTGTTCCAAAAGATCCAAGCATTACTGGGGTTTCTCATACCGGTGATATGACTCCATGTCACATTTCTAGTAGTCCTTTGCCCTTGCAGGAAGAATTGTGACTTCACTGAGTGTCTAAAATCTGCAGCACAACAGGCCAGTTGTGCAGCCCACGAGAACTCTTCTTACTTAGTACTAAGTATTTCATGATCGTGAAACCTACCACTCAAGTGGCTTTCACTGATCCTGTTCTTTGACAATGCTTTTTTCACAGTTAATTCAAAAGCTTTGGGCAGCGGGTAAGAGATTTCATATTCATTTCCAGCCATTATTAAATTGGTCACTTCTCATTCTTTTTTTAAATTTTATTGCCAGTGCTGTGTACCCTTTTTGTAACATACCAAAAATTGACTTTCGATACTCACAAGAAAATGAGATCTTTATAAAGAAAAAAGTCTGTACATTTTTATCTTATTTTCTAACTGGTTTAAGTTACATGTTATCATGTAACTTGTTTGATTGATGTATCATGTTCTTGTTTGATTCAAAAAATTAGATAAATGAATGCACGTGCCAGACTAGTCAAACTTAATTAAGAATTTTTGTGCTACCTTAACCAAATACTAATAAAAACTAATAAAAGTAATGTAATATTGGAAAGATAATACAGGGTACTGTAATTGAGAGATGTCTACCAACTACATCGATGCTAACTTTCTTACAAAAAATACAAAACTTCCAAGCTTCAAACTACCAAGAAAAGCCAATAGTTTGTATGACTCAATATTTTATCCAGCAAGACATCATCAGATGATGTCATGATAAGAATAGAGTAGAATATACATATGTATATTCTATCTATCTATATGTATATGAATACATATAGATAAGAAATGAGCCTCTTCAAAGTTTCTTACCCTCATTCTGCAGTTAAAATGCCTTTCCCCTAAGCATCCACCACATATTTTAGCACGTATTTCAATCACAACTTATATTTCTCACTTACAAAAAATTTGCATTACAAGCATACAAGAATAATATGTCAAAGGGCAAACAAACACTCCCCACACCATCATACCCTTCCCTGCAAAGTGCTACTCAGGATGTTTACTGCTAATATCACAGAATCACAAAATGTTAGGGGTTGGAAGGGACCTCTGGAGATCATCTGGTCTAACACCCCTGCCAGAGCAGGTCCACCTACAGCAGGTTGCACAGGATGGCGTCCAGGTGGGTTTGGAATGTCTCCAGTGTCGGAGACTCCACCACCTCTCTGGGCAGCCTGTTCCAATGCTCTGCCACCCTCAAAGTAAAGAAGTTCCTCCTCACATTGAGATGGAACTTCCTATATTCAAGTTTGTGCCTATTACCTCTTGTCCTATCACTGAGCAACGCTGAAAAAATACTGGCTCCCTCCTCCCGGCACCATCCCTCTAAGTATTTGTAAGCATTGATGAGTTCCCCCCTCAGTCTCCTCTTCTCCAGGCTAAAAAGACCCAACTCCCTCAGCCTTTCCTCATAAGAAAGATGCTCCAGTCCCCTAATCATCTTTGTAGCCCTTCGCTGTGCCCTCTCCAGCAGTTCCCTGTCCTTCTTAAACTGGGGAGCCCTGAACTGGACACAGTACTCCAGTTGTGGTCTCACCAGGGCAGAGTAGAGGGGGAGGATGACCTCCCTCAACCTGCTTGCTACGCTTTTCTTGATGCACCTCAGGATGCCATTGGCCTTCTTGGCCACAAGGGCACATTGCTGGCTGATGAGCATCCTGTTGTCCACCAGGACTCCCAGGTCCCTCTCTGCACAGCTGCCTTCCAGCAGGTCAGCCCCCAACCTGTACTGGTACATGGGGTTTATTCCTCCCCAGGTTCAGGATCCTGCACTTGCCTTTGTTGACTTTCATTAGGTTTCTCTCTGCCCAACTCTTCAGCCTGTCCAGGTCACGCTGAACAGCAGCTCAGCCTTCTGGCATGTCAGCCACCCCTCCCAGTTTCATGCCATCAGCAAACTTGCTGATGGTACACTCTATGCCTTCATCCAGGTCATTGATGAATACATTGAACAGGACTAATATACCCAGAAGAGTGCTGTAGCAATGGCTGAAAAAAATACTTACTTGTACTATATGCTTTGCATTCGACACAAACTTCTTCATAAAAAGTTTATTCAAATATTTATTCATCTACTGATATTTTCAATATGCCTATCCTTATTACATCTGTTTAATCATATGCCCACATATCTTGCACTTAACTGGCCATAACAGCTGCCTATAATGACCTTAGTGTGCAGAGGGATCCTGTTGATGTATAGGCAACAGAAAGTTGGGGGCACTGCAATGAAATACGGTACCTAGATCTAAATTTAGAAAAATTAGGCAAAGCTTCACAGTCTCTAGCCCTTTGCAATACCCCACATAGTTACTGAAACAAAACCTGGTTAGTAATTAAGCCTCCCTGATTTGGCCACCTCGCATTCTTAAATGTACTTTTGTGAACAGCCTTGCCTCACTCCAGAACTTAAAAGACAAAACCAAAGCTAATGATTAACATGCTAATTAAATGAATGCCTAACACCACCAAGTTACAATGAGCTGCAATGTTTTTTTTCTCTTCTCTCAACAACTGTATCAAGAATATTTATCCTTCAGTTGAATAACATTCACTGAGCACTTCATCAAACAAAGCCAACAACATTACAGCCCATTAATTTTTCGCTTTGGTCTAAAGCCAGAACCAGTTTAAATACCTCACCATCTTTCACCCTGCAAGTAATCGTGTTAATATGAGTCTCCCTTTCCCCAGTCCAAACAGTATCACATACATACTTTGCATTGCCCCTTGGTAATATCTGTTACAGAAGATACACCACCACTCTGCCCAAAAAGAGAATAAATTAGCCAAAAAAACTCTCTTGAAATCTCAGAAACGAGGTCACAGCATCTGCTATTATAGCCTGAATTTTACCAAGGCCTTCGTCAGCAATTAAGGAGAAGAACACACAGATATTTTAGAAGGCAGTTTTGAGTTGAAGTTTTTCAGTGTAAAAGAAACAAAATGAAAAGCTGGCAACAGAGTTTGATAGAAAAGGGACAGTGAAATGTAGTAGAAAACAAGTACAAAACAGATGAAATTTAGGGTTCCATAGATACACCTTTAGAAGACAATATTGCATGCAGATACCCTGATATCCCAAAAGCAGTCAATTCATGACTCTGCTTTATCATACGCTTTTATGTGGGTAAGCTTTTACTCATTCTCTCCCTCTTCTCTTTGGGTGCCTTTCTGTGAAACTCACACAAACCATCAGCCATTTGACCTTACACCAAATTTGGTTGAAACCAAGCAAAAGGCTTAACAGTTGCTGAGAAATGACCAGAGAGACACATGGCGTGTGCTCAGCATAATGAAGTAAGCAGTCTGCCATCACACCTGTCTGGACAAAGAGAGAGCAACACCACAGCTAGAAAGTCAGAAAGTGGCAAAGTCTTCTTACCAAGCATGGCACCCTCACATGTCTGCTTATGAACATGGTATATATTTGCAGTCCAGATTCATCTCAAAGTCGGTCCTTAAATTAGGTGGCCTGTTTTCCAAGTGACGCCCAAAAGCTTTGTGAAAAAAGAAGCCTCCATGTCAACGTCCAACATTGTAGTCTTTACTGTCATGATGTAAAGTTTTGCTAAAAACTTTAAGTTCTCGGTTTATATAGGTTTATAGATTTATTTTCAGATTCTCTTTAATTCCTTAAATTCAGGAGACTTTTTTGTATGAAACAAAAGCCTTTTTATGATTCCAAATAAAACCTTGAACAAAATAAGGCGATGGTGGAGTGCTACAGGAAGGCCTCAGACCCTCAGCATCTATCACTGGCCAATAAATGCACTCTTCCTAAAATCCTGCCAGCCAAAGTCACTGCATTTTACAGAAGAGTCCTTCATGGCATCTGACAGCATCCTGCTTCCTGCTCAAACCCTTCTGATGGGAAAGTTCCCCTAAGTAGATCTTGTTGCTGGTTTCAGATGACAACTCAAGGAGGAAATGAAAATCACTATATTTACTATGATACCACTGCAAAATATATATAAATATAACTTTTAATTTTAAAGATCTTTCAACAATTACACAGAAAACTACCATTTTAAATAAAACTGCTGTTATATATAACAATATCTGATATTCTTTTATGTATATTTACTACAGTTTTAGAAAACATTAAACAGATCAGTGAAGATAGTGGAAGAATTTGCCAAATAGTCAAGAATGTATTTTGTATTCAAACAGCAGTTTGATTAAGGAACAGGCTTAAATGGAAATTACAGTAAGCTGTTCACTTTGGTGCTCAAAAAAACAGATTCAACAAACTACATCTCCTTTTGATGTTTCTTTTTTGTATGACCCAAACATTCTCCCCTTTCATATCTGCATATTAATTTTTTCCCAGACAGCTAATACACTAACTATTCTTTCTCTAGGAGTTGCTCTGGAGGGGAAATAATTTATTTTTGTAGCTCTTTGACAACAATTGATTGTTGTGGCATGTTTACTCCCAACATGAACTCCAAAATGTCATATTGTGCCTCATTTAGCCTTGCTTGTTTAAAACCGTGCCAATGTGACAACTTGCGTGCTTTCAGCAAACTGTTATATTTTTCACGGCATCACTGCATGTGCACAGTCAAAAATATTTTGCTTTTGTTTTAAGTTGCTGACACATTTCAGTTTTGCTTTGATTAATACATTCTTGATTACATGTCATCAAGAAGTTACATTAAAGTGAGAGGACAGAGATTTAGAGATACATTGTTATGTATTTAAGATTTTCATAACTGAAAATAAAATTTCTCAAGCCTATGTACAAGATATACTTTCAGTAACAAAAAAAGTTTCAAGTTGTTTCTCAAAAGACAGAATTTTATGTATCTAAATTTAAACTGAAGGGGGCAAAAATCATAAATCCCACTTCTGTAGTGATTTCCTCAGTTGCTCTTTGCTGTGTAGGAAAGAAAACACCTTCTGGCATCAAAAGAAGGCAGCCCTGCCCATGCAGCAGCACCCACAAGAGCACAGAGATGTTGGTCCTCTCTCTCTGTCTACTTGTGTACACAAGAAGAATTTAAAATTAGCCACTAGAGAAATTAGCCAGACATGACTGGTTTTCCATTAACTAGGCTGGAGCACAACCCTCTGAAGGAAAGTTCAGAAATTGTAATCACTTTGTTATTTCTATTTTGCTATTAGTGATTTGCAGAAAGTTATCATCTGCATCTCACTGCACCTTTTGTTATAAGAAGAGGCGGCCTGTCAATGATCCTTGCAAAGTCGCTGCAGGTATTTTCAGTATCCCTAACACATCCTCAAAGCAAAAACAAATCTAAATTATTTCACTGTTATTGCAAATAAAAGGAATTATGTTTCCCCTCTGAACTCTCCATGTAAAATACAGAAATAAATAAATATTTAAGGGCTTGTTTTTGCACAGCCAAGATAAGCAGCTGTGACTTTTTCTCAAGGGAAGGGTGCTTCCTTCCCAGCAAAAACAATCCAGGTCATCTGTCACTATAATGACATCAACTCAACACGGCAGTAATTTATTTTTAAAGACTTACTAATTCAAACTCACTGTACTCTATTTGTAAACCCTAGAAAAAAATTTTAGAATTTATTTTTGTATTCATTATCCTTTTTCAGGTCTCCTATTCACTGAAAGGGAGATTATACAACTCTGTTACATTTCTAGTTCTCGGCTTGACCCTTCTATCGAGCCTTATTACTTCAGTGACGTGCTGACAGTTGCCAGCAATATCAAAGAATTCAGCAATTTCAGGATCCTGAAATACTTCAGTAATGAATCAGACTTTTTATTTCATTCTGCTGCTCTTTTTTTCCTATTACAGCCTTTCCCTTCTGCCTTCTCCCCGCAGCTTTCATAGCCACCACAAACAGATGTCCCCTGGCTTCCCAGCGCAGCTGTGCCTCAGCTGATGGCAGGCTGTCCTGCAGCCCCCGCGCTCCTGCCCAGCCACCCTCCGGCTCCATCCCTTCCTGCCTGAGGATCCCTGGCACTTTCAACAGGGCACAGGAGCTGATGCAAAGGCCATGAAATAAATGCAACGCCGAGGCTCTACTTCGAGACAGCACATAACTGCAAGCAGAGTGACATCGATTTCAAACACCATGATTTTTTTGCTGCTGCTTCTTCCCCATATTTCAGTACCCGGACTGTGCAGTTCTGTTTGCATCTCTGCAAGGCACACAGAAAAAGACCAACAATTGTCAATTACTTTAGTCACACTCCGCTGGTTTTGTGTGAACATGGTTTGGCTGCAAGCATGTGCAGACCCAAAACTTCTCCCGGTGACTTTTTAACTCTTATCTGACAGCAGAGTTTAAGAGGTGTTAAGCCACTGGTTATCAAGCATGAGTCACTCCACTTGCATACAGAGCACATATGCCTTGAAGTAAGCAGTTGAGAGTACGTCTGGGTCTAGTCACAATCCCTGTGAAAAAGAAGATGAGAAGAAAGGGACAGAAGAGGTGCAGCAAAACTATACCAATAATGTCATATGACTTGGAGCTCACACACAGCATGGCACAACGCTCGGAGAAGGGCTAAAAATGTTTTACCAGCAACCTCCCTTCATGAGTGAATCCTTGTCTCGTGGAACAGATGAAAGATGGGCAGCTTACAGTCCTTGACCGGACACAACCTGTGACTTTATTTCATAAAAATCCTAGCAATATGATTTTCTTTTTACATTATTACATTCTGTTTACATTATTGTAGAGTTACTGCATAACTCTACAGCATACATTAATGTAGTTCCACAAAAAATGACGGAATATCCTGTTTTTTTCCACTAATCCTGCTCCGCAGTATAGCCCTCTACCACACTTGTTTTACCTAGTTCCTCTGCAGGGTTAATTACCTTGGGCTGATCTTTGTGCTAACACAGCAGTATTGCTTTTAGTACTTGAGCAAGCTTGTTTAGAGCCTCTTGAGTGCATCTCTGCATAGCACTGTACTGTGCCTCAGGGACATATCCTGAGAGCTGCATTCTTAGAAGCACCTTGAAGTTGTGCACCAGCTCCCTAAATGAAAGCTGGATGCCTATATCCATCCTCTAGGCACTTTTAAAACACCTACGCTCACCTTTGTTTTATTCAAAATAATAATGATAATAATAATGGTTCTTGCTTCAATAGGGTGTGAAATCCTTGGGTGAACCTAATGATTCTCAACTGCAATTGCTCTATTATAAAGGACAGCTCTAAAAAGGCAATAAAATACTCAGTTTATAGACACAGACACATGCACAGGTTGTTGCTAAATTGGTACTTTCTTGTCATCTCACAGCAAAAATACCACATTCTCGAGGTACCACCTAAGCGTAATTTTTCATGGTGATACTACTAAGAAAAATTTAATGTAAATAATTGGACAATAAGGTTAAGCAAGTTGTTTCTGCTGTATTCTAGATAAATCATAAAGAGCTCCTACGAGGACTTCAGCTGACTATCTAGACACAAAGCCAGTTAGCCAAATTATATAGTCCTATCTAGATTCTCATGGACATCACCAGGATTGCAGATATACGTTCTGTCTTTCAGGATATCCCATTCTATTTATCAACAGGTTACAGTAAATAAAATCTAAAAAAAAAAAGAAAAACCCCATACACACAGTGGAACACTGCAAATATTAACTGTCCCTCCTTTGTCTTAGACAGTCTGCACTTTACCCCACCTAACACATACCATCACTAAGCTTCTTCAAATCCACCAATATCCATGGAATGAGAACTCTTGATTTTTGTTCATGAATCTGAGAGCAGAGTTTAGTCCAAAAGTTTGTACCAATATTTTATATTACCTACACAGAATGCACCCAGCCCCAAAAAGCTGAGGGTGAAATAATTCATGTTACATCCTCTAAGTCTAGGGTAGGAGGCTGCAGTTAATAACAGAGGTTGTGTGAAATCATCACTGGAAAAAGAAATGCCAGAGCTCATGGTTTCTCAGCTACCTCAGTGTTCATTCTCTTCAGTTGCAGGCTACAAAGTAGAGAAATGTCACTTTGCCTGGCATCTGCGAAAACAGAAACTTTATATATTTTTAAGACTTTTTATGAAAGCTCCTATCGCAAGAGCCAAATTTACTATTTGGTAGAGTTGGCAGCAGTGGTATTCTAATACCGTGTCATAGCAAATACTGCATAAAAATACATACTACTGATGTAAAAGACATACTACCCACGTAGAAGACCGAGCTAACCAAATAAAATTGTTTGACTGTGCCCTCCTAACCTTAGCGAGCACCTCCTATCGTAGGATGCCAGACCTTCCTCAACATGCCTCAGAAAACCCTCACTGCAATGCCAGCGCTGTGCAAGGCAGAATAACAACATCAGTTCAACTAGGAGGTCTAAGAAGAAAAATAACTTTTCAAGAAGAGCAATTTTTACCATGGTATGTGTACGTGAAACAAGGATAGAAAACAAAGAATTCACACTTTGTTTCTTAACAGAAATTTACTTATGACACTCCAGTAAATTTAGTTACTAGCATCACCACAAGTGGAGAAAAAGAGCAAACAAAAACAGACACACGTGTATGCCAACCATCATCCCAAGGCACTAGAAAAATATTAAGGAAAAAAAATATATATAGGCCCTCAGCTGAAAGGGGCAGGAAACCTGGCAACAAAGGAGAGAAAAGAACAAGATATTCAGTGTCTTCTTTGCCCTGATCATTACTAGTAAGGCCACCTTTTACAGGCTACCAAGACCAGTGACAAAGCCTGATGCAAGGAAGGTTCATCCTCGGTGAAGGAGGATCAGGTTAGGGAACATTTAAACAAATTGGACATACAGGAGTCTATGGGACCTGATGGAATGCACTCACAGATGCTGAGGGACCTGGCTGATGTCACTGTGAGGAGGATCTTAATTATCTTTGAAAGGTTATGATGTTTAGGCAAGTCTGGAGAGGACTGGAAGAAGGCAAATATCACTCCTGTCTTCAGGAAGGGCAAGGAGGAGGATCCAGGGAGCTACAGGCGAATCCCAGGCCCATCTCAATCGCTGGGAAGGCTCAGGGGAAATCTTATCCATGTGTATGAATACCTGATGGGCTGTGACAAAGACGAGAAGACAGAGACAGACTGTCAAAGCACAACAGATGATGGGTGTAAACAGAAATACAGAAAAATCCATTTGAACGTAGGTAAAAAGTAGTCCAGTGTGAAGGTGTTGAACACTGGCATGGGTTGCCCAGAGAGGTTGTGGAGTATCCATCCTTGGAGATATTCAGAAGAGGACTGGGCATGGTTCTGAGCAACCTGCTCTAGTTGACTGTGCTTTGAGCAGGGGAATGGACTAAATGATCTCCATAGATCCCCCCAACCTCAGTTGTTTTCCGATTCTGTGATTTAAACTGCTGTCCGTGGTAGCTTACTTCACTCACTCTGAGCAAAAAGGAACTGTTTACAAGTACACCTATTTAGGAGGAGGAAGAATTATATTTATCAAATTTATCAATTGATTAAATTGATTAATTAAATCAATTTTGTATTTATCAATTTAAAAATCAGAAACATAAACCACCATCAGTAAATCTAGAATTCAGGCATTACAGGAACAAGACAGTTCTAATGCTTCCAGAATTGCTACAGATTCTTTAATGACTACAAGTGACCAAGATACAAGTTTCACATCGACTCTGAATGACAGATTAGATTTTTTTTCCACTTGCTTTTCAAGGAAAAACAATCTATCTAGTTTCATACATTTTCAAATGCAAAATTTCATTCAGTCCAATTATGCTTCACACTGCAATCTTGTCAAAAAGGGGGTTCAAAAATTGAGACTAATGTATTTCAAAAACATAGTATTATAAAGACTGCTCACAAATAAGACAGTCAGGTCTATATTCTGTTCCTATGAAACAGCAGATGAGGAATTAGAGCGAGGAAATCTCCAGAGAAAAGCAGGCCTAATACACAACCATTGAATCCCAAAAGCCAGTATAAAGACAACCTGGGAGTGAATTCTCAAAAACTTCATACAGACCCGTAACTCCACAGTAATAATACAGGGTTGGTGATGCAAAGACTAGAGAAGAAACAACAAAATCTTCGCTAGGTGTTCTTCATGTCATGGAAATTCCTGCTCAGCTTCTGTATAGTGTAACATGGCAGTAAATCTGAGAGAACATAAAGGAAGCCAGATGCTGGATTCAAAAATTTATTAAATAAATTAGGAAAAAAAAAATTCATCCAGAACAGGTCAACACAAAGACAGAACTTTAACCAAGGAAGCCTCATGTCACAGAGTGCTGGAAACTAGGAATATATGACAGAAGTCTCTCAAGTTCTTGACATATTCAGACATTCTTTCTCAAGCATCCGTCACTGGCTGCTCTTACAAATAGGATACATGCTACATGGAGCTTCAGTTGACCCCATATGGCTGTTTCTATAATCTTTACTCAAAAACATTTCAGCACCAGCTACCAGGAAAAGAGGAATCCTGAGTAAAAACACGGCCTCCTCTTTACCCCCTGCAAAGATGATCACCCTCAACTCTTAAAGCAGAGCTTGGTGAAATACAGGAGCTGAGGAACAAGGGTTTGGAGGCATTCTTCTCGTTTACAAATTCATCCATGTGGAAAGGATACACAGTATGAATAGCCTTTGCAAGGTTACAGGTGAACAGAAGAATATGAGTATAGCTGGGACCTACACGCAGCCTCTATTTTGCTAAGGGACAGCTAAGAGCATTGGTGTGGCTTAATACTTTAGCCTTGGATACAGGTTGCTGTTTCAATATAGTCTTCAGTTTCTATAAATTATTCAAATATGTATAATAGATGTTTTCACAAACTATTTCTAACAGATATTCTTAATTTCAAGAGCATAACTCGCTTATCTAACTCCTTCAGCGCACAGCAATTTGAACTCAGTTCGGGTTCCTTTCTGGAAGGAGCACAAGAGGTAATCTTCATTCAGATGGAACAAAGCTATAAATCTTTCACTGTTGTGCAAAGCCAAGTAGGAAAACAGTTGTTTTCTTAGCATGAGACAAAGTAATATTGTACACAAAACATATAGGGGCAGAGCCTCAGCTGGTTTGAGTTTGCTTGTTTACAATAACAGCAGTGGAACAGTGTCAATTTACACACACACAACATGCCACCAAGAGCTTCCAGTGGAGGCTGTGTGAAGAAACACCAGCAGCGCTCCCCCCCGCTACAATTTTAAGTCAACAAATCAAAGCAATTATTTGCAGCTTTAAAGCCAGCTATAATTTGCACCTTTTGCACAATTATGTCTCTCCTGAATGATGTAATTTCCTTCCTACTCCCTACCAACAGGGCATACCACTAGAATTATGCCTTCTGAAGCTGAAGCACGTGAACACAGCTCTTAAAGGAATGGCACCTTCAATCAGCAACTCAGCATCTTTTAACTATCAAGACGAAACTCTGCCTTTTCATTAACTGGTGAAGTGAGATGTACGGCTGCTCACAGCAAGCAGAACAGTCTAAAAACAGTGTCTTTTTGTAATGGGAGCATATCTAATTCCTACAAGCAGGAAAAAAGTCTGAGAGTAAAATGTCATTACTATAGAAAAATAAAATCTCTCAATGGCTGTCGTAGGGCTCACTCCTGGAAGATGCCAACTGCAATGAAGGGCCAAATGACAGGGGTGGAAGTCCAGCCTCCTCATGAGCAAGAGTAGGAAGGAGAGGAAATGGATCAAAAAGGTCTTTTTGATCCTGAATGGCACAGCAGCTTCTGGCAATAAAGAGGGCTGAAAAGCTTAAAACAGCCACAAACAAAACCACACAACTCCAACTCTAATTAAACTCAATTCCAAAAGCCCTGTGTCCTGACAAAGGAACAGCAAGCAGAGAAGAGGTGATAGAGAGGTTAATTTCCATCTCGAGACAGTCATTTTGGGTGTCATTGTGAATGTGTATGAGGATTGTAAGGGTTCGTTAATCACAGAGGGAAGACGTACCAGGGTGCAAGCATCAATATTCATGGCATGGTTGGTCAAGAAACAGAATTTCTCCTTTGAAAATTTAATCACACTTTCTGTTCAAAGGCATTTTGCTTAATGTTTTGATAATCTTCAATCAATAGCATGCTGGGCCGCATGCCAGAGATTTACACCTGCATGTGCAAATCACTAACAACAATCCAGCACAAGATATTGACATCTGGAGTCAGAGCACAAAGATACAGAAGGCAGAAGAGGACACTGACTTGTAGTGAAATAGAATTTGACACAGCAGATTGAAAGTTATCCGCACCTTAAATTACATGAATGCTTTTGTATATTCACTTAACAGAACAAAGTAAATGAAAATTGCTGATTCTGCCTGGTATATATGTTTAATACTATCAATCATACTGTTACCAGTGTTAATGTCTCATCTTTAGAAAGGCATTTATTGCTTGCTTCGTATTACAAAAAAGATCCCAACTAGATATGTTTAAAAATTATATCAGTTACAAGTCAATTCAATTAACTAGCATGGTTTAGTGTACTTCAGCAAAAGTGTTCACTTCTAATGCATACTGCTGCTCTGCCAAGCTTGTTATAAATAAGCAGCAACATTCCTTCCACCTACTACACATTAAATGGGCTGTATGGAGTGAATACCAATTCAATGTCAGGGCTCCTCACCTTTTTTTTTTTAAGGCAGCATTTGTCTGTTATACACTTAAAAATCAGCAACAGCAGCAGAGCTTTTACCTTTCGTAAAACTTTGATTTTAATTCCTTGCTCGCCTAGCCACAACATCAGGTAAAAACTCTTTCCAGGGAGAGGGGTGATCTGAATCCTAACAGCTGGAGTAGTTGTTGGTCTGGTTATTTAACAGTAAAAATGAACCTTCCCATATTAACGAACGGTCTCTCCTTTCCCACTGCAAGAAAAATAAATCCCTTGCTACTGCCATTAAAGAGAGTCACCAGTATCTCAAACTATCAAATTCTTAAAACAAGTGAGAGAAGGGCAGTTACACATTTGTCCACTATTCGCTGGCAGCATTGTTCAATGATACCAATGCCTTTTTATCTCAAGCCTGGGGCTGACCCTTGGGCAGCACCGAGGATACTGACTTCAATTTGATGGGTCTGAAGAGAGTCGATGACTGATTTGTCCATCACCAGACTCAGAAAGGAAAGGTTCATTCATCAGCTAGAAATCGCTCTGTTTTGACATGTGGCTGAGTCCCTAGTTGCAGAGAAGTTGTGCTCCCCTCCAGCCAGGAATGGCTTTATAACCCTTTCCATGAGCCTCTTTCAGAACAGCCAGCATCTCCATCTGAATAAAGCAGTTAGCTTTATTTAATAAAGGCATACTGTTCAATTCCAGCTTAAGAAGCCTCAAAGGATGCTGTCTGGCTCCCTCCTAACTATCCTAATAGGCCTTCATGATGTTACTATTTAAAAATCCAGGGCATAGAGACTCCAAAAGCCAGTCTGGTAGCTGGGAATTAATTTGAAATGATAAATTCAGAGTCTTATCTTCCTACCTTCTAGGCATAGCTTGGCCACCCACACCTGGAAGAGGCCACGCAGACAACTGCACACTCCAGTGCTCAGGAGTTCCACTTCACAGCAGCAAAACCCACCAGGCACCAGTTCGGGCAGGTTGAGACCTCTTTGCTCCAGAGGAGCGATGAAAAAATGGACAGGGTCAGGATTGAGCCACTGGATGGAGTGTTTAGATCTACTTTTACAACTCCTTTGAGAAAACACGCAATAGAGATGCTGTGAAAATTTAACAACTTTTGTCATTAAGCTTAACAGGTCTCCTGTCAAAAAGCACAGCTCTCAAACTAGCACAGTGACAGAGAAGGGGTAGAAAGTGAACTGAATCCTAAACACAAGGAAGCATTTACTTTTCTTAAGCCTAAATAGTTTCATACAAGATTATTTATTTTTTTTAGCTGCAATAGTGCATCCGCGCTATCATGCTGCATGCCAACAAAATGCTTGATTATGAAAACAGAAAGCAGTCCTGTCATGAAAAGTCTGTTGTGTGAAGAGAGATACTAAACTAGACATCTCACAGAGATGGACACAAAGGAGCAATCTTGGTTTGTTGTCTTTTCAGCTCTCTAAATAGCCTTCTCCCTTTTCTAGAAGTTCTCTTGCTTCTTTGGTAGGATGTTAAACCCAGTGGAAGTGTTTAGAAGATGTCATGGCAGACAGCGAAGGTCTAATCTGTTATTAATATCAAGGATGGGAAAACACATATGGATAATATAGGAAATGATAAAGGACAGTCCCTACAAGACCAAAGTAATAGCAGAGCAAAAGATTTAAGGGGAAACAAGAGCCAAGCTGCAGATATTTCCTTCAGCGTCATACAGAGCCTGCATAGAGTACTAAACATTTACGCTAATGAAAAGCAGAGATACACAAAGAGAAAAGCAGCACAGTCTGATTAACGAGAAAAGACACTAATCATCATCAGACTACCAGCACTCTTCAAGTTGAAAACATTACCTTTCTGAGATGAATGCAAATTCATGCATCACAAGCAAATGCACTTTAACGTTTAGAAAGCTAATAAGACAAATGTCTTCAGTTACACAAATATAAAGGACACGAGAAACAATAGTAGGTAACAAATTCAGGATGCTCAAAATACAAGTCAGGAATATTGTTCCAATAGTAAAAGGATGGTAAATTTTAGACCTTCCATTTTACAAGTAATTCTGGCAGCACTTAAACACAAAAACAAGCCAACAACGGAAAACACAAATCTCATCGATTTTCTTGCAAAACCATCTATAGTTACTCGAAATCATTCCCATGCCCCTAATAATAAATACAGCAATTCATCAAAACCATGAAAAGACTGTTCACGGGATAATAACACAGAATTTAAAAAACTAAAAAAAAAAAAAAAATCAGAAACCTAGAGTTTCGTACCTGAGTATGAAAAAGCCTCACACTTCTCTCATCACCCTATAAACACTTTTCTGACTATGTTACAGCTTGGTAGCAGTCCTGAGAGATCCATCCAATATAGAAATGTAATCAAAAAGGTAAAGTGAATGTGTGGGCCTGCATTAATCCTTCTCTTTGTTACATACTAGTGCTATTAATTTACAATTAGTTCTTAGATTAGAAACTTAAGATTTTATTTCATAAATACCTCTGGGAATTAGAAGAAACTGCAGATGGAATTAATTGGATTTGGAGGAGGAGAAAGGAGGATCGTGTCTAACTTGACAGCTCAAAGCAGTGCCATCATCTCAGTGTTTTCCATTATAATTGCCGCTATTATGGTATGCACAGCTGGTCAAGTCAAGCCACAGAATTATCAGTAACAGAACGCAGGGTAGTTAGAGCCTATGATCTGGCTAGATTATAGTCCTTTATAGTATGAGTGTGTACTTCACCATAGCTGCTCTTGAGGTTGTCCGGAAAATCCTGTCCATCTGCTCACTCCACACATTGTCTCCCAATGTGGAAACAATTCAGAAAGAACTAGAAGCAATATGGTAGTTCAAAACCTGGTCACCAGGTGGTGGCGTGTCCAACACACACATTAAAAAAAGTTACTCACTGCTAACACAGCACATGCTTTCTGTGAGCAGGAAATAATTGAGAGGCACATTGAAATGAATAACAGGAGGGCCAAAAAGATCACAGGATGATCAGATGAACTTTTATTTGCTACCGCTTTGACTGAAGCATCTTCACATGTACTGAAGTTATCTGGACCGCTGTCCCACTTGAATTTGGGGCAGGAACTACACGCGACACACTGAAATTACAAATAATTTAAATAGGCCAAAAGTACAGTTTCTTAATTGGCTTAAGTCAATGCAAGAACCTAACACCATGTTACTGTTACTGTCAAAAGATGGGATCCACCACCACCCTGCTATATAAATCTGATGTCCTTCTAGTTTCAGCACTGCCAACCACACAGCCCCACGAGCACCAGTGCTGGTCCCAGGAAGAAGGTAAAAGAGCGAGGGGAGCAGCAGAAGGGAGGGCACAACTAAGACTTTCAATGCCAGTCCAGTCTGAGCTCAACGTAAGCTGGTCCCAAAGCAACACCCAAACTAATGCCAGGACTACAAACAATTCGCTCAATGGCTCCAGAACAAACAACGTACAGCTGAAAATTCTGGTTTTGTATGGTAAAGACTTTTTAAATATGTGTACACATAGCAATTTTTATGAACTTGAATGTTTGCATCTAGAAGAGACTTGTGAAAAACAAGACAGATTATGTCTAAATAGTCTAAAGATAAAGATACTGCCCGGGAACTACTATGAACAGATCCTTATGGTCTGCTTTATTTTCTGAGAACAGTGAAAGCAAGGAAGAATCAGCAAGGACAGCAGAATGGGAATTTCAAAATTTCTGACATTGTAAAAGAGAGAAAAATGGGTACTTCTGACTGCAAAAAAACCTTTTAGTTCAATAACTAGAAAAAGCATGTTTTAAAAAAACTGATATTTAAAAGCTTCACACAAATTAGCCATATTTTATTATCTCTTTAAAAGGATTATAAGCATATTGACTACAGGGGAGCCATATGAAACTGGTTTATTAGTTACTTCTATTAAACAAGAAATCAGTATTATTATTCAAGATCCCCAATGTCATTCCAGATTTACATGCCTACAAATATATATATATATATATATTTTTTTTTAGAAAATTAATACATAAATTGTCCCCGCTCTCTCTCACTTTTAAAAGAGAAAAAATTCTTAGGATTACATTGTGTCTTATGAGTAATGTTATTTTTATTCCCAAGCAATTAACTTTCTTCACCAAAACTTAAGGCTGCACAAATTGTTTTCTCATTTCAATAAAAGAGACAATTTTTTTAAATATCACTTCTGAGCAAACTGAATATTTTTATTTTAAGAAACACTACCTTACCTGCTCAGATCTGTAATTTTCTTTGGCACGAAGCATTACTAGACACCATCTTGCATTAATTGCTGCATCACTAAGTACTCTGGAGTGGTCTTCTTTAATACGTCTTTCCTCAGAGATACCTAACTTTTCATGAAGTATTTAAATATTCACTAAGTCAGAGGTCAGCACATCAGAATGAATCTATAGTGGGATGTTTTAGACTTTTACTGGGGAGGTAGGATCAAAAAAAAGAAAAAAAAACCCACACAGTACTTAAGTATGAGAGCGTGCCACCCCAAATGCTCCCTTAGCGGTATCTAGAGTGCATGAGCAGTGAGGTATGGGAGTTCAGTTTGCTTTGGAATAGAAACCTTGTTCCCAAAATCCTTCTCTCAGTAATGGAAACTGCTGGGAGTATGAGAAAGGAGCACAAGAAAGGAGCACCACCCCACCTCTGTTGAGTATCTAAGCTTCCACCCCTTCAACTATTTTTATTCACTGGCAGATAAACCTTGCAGATCTGTTTCCAGGGGGGAGATCTTTGCTAGAAATTGCGTCAAATCTTTTTCTTATTTAAAATTCTGTGGGCAAGTCTGCACAGGGAAAATCGTGAACACTAAGCCAAATTGACTTCAAATGTGAGTTTAAAATACATTAGTTAAAACATATTAAACCCCCATGTGGACATTTTCATTCGTAAGTAAAGTGGCCTAGTTTAATCTGATGTAATTAATTTGTTACAAATTCATCCCCTTATTAATTAAACTTCACTTTCCTGAGCATGCCCATAAAGTCACTCTATGAAGGACTGTGAAACACAGGCCCTGCAAGTTTCTCTCCCTGGTTAAGCACTGGCTTTTGTGCAAGCCAGGACCAGTGCGAGGGGACAGAATTGTGCCTACATTCGGAGCGCAAGCCTGGCAGCGGGGGAGCTGGAAGGAGGAGGGAATTAGGGGAGTTTCAGTGTGCAAGTCTGGACAAGCCTCGACAAAACTCACAGGAACAAATCTGCTGTAGAATAACTGACATGATAGGGTGTTAGGCACAGGAACAATTGTTGAGAACACGGAAAGCTGTATTACCTGAATGCTCAAGAGGACTAATCTAAACAAGTATTGCTTTTATCTTATGCATGTTTTAGACAAGATTCCAATTTGTCATGCTCTTTTCTGCTGGGTTTTCTTGTTTCTGTTTGAAACAAAGCACAACACTGCAAATAAAATTGGAATAGAAATGCTAGTTCTAAGCCACAATAATCCTATTTTCTAGTCCTAGGTTTTTAAAAGCACTGGTGCCGGTCATACAAAGACCAAAATCTTCATCACAGAGTAGACAAAAGGGCACTGAGATAACACACACACAAAAAATATTTCATCTATTATTTACTTACTCCTCTACTGCAGCATCTGTAGTACTGCAACTTTAGTGTCATAGGTAAAAAATTATTCCCCAGTGTAGAGACAAGTGAGCTAAACTGGAATCCTTTTCCACACATTAAGACGTTTCATGGTAAAAACAGGATCCTTCTGTCCTCCCTTTGCTCAACTGCAAACAACTCCTATCTGCAGTGACACTAATTCTCTTCTCTGACGGTTGTCCTACGGCCTATGTGAAAGAGTTGGTAGTTTCTGTTCCTACTGGGCAGGTATCCAAGCTGTAAAGCTACTGTTCGCTTGTCACTAATTGATACCCTTGGTAGCCCATTAGGGAAACTATGGAATGAATAAGCACCTCTCACTGGTAAAAATATGCTCAGGACATGGTAAAAAGATTGTGGCACACTGGCAAAAGAGCATGAGAAAGGCTTCACTACTATCCATTCAGAAGATAAATAGAGGGCTTCATTCTTCAGATCTGTCACTTTGGCATCTTTCATAGCAATAAATTAGCATTTAAGAAAAAGCTACAGGAAAATGAATTCTTCTTGCCGGTGACAAAACCCAGTTCTCACACATAAACATAACAAAGGACAATCACTTCATAAAATATTCTCTGAAAAATAATGTATTATTCATACGCTGAATCATGCAAAATCTCTCTGACCTTTTGTGCCTAGCTTTTTCTGGATGTCATCAACTGTTTTATAACTTTCTTGGATTTTTCATTCTTTCAAAGTCATCAAATTAATGTTAAGAAGTTATTTGATCTCGTATTTTAAATCATCATAAAATCATTCTACTAGCAATCTGAAAGGGAAGCATCCTTCTCCAGCCTCTTCCAATGTCTTTTCATGAAAGATTTGCTAATTGTTAAATAATCTACTAGTTTGATTTTTGGCTTCTGTTGCATAATGTATTGTTAAATTACATTAACTTACTGAATAAGAATTTCAGTAGAGATACTTAATTTCCTTTGTAGCTGATTCAAACAAGACAGACAACATTCTAATTTACAGCATCTAACAATCTCAAAAATTAATGCTCAATATGAAACAGCTGGAAATAGTCATACTAGAACTGTGCCAAACATATAGAGACAACTCAAGCATTTAAACTGCAGCTATTAAATTTGATACTACGATGGCACATTCCTTTTACACGAACAGACAATCATGCTATCTCACCACTGCTGTCACTGAACAGTTACATTGGTCAGAATTTGCCCTAAAAGGAACATGCAAAGTTTCCATTGGTTTTGTCCATAATTTTTGTTAAATGTGTAATGACAGAATTTTGCATCATTTTCCCAGGCAAAATGCACCAGCCAGTCTGGCCCATGCATCTAGTTACTATGCCAAGGCTCTAACATTATCTCACGCCTGTGAAACCTTGTACTTCTCTAACATCAGTTCAAAACAAGAGTAGCTGGAAGATGGTCAAATGCAGCTCAGTGAAATAACACCCTTGCAATTTCTTACTGATACCCCCAGCCAATATCAAGCCGAGAATTATAGCAGACGCCATACATCACAGCCACGCAGCAAGCAGTGTTTAACACAAGTTTTCCAACAATACAGCTGATTAAAATTACAGACAGAATAGTTCCTAAAGATTCGCAGAAATAAGTGCTGAGTGGGGCAGACAAAAAGTTGGGGGAGTTTGAACTCATTCAAACTGAGTAAAAAAAAAAATATTCATCAATTTTTACAAGAAAAAAATGAAACAAAAGGAACTCAGTTTTCATTTCAATAAGAGAGGCTTAGAAACTTTTACAAATGCTCTGCCCTACTGAAATAATACATCCTATTGTCCCAAACTGCTGAGCACCCAGCAGTAAGCGACACCCAGCAGGAGCCGTGGCTTTTCAGCTTTTCTCATAGCAGGTCAGCTATAGACATACACATTTTCTAAACTTTTACCATTCAAGGCTGCTCAGCAATTGCCAAGGTTTTCCAAGAACTTCCACTGCACATACACAGTGTCTAACCTTACAACGCCAACATCGCATTCAAAAATTGAGTTAACCGTTCACTAGTCTGCACTCCTTTGTTTTGTATTCTCTCCAGGCTGGGGTAACTTCCCCCACTGTCCCTAGGACACTAGGAGGTAAAAAAGATAATTACTATTCCACTTTCAAAGTCAAGTCAAAATCTCTTTCAGAATGAGAACACTAAAAATCAAGCATAGAAGTTCCCAAGACATTGCAGATAGACCTGCACTTGTTACTGTGGTTGACATGGAAATAACTACTTTCTCTACCACCTTTAAAACAGCTGATGTCACCTTGGAGTACAATACAAAACTGCAAAACACCAGACTTTGAATATCTTGGCTTATTCGAGTCATCGCTGGAAAATTCCGATTACCTAGTGGCAATTACCCTCTGGGTGTGAACTTTTTCCATTTATTATAAAGATAAATAAGTAGGCCCTACATTTTACAGACTCTTGCACACCAAAGGTAATTCTGCAGGGCGTTATCTTAGTACATCTATTCTTTACCATTCCACAGTTATGTTCTGGTAGAGATATTGGCACAGTATTTCAATTATTCTTCCAAGATGGACAACTCAAAGAGCCACAGAAGCGATGCAAATCCACATGTACTTGTACGGTGACATCTAAAGCTACACTTCAGCCCCTGTTTGAGCACGACAAGATGAAGAACCACATCAGGCATACCCTGTATAGGACTGCGAATATAATACTACTACAGCATGTGGGAGGCAAAGTATTTCACTGCAAGGAAAATCTGACAGTGGAAATTTCCATTCCTTGCATACTTTAAAGGTGAACTTGGACCTTATACATGAAAAGTATTCAAAATTGTAAAACAAATTTACTTGGTATACCTGCAGCACTAGAAAGAAAAAGGTAAATCAACACCTTGACTTTGCCTTAGGAATTAGTGAAACGTGTCATAACTCTCAAGTGTACACATCTCACAGTCACAACACACACACACAGATTACTGGCTAGGTAAAATAAGTGTGTTCAACACACATTCAACAAAAATATGTATGTTCAACACAGCTTACTGCAGATCAAAACAACTATTCTCACACATGTTGCAGCCTGACTCCATTTCTACCTGAATTTTCACCTGTTTTTTTCCTTGCACTACTCTTTTGAAGCCATCTCTCTCTTCAGCTGTCTTGACCTCAGATACACACATCTTGCTTCTGCACATTGTAATGCCTACAGAAAAGGTGTGCATCACCCTTCCTGTTTTCATCAGCTCCATTAGCTTCCATCTGCTTTGTGAACAATTTTTGCTTCTCAGGCTTTACTCTAGCCTTTCTTGCTGTCTTTCATGTAGAATTGGCCTTTCCCCAGTATCTCTGCACCAGTCTCCTTAAACAGATACTCTAGTTTTCAGCAGAAATTACTGTCTGAAACAAACACAAGTATTGAACCATATGACACTGCTTATCGTCTCTCGTCCACATCTGGTGAGAGCCATTCAAACTGAGCAGACGTTACTATGAAGTTCTTCCTTTCTTGATACAGTCTGAAGTTAAATACTATTTTATGTAGCACCCAATAATATCTCAGAGTTCAATAATTAAAGTTATTGCACTTTATGTGATTTAGAAAAATTCAGCTTGCAAAGCTTAACAACTTAGGAGACAGAGGGGACTGGATGAGAACATATAAGCTGAATGGAAAATACTATTTCTAAAAAAAAAATCTGAACAATAACGAGCTTAAAACCCATATACTTTTATAGCAAGGTGCATAATGCAGGAGCCATTCTAATAGATGAAGAAAATGCTAATAAAATACTAAAAAAAAAAAAAAACCTGTCAAACATTAAAATGTATCCAATTTCAAAATTTGCTAAGTCGTCATTACCATCTTCTCTTTATAGAACACCCACAGTGTGCCAGTACTTTGCAGGTGAAACTCAGTCCTTGATACAGCTGTTTATAATATAAATAGACACCACAAGAAGAACCAGTAATGAAGGCCAATGCAGTTGGAATACAGAATAAAGCAGGGATGTTATACTTGTACAAGGTTAGGAGGGGTTAGCTTATGCTTATTTTCTGTATTTTCTGAGTAATTTTACGTCTTAAAGTAAGCATAAGTGAAGATGCAACAGAAAACAGAAAAGCCAGGATTTAAAGGTCCCTTTGAATGCTTGTTTACAAAGGAAGGATTTGAATGAGAATGGAATCAAGACATGAAAGACAAGGGTGGAAGTGAAAGGAACGAAAAAGGAATTACTAGTTAGGTATAATCCAGTAGGTACAGTCAAAATCAGAGACAAAATAGGGCAGCTCCAGGTCATATTTAGAAAGGTTGGAGAGAGGCAAAAGGCGGAGATCTGGACATTCAAACAACAAAAAGGTGACAAACAAACCATCAAAGCCAAGACAACAGTTTCGAAACAGAAGTGGAGACAAGGAGGACGCTACTGGAGACGCAGTAAGTGAAATGCAGTAGGAAATGGTATGAAGCTGAGGGAGAAAGAAGTGCAAAAGTTACGTACCACAGTTTTGCTTATGCAGGACAGGAAGACAAAGCCAGTGGCTCTCAAGGAAGTGCAGAAGTACAAGAGCCTGAGGGAAAGAGGTGGACAGGTTTTGCCATGTTTACATTTTATTGGCAGAATGCCATGTGGAAAAGTCTGGGGTAAGGACAGAAAGATCATCTATTAAATCCTTATGCACACCTAGCATATAAAGTCCCAAAACGAGATCAGGTTACCCAGGGATGACTTATCAAGTTAGACAAGGAGAGACCTAATGGAAGTTCTCTCCCAACACCGTTAATAAAACAGCACATAAGGCACTAGAAGATACCACAAATGCTGGCAAAATCCACGCCCAAACTTGGGAGGAAAGAAGGAAAAGAAAAAAAGAGAGAGGGCGAAAAAAAAAACACCACCACTGATATTGTGAAGCCTGAAGGAGAAAAACATTTCCCATGCGAGTGCTTCATGACTCAGATGTCATCAGAAAAACCCAGGTACTACAAGTGTAAAAAGGTGTCTTACACTGTGGCCAGGTAAAAACTGTTGTTATCAAGTCTAAAGTGTAATTTCCAGGGAGTGCAATTTCTCTCCAAAGGAGACCAAGGAAGAGACTGTCAAACAGAGAGTTAGCAATAATGTCAAGGATAAGAGAGTAGACAGCATTTTCAAGCAGGACAGAAGCATAAGGGAGAAGGAAAGGGCAATTGTAGCTGCTAAGGAAGCTAGAAGAAAAGGGCAAAGTTGCCAACTCTCCTTTTTATTATACCCACAAAATTCTGATGATAAATGAAACTCTTAACTTGTCTGCATCTATACAGAAAAGGGCAGAAAGCACTCCTAGTGAGACAGACTAATTCAATGCTATTTTTCTAAAGAGAAATGATAACGCTGTGAGTTTAGGAGCATAAAAACTTACACAGATCTTGCTTATTTTTTTCTAATTGTTTCCTAAGAAGGGCTACTATGCCATTTTACTGTGAACAGTATTCTATATAGTTATTGCATAATTGTATTTAACAGTTTCTGAATACATTCTGAAAAGAGGTAAATGAAAGCAAAACATACAGAAATCTCATTATCACTGTTGTACCATCTTAGTTCAACATCATTTCACTTTGGTAAGATTTTCATCCCCAAACATTTATCCTGAAGATGAAGATACCCCTCTTCTAGCAGTTCTAGTTCTCAACATCTGATGATTTCTCTAATCACATCCCCTCTTACATCCTGCAGTTTTCCTTCTGCAATTTTACTCTCTTCTCCTCCTCTTTTTCCTTGGATCCTCACTCACTCGGAGCCTCGACACCCTTCCTTTATTTCTCATTCCTCCTCCGCAGTTTCTTTGCTTTCATTCTGCCTGCTGCCCTCTTTTCCAGCTATCTGTACACTGTAAGAAATATTTAAATAGAAGATCTCACTTTGAAAACTCGTCTCCCCTGGCAGCCTCCACGGGCTGGGGCGGCCGCTGGCGCTGGCAGGCGCGTGTTGCTAAGCAGCACTTTAGCACCCTGTTGGAAGGACCAGGGCTCATCTCTGCTCCGCGCCGCTGATGCGCTGCCCTGGTTTGCAGAGAACAAGGGGCCCGCATACCTCAGCCGCGGGAAGATCAAAGTCCTGTTCCTTTTTGGAGGTGCATAGGAGGACAGAGGCAGGAGTATATTGTCTTTTTCAAATAAAAATGTAAATAAGCTTTTCTAACCTGCCCTGTCTATGCTGTTCCCTATCACTGTCTAGAAGACTAGTGATATTTCGCAGTTAAAGAACTCTCAGAGATTGTTTTTGTGGCCAAGGTCACAGAGAAATATCTTTAAGACCAAAGCCAACATCCGTTCATAGCTTGCCCAGTAAGGAGGCCTTCTGCTGCTTTCTAACTGCATCTGACCTTCTCCTAGGTCCATTGAAGCCCACATCACGGGGAGGTCATGCGTATTTTGGACACTGGGCACAGTACTGATACAGTCCCTGCTGGGTAAACCTTTCATGGCAAAGCGATGTAATCACAGCCAGCCTAAGTCTGGTCAAAATTGCTGCACGTGCACAGGTAAACAGCAGGGCATGGTCCTGCTGCAGGGTCGGCACCGTGGTAGCATTAAGCAGGACTACTATCGCTACCTCATCAAGACATAATTTCGAGGTCCTCTCTGAGTTCCTCTCAAATCTGAAGGGTAACTGGCTACCAGGATATTAAGACATATACTATAAGAGTAGCACCCCAGATCCTGTACCTGTTTTGAACCTGACTCTAGATGTCTTGTCTTACTAAAAAACCACGAATACCAGATACCAACCCCAGGGCAGCAGGCCTTCGTTTTGGAAAAGACAGGAGGATGAACTTGGCAGTGTCTTCTCACTGAACGGCATGTATCACCTCCCTCACTTCATCAGGCCATATTCACTCCCTCAGGTGAGATGGGGATGTTCAAGTCCTGAGGTGGACAAGCAGTAACTACTGCACTGGGAAGTGATCACGGCAGTATGCCCTTCATTTACTTTTTTTATATGTAATAATACGCTACCATACAAATTCAAAACATGATTCTAGGAACAAAAAGAATACAAGTCAGTTCTTACACAGTGCTTCTCGTGAGTATAGCTAATAACTATCTCCTCATTTAACAGATTAAAAAGACACTTAGCTGTAGAGAAATGAAGTAATTGTCCTATGAAGCAGCAGGACCAAGAACTGCACGCAGACATTGGGTCTCCTCAGACTCTGGCAGTCGTGTAGCCACTGGAGAGGACCACCACCTTGGGCAGCTATGGTTCTTCCTAATGCACTCTGACACCACCATGATCACAGCCTGCTACCCTAGTGGCATCATCAATTAGTGATGATTGTAACTTCTCCTGACATCAGCTTCATTACTGCATCCAATTAATATGACAGAGGCATTCACATAGTCAGCAGATTACAGACGGTAAATAACTTGTTCTTCTCTGGAGATGCCTGTTTTAGCCACCTGAAGTATATTCCACCTTTTAGATACTTTCTCAAAATTTTTCTGAAGAGACACATTTTCCATTAGCTCGTTTTTGTATATGCAGCAATTGGGAAGAGAGCCTCTGGAAGTGATAGAGAAGACAGGCTAAATACAAGTCAGCACTATGATACTGTTGTTAAAATGTAAATGTCACTCTGGAAAAGACAAAGTAGGAGGGATCTGTAGAAAGCAGTAGGAATTAGAAGAGTTTCTGAAAGTACAATTTAGGAAAAAGGACTACAGGAATTAATTTTTTTCAGTCTAAAAAGATGAAGTCTGAGGTGAGCCATCATAACAGCATTCTAATACAGAAAATGTTACAAAAAAGCAGAGTTAGCAATTGTTCTCCACATCCACTAGGGAAGAAGAAAAAGAATTAAGATAAAACTGCTGAAAATAAGATTAATTTCAGGAAAACTAAGAACTGTAAGGATGTAATAGAGCAAGAACTCCAAGAAAACTGAATTTTAAGAACAGATTAGGCAAACATATATTCAGCATAATGTAGGTAAACTTACAGTCCTACTGCGATGCAAGGTGGGCTACAATGACCTAAAGTTGGTTTCCAGTCTTTAGCTCTTCCATGTGCTATACTATGACAAATGCATGCACTAGCTATATTTTTATAAAAAGACACACAGAACAACAAAAATAATTATACTGATTTGTCATTTAATTTTCATTAGTGCGTTCATAAAGATTAATTTTTTTCCTCTTAAGGTAGACAAAATGACACTTCACTAGCTCTAGATATTATTACCATATTTCCTTATCAGTGTATGCTGAGGACAGCTTCCTATCACAGACGTGCATTGGGTGCACAGTTGGTCACTCGCGCCGGAGAGCTGAAATAGTTTCAGACACAATGCTAGGTGTGTCACTTCCTTGTGTGCCACTTACTACAAAAATTTGTGTCTAGACTACTCCTGCAAGCCAACTAAAGCAAGGACAAGTCTTTGGCCTCTTTTTTCTTTGTAAGAAGTAACATAAAGATACTTGAAAAGCAGTAAGCCCCATTTCCACGGAATTTCCCTTACCCAGCACACCCATCGCCTTCCAGCTCTCACACCCTTTTTTTTTCCCTCTTAGTAGACATCAGAACCCCTCCAGCAGTGCATTAATAAAGGACTCAATACCGGAGGTAGGGGGCTCACTCACTCTCCTCATTACCCAAGGCAACACCCAAACAGGAAGGGCAGCACATGCTTCCAGATAGGCAGTGTCCTATGAGCAATAAGGAAGCTTGGGATTAGGGAGGTGCTGTCTTCTCGTTTTACATATGACTATATTAATTGAGACAATCAAAATTAATACTTAATGTCTAGTCAGACCAACATGACATTCACTATCTAACCAGATTCACAATTTTTTCCATGTATTTTATTTACAAAGAATATTAATATGGGGCTGACATATTTCCACCAGCTATCCCTGCTGATCAAAGATCTAATCAATATTCACAGTAAACTACACTTAAGTGTCAAAAAATTCTAAATTTTGATTATACAGGAACTGTTATATGAAAAACAAAATTCCTGATTTATGTATAGTCTGAAGCATACATCTTACATAAGATGTTATAAAGCAGAACCAGAAGCGTATTCGTAACTTCCCGTTCACTTCAGAGATTATGTCAGAACAATATTTATGAGATTATGGGTACATATATAACTAGGCCAGAAATTTAATATTAAAAGTCTATCTTATAGAAAATTTAGCTCTGCAAGTAAATGAGCAGGGAACTGGTCTCTCAGAATAATTAACAATAAATCAAATGGAATCTTTTCCCTACTAGTTAATATATCTGACTATTTAACAGTTTAAGCATTTAATTCTTAAGAAACAAGGTTTTTCAATAAAGAATTTTCAATTTTCTTTGTTTCAAACAAAGAAAACATTTCTGTGGGTTCTCTCACTGTGACAGATTATAGGTCACTGCTCTCCAGCCTCAAGGTTTCTTCACAAGTTTGTTAATCACTCAGTGGGTGACAACAAAAAGTCACAGACAACAGCCATACATAGGCCAACTGTTAACCTCCCTGTTAAATCTGGATCCACGTTTTTAATGGGGCAGTTCAGTAACATCAACCCCCAAACTGAAACAACAGGAACATTTTGTAATCGTGGTTCTTAGTACAATACTTTATTCATGTAGCATATGAGGAAATGCAGAAGGATCCTCATGTGGAGTTGCATTTCTAAGATATTAATAAAGGTTTTTACTACCTCAAAATGATCATTGTTCACCTTTGTTAATCAAACAGAAAAAAACGTAATATAGATAATAGCTATTCAAGTCTTGCTTTTTCAAAAGTTGTAAGAGAATGTCACCTGGCAGACCCAGGAGAATACCTAAAAGCAGCAGCAGAAAGCAACCTCAGTGTTTCAACACAACTGGGAAGCAAACACTTCAAAAAGCAGAACAAAGTGGGTACTTGCTTGATGGAAACTGGGTTACCAACTGCGCGATTTCATGGTGTGAAAAGCAGTGCGATGACTTGCTGTGGACAGAAAGTCTACTGGCCAAACAAAAAGATTTCTGGCCCTTCTATAGGCAGGTTGTCACACCATGGTTTCCTTTTTCTTTCTAAAGTAAATCCAGCCAGTGTAAGGCTAGGGCTGTAGCTTTACACTATGAGAAACGTAGTCAAAGGAATACGCTGGTGTTGCAGTGCTGACTAAAAAGCATGGTTAATGCCAACTACCACCTCCATAGAGCCTGGTAAATAAAAGTCTCATGACTAACCAGCAGAGTATTCCAAAAATACTGCTTTCCTTGCCTACACAGTTATCACCAACATAAGCAAATGTTTTCTTGAGCTTTTAAATTAACAGAAAAAGTTACATTTTAATAGTATTTAGGGTTTTTTTCCAGTTCCTATCCAAAAAACTCAAGGACAGATCTTTATTATATATATATTTAAGATTTACTAGGCGTACAGTGTCATGAGTATAGATCTTCTGTCAAAGAATTTGTATATATCTTCCTCTATATGTAAATAAAGATTTAATGAAAGACAGACAAAACACACAGGAGATTATGAAGCAAATAGAGAGCTTGGAGAGAGGAGATAAATTGCTGACTTGGATTTAGCAAATTAATTTTTTTTTTTTAATGAAAGTCTATAGAAAAGGTTTCCATAGACTGAACAAAAAAATCAATCAAATCATTCTGAAAGGGCAAAAGTAAACTGGGGAAAAAGGGGGAAAAATACATCAGTAGTCCATCAGGTCTTACACTAAAAGAGTATTAACAGTATAGCCTTTTTGTGCTGTCTGACTACAGGGTTGCCCAAAGTGACTGAAATCCTGCGTCTTGGAAGAAAAAGGGCTCTGCTTGTTGGAGAGTGTACCATACAGTGACACTGCATATTTCTGGATGTCATAAATGCTTTTACCTCATTGTTCTCTGTGTGTAGTCTCAGACCAATCCAATTCCATGTAATTTTCTTTTTAAAAGTTCATTTAGAAAAGTATTTTTTAAAATAGCAGATATGCTTATTGCTGAGTTACTCTACATTTCTATTAAGATTTTAAAGAGGCATATGACTAAATTCAGACTTTTGCAATATTTTTAATTGGCTGTGAAACACATTTTTTTCCTCAGGATATCTGACACATTTTTTAAAATGTCAATCCACCCAAAATGTAACTCAAAATTCAAAACTATCTCAGTTGAATGAATCCTGCATTGTCAGTTTTAATAGGACTCATAACAAATCCAATCTCCATGAAGTCATCAATGCAAAATAAATTATGTTTGAACTCACCTGATTTTCCTTATAGCTATGCTTGAGGAATTCACATCTGTCACTGGTTATTAAGACCCAAGACAATATTGCCATAAATTTCAGATCAATCATAGAACCATAGAACAGTCCAAGTTGGAAGGGACCTCAAGAGATCAGTTTGTCCAACCCGTTCCGGGAAAAGGAGCCTAAGTGAGATTGTCTAGCACCCTGTCCAATTGCATTTTGAAAATCTCCAGTGACAGAGACTCTACCACATCCCTGGGGAGGTTGTTCCAGTGAATGATTGTTCGTACTGTAAAACATTTCTTTCTTGTGTCAAGATAAATCTTCTCCCAGTGCAACTTGTATCCATTGTCCCTTGTCTTCTCCACGTGCCTCCTTGTTAAGAGAGAGCCTCCTTCCTCTTTGTAGCTGCCCTTTAAGTACTGGAATACTGTGATGAGGTCTCCCTTGAGCCTTCTCTTCTCCAGGGAGAAAAGACCTAAGGCCTACAGTCTTTCCTCATAAGGCAGTTTCTCCTGTCCTTTGGTCATCTTTGTGGGCCTCCCTTGGACCCTCTCTCCAGTCTGTTTGTATCTTTCTTGAATTTTGGGGACCAAAACTGGTCTCCAAGTGCAGCCTGGAGATGGAGAACAAGAGATCACCAAAACCAGAAGAATAATTATTTTTCGTCTTAAAGTGGGTTAATAAATATTTTGAGATACAAAATGCTAAATTTTTTTTGTAGTTGTTTTTTGTTTTCTTTTTACATTAATGGTACAGATTTGAATTACACGAGAATCTGAAAAAGGCAACAATGATCCTAGGGCTCAGAGCGCAGTNAATTGCATTTTGAAAATCTCCAGTGACAGAGACTCTACCACATCCCTGGGGAGGTTGTTCCAGTGAATGATTGTTCGTACTGTAAAACATTTCTTTCTTGTGTCAAGATAAATCTTCTCCCAGTGCAACTTGTATCCATTGTCCCTTGTCTTCTCCACGTGCCTCCTTGTTAAGAGAGAGCCTCCTTCCTCTTTGTAGCTGCCCTTTAAGTACTGGAATACTGTGATGAGGTCTCCCTTGAGCCTTCTCTTCTCCAGGGAGAAAAGACCTAAGGCCTACAGTCTTTCCTCATAAGGCAGTTTCTCCTGTCCTTTGGTCATCTTTGTGGGCCTCCCTTGGACCCTCTCTCCAGTCTGTTTGTATCTTTCTTGAATTTTGGGGACCAAAACTGGTCTCCAAGTGCAGCCTGGAGATGGAGAACAAGAGATCACCAAAACCAGAAGAATAATTATTTTTCGTCTTAAAGTGGGTTAATAAATATTTTGAGATACAAAATGCTAAATTTTTTTTGTAGTTGTTTTTTGTTTTCTTTTTACATTAATGGTACAGATTTGAATTACACGAGAATCTGAAAAAGGCAACAATGATCCTAGGGCTCAGAGCGCAGTGAGGTGACAGGCAGAGCTCAGTCTTTCCTCTCCCACAAACTTGCTTGAGTGCCTATGAAAGACCAAAGGGCTGGAAACACAAGTTGGTAGGAGCTCCAGAAAATGAAGATACTTGGTTCTGACAGCTGTTCAGGGACAGCCATCTTAAACTGGCGCTCTCACATGCAGAAGATCCACTTCATGAAAGGTAAACCTCTGTATCTGAGTCAGTCCATGAAGATTAAGTTAACATAAATAACAATGAATAAAGTCTGTTTCATCTATCATAAAATCAGTTAGATGAACTGAAACTTGAAAGCATTTATCTCTCCACTGACTACAAAAATGGGACTACAGCAATGATTTCGACCAACATACATCAGCATGGGATATGTCAAAGGTGAGATGAATGCTACCCACAGTTTTCCAGTCAAGGGACATGTCAATAGTGGAACGTAATAGTTTACAAGCATTTGAAAGCAGAAAGCAAAACATTGAACTGAACAGAGCCACGTGAATGAGACTCCTAAAATAATAATTATTTCCTCTCCATTCTTGTATTACATAGAGAAAAAAAACTGAAGAAATTACAGGTATGAATTAGTACAGGTCTTTAAATTTTTTGAGCCAGATAGGAACCTGAATAACTTAATTTCAGAAGGAAAATGAGGTCAATATACTTGGCAGAGAGGCAAAATTATTCTTACTTCATTATGTAACAACAACGTGTTTAGCCCTGCACAAAACATACAGGTATCTGGCCTAAGAAGTGTTTAAATGTTCTGAGCTGAAAAACACAAGCTTTTTATGCTTTAAAATACATATAGAACAGCAGACTAAATTCAGGTCTCATCATACAGGATGTTTAGTTTTGTTTGATTTATAAATTTGTTAAATTAATTTGCAATTTTTTTCCTAGCGTTGGGTCTGTGCTTAGACCAGGCTCACAGAATTTTAGTAACACTCCATCTGCCTCAGAGGTGCTTGCTTAATTTTTGCTTTCGTAGGCATTTTACACAATAAGCATGCTAGTGTTAGAAATTTCTCAGTTTCTGAATTTTTTCTGCAATACATTGCAGAGGAGGTAAACAGAAATCTTAAGCCCTGTTTGCAAAGGAATGAAAGACCTTAAAGATTTCAGGAAACCTTAAAATACACTCATTGCAAATACTTGAGGACATGCAACACACAACAGCCAACACTTCTCTAGATACTTCCTTTAGCTGTCAAAAAAAGATGTTTTACAAGTCTCATGATGCTTAATCTCTAACACACTTCTCTCTCCTTGGAACGAAAGTGTAACACCATGTAAAAATGAACCATGAGCCCCTCTCTCTTTCTTACAGCTTGTTCCTGATATATCCCTGATGCCAATGCAAGTCTTATAAAATAACTGCCAGTCAAAATTGCAGTCCCATGGAAGCAAATAGCTAAACCTCAGGATTTCAGACTCACCTACAAATCAGCACTATCTGAAACTAAGACCAAACCACATACAACAGTGTGAGTCAGGTGTCAGGTGAGTTACATAAAACATCAAGCCATACAAAGATACTCACTGTAAGATACACTGGGAAAATAAAGGTTATTAGAAACATTCGGCTGAAATACACACCCACATTGTGTACTTGCTTTCCTTAAAACATCTTTAATTATAAGGATATTGTAGATATATTATCGTAAATCAACAAATCTGTTTCCGCAGCGTGTTACTAAGCAACTGTAACCAAGACCTTGTGTAAATGAGATTAAAATTCCAAGGTAATGATTCTCAAATACAACCTCACATTTAATAGCCAAAGAGAGTTGAACACATTCATCTTAAAGGAAAAAGGTCTGTTTAGTTTTATGGTAGTTGAAATAGTTTAGATACATAGAAAATGTAAATCTGTGCATAGCAGCTATAGGCATTTCCACTGTACAATGAACTGTGCAAAGATCTAACAATCCCCATATATTTTTCAGATAAAATGACTAGAAACTTCTTCAAATGAGTTTCATTATTGATCATATGCATTTCATTCTTCCACTTAATGGTATCCAAACTACATAAAAATCAATATTACTTTAAATAATGTATTATTAGTCATTATTAAAACTCTGAAGAAAAAATATCACACTCATAGACTGTGAAAAAAGAATACTGTAATACAGTGGTCAACTTGTTTTGCTGCACTTACTATATAAAAAAGCCCTTTTTCCAGTTATAAACACACTTAAGTATAAGCACCTTTCTAATAACTGGCTGCACTTGGTACGCGCATCCCCATCATTTCAGCATTCAGAAATTCATTGGGAGTATCAAGTAACATGAGGAAACTCCAGTTCAGAGTAGACCAGAAAACCCTCTAACCAGAGGAGGCTGTCATAAGCACGTAAAACCTTTCTGCCACTGTCAGTGCTGCCTTCCCACAGTTTCAAAGTCTGAGTTACCTGGCCTCACACTGAATGTAACTATTTTAAAAGTCAACTCAAATTTAAGGGAGGATGACTGTGATTTTACTACTTCTGGCTCACCAAAAGTCTCTACAACAAGAGCAGAAATCATCTGCAATGGAGACAGAACCTTCCTAGAGGCAATTTCTTCCTTGTTCAGCCCAGTTTCCAGGAACTCGGGGCCACCCCAAGCCCTTTCTGCCTCAAGCACGCATTCCATTTCTTTGACATTGTCTCCCTTTACACATACATGCATCTTCGCAAACAGTCTTGTTTTCTTTAAACCTACAAAAACCACCCTGCACTGCATATACACACCACCTGCTGGGGAGATGATGAGAGAATAAACATGTGACAGATATTAATCACGATGCTTAATGCACTCCTGGCATGCTCTCCGCTACCACAGCAAGGAGAATCATTTAACAACCTGTGTGGATGGAGCAGAAGGGGAAACTTGCCAGCTTTATTCACTCGTGATTTTTAAGTTCTTCTGCCTTTTTTAAAAATTTTAAGAACATATAATATGTGCAGAGCCCTTCCCGTTCTGAATTCTCCGGCAGCGACAACTTGGTCCATACCCCAGCCTTCCTGGAACATCACATTTCTGTACCTCCATGCTCCTCTTCCACCCAGGGTGTACTTTAATATAGGACTACCATGTGCCCGTGTTACCGTGCAATAAGTACTTCTCTCCCCACTGCTTTAAATATTTCTTATCTTACAGAAATCGTTACAAGTCTTAATATTTTGTGTCAGTCAAAATATAAATTAGCCACATTCTCTACTATCCTAATGTCTATATCTTCTTCTAAGGCCAACAATATCTGCTCTGCTTACAGCAAGATTGCAATCAAACCATAACAAGATACTCCACTGAGCACATCTCTCCTGCTGGGAAAAGGGTGACAAATGGAATACTCAAGTACAAAAGGCTCTATTTCTTAACTTCTTCCACTGAGAAAACAGAATGTAGAGTATGTATTGTCCTACTTCAATTATTTTTTTCAATTGCTTTTCATCTACACTACTGTTTTCCTGTGATGGAAGAAGCTTAGGAGGGACGAGCAACAGTTGTAAGTCAACTATTTGCAATCGCATCTAAAAAGCACCTTTAACTTTTAAAAGTTCCTCTTCAAAGCAGTGTCTGAAGAAAACTACTACCATACTAGAGTTCACAAGGTATTTTTGGGTATTTAATTCTGTCAATCCTCCTTTGATACTCTACATCTATGGCAAGGCTGTTTCAGTCAAAACAATGTTCCAGGACATGAAGAATTCCAGCCCACCAACAGAGACATGTACCATTTTATAATATATTGGCCCATCAGCTTTATATAATTAACATTCCCTGAGTAAAAGATATTCAACTGTGACAGGCACTCGGCAAACAAGTGAAATAATTGAAGATACTGCTCTTCAAGTGTTTCACTTTAAAAATGAGGGTACAAATGACATTCTGACTCCGCAGGATCTTTTCCTTTTGTGTGTTCAGTGCATTCCTATTTTAAGGTCTGATTTTTTTATGGGAACAGCATGTATTTTCTGCTTCTCACTCATCTATATTGCAAGGCTAACACAGCTGAGACGAATTCCTATGCATCAACAGAATTGTTTATGAACATCTACTTAGTACAGCCTTCATGAAGATTGCGGCATATGGAAAATCTTTCCAGCTCAGATGTCTATTTCTAACATTACCCGCTGGTTACGTATCCAGCATCTTCCACATACTAAAGGTGTGATTAAGTCTCTCCTATTCAAAAATAATCCCATCACTTCTTTGGGGAAATTGATAGTTGCTTGACTATTTGTAGAACTCCAAATGCTGATGTTTTCCCAACTCTTGTCCATCTACTCCTTAATTTACTATAACCAAAACAGATGACTTGAGCATAGTTGCTTTATAGCAGATATGAAAATGGTGCTATGAAAGCTTCCAGCGTTGTTTATTTCTCTTTAAAGGAAGTGTCAGGTTACTTCTTTTCCCTTATATTGCTTTAGAAAAAGAACTTTTGAAAATTAACATAAGCATTGTCACAGAGACAGAAAAATAAATGTGTAGGAAGACAATTTAGTAATAAATTGTCTCACTGACCATAATTGTCCAAAATAAAAATTGCAAGCAATGTATCTACTGAAATGACCAACACAGTTCCTTTCAGAATAAACATTTTTCAAATAATAATATATTTTACATCTCAGTATACTTTTTCACTGTAAACATAGGAAAAAAGTACCATTAATATATTTTTGTTTAGCACTTAGAGGTGTATTTTTTCAAGTCTAGAATTAAAAAAAAGATTGGTTTGGGTGAAAGTAGGTGCGCATACATCTGAGAGGAGAAGTAGAGGAATCATTTTTATCTTAACTTTAATTTGCTCATAGTTACTAAACAGTTATGTTGCAAAGGAAAATGTACAAAACCATAGCAGGTCATAATCAGAGGGTCAGAGCACCTCTTCTATGAGGACAGGCTGAGATTGTTGGGGTTGTTCAGCCTGGACAAGAGAAGGGTCCTGGGAGACCTTATAGCAGCTTTCCAGTATCTGAAGGGGGCCTACAAGAAAGCTGAAGAGGGACATTTACAAGGGCATGTAGTGGTAGGGTGAGGAGTAATGGCTTCAAACTGGAAGAGGGCAGATTTAGAATAGATATTAGGAAGAATTTTTTCACACTGAGCGTGGTGAGGTACTGGAATAGGTTGCCCGGGGAAGTTGTGGAGGCCCCATCCCTGAAAGTGTTCAAGGCCAGGTTGGACGGGGCTTTGAGCAACCTGGTCTAGTGGGAGGTGTCCCTGCCCATGGCAGGGGGTTGGAACTAGATGATCTTTAAGGTCCGTTCCAACCTAAACCATTCTACCATTTCACTGTGAAAAACAATGGAGCGCCAAGGAGTGAAATTTGCAATCTCCCTAACTTTAGCAGTCTAAACTAAAACTGTCAAGATACTAGTCAGAGCAGCATCTTTCTTTTTCATCGTATATATGGGACATAGCTGTTCCTGGTAACATAATACAAATTGACATTACTCTGTATCTCAGGTAACAAAAGCCAACTGGGCCAGTAAGATATATATGGGATATAAAACATAGTTAGTAGCAACTTTTAAATTATTTTATGTTTAAAGGTATAGCCTCTATTCTAGCAATATATTAATCATACATGTGATTACAGAAGACATTAAGTTCCAAAGGATGCTTGTTTTATTCTGTAAATTCATTGCAAGAGCAAAAAAAAAAAAAAAAAAATCAGCAGACACACTATCGGTTTTAGACCTTGAGCCAAAACCTTCCAGAATGATCATGCAGGAAACATAAACCGTAGAGGGTAAGGAATCTAATTCAAAATAAGTTAGATCTATGTGCTTGGGAGAAAATGAAAACTGAATATATTGCAATACTGTCTTTGTAAGCATTTGAACAGTCTTGGGATTGTTTGGAATTATCTATGCTCAAGTGCACTACTCCGCTTTTCAAAGCAATATTCAACATATTTGTTGTGGATAGTATTTCTGATGCACAGCTTGACATAATAAAGTAATAGTGAGTAGACCAAAAATGTTAATTGAAGCCTATATAAAAAAGAAACACCACAGTTGTTAATAAAGCCCTAATAAAATTAAAAGAACATATGCCTAATAAGAAGAAAATAAAAACTGTAGTCTGCAACAGCTATAAAGTCCATGTGTTAAAGTGCTCCACAAGGCCATCACTACTACAAACTTCCTTTAAACTTCCTCCCACACCTTAGGGAGCAGCAGAGCTTCTCACATCCAGTTGCATGAATACGCAAAGCATTCTTAACATTACATGTGATTGGGAAACAGTTCTTTTTGGAGAATAATTGTGATCTGGATTATTTTTTAATATTCAAAAGTTTCTTCAAAAAACATTTTCTCTTAAAATATCTATTCACAGGTTACGGTAAAAGAACCCCAGCTATACTACAACTCCATGCTATGGAAAATAATGTATTTTATCTCCTTCCACAGTTACGGGTTCTTATTTGTAAATTGTCATCAAAACACTAAATGTAATATACAACTATAATGAAATTAACATATATAATTAGCACACATAATATTTTAATGTTTTTATAAGATTTGTTTTGGTAAAATACACCTTAGCAAAATAAGTTCAACTGACAAAGCTAAATACTTTGTCCCTGAAATTAAGTATTCTGCTACTATAAAACCAACACAGTTAAAATAGAGATACCTATAGAGGGGGAAAAAAAAAAAAAAAAACATAGAGTCAAAACTGGCAGATTCATGCAAAACATCTCCTGCTAAGAAATTGTTCCACTGAAAAAAAACTTAGCACAGGTATAAAATTAATTAGTATTCATTATTACTATGAGCTGTTAATCTACTATACTATCAACTTCGAAGATCCATTCTAAGTCTGTTCCTGAACATCCAGTTCCGATTTCTTTGGTACAAAATGTATAGTTACTATCAACTGCATGTATTAATACCTGTGATCTCAGTTGTGAAGTAGTGCCTTATTGTACCAGTCTTTTTGAAGATACACATCAAAAAGAGACCCTGCAACATTTACATATGAGACCCATGACGTATACAGACAGATGGAAAATACAAGGGAGACACACCTGTCTCACACCACGGGCGATGGCCACAATGCACCAGATCCTGAATTACTGTCACACCTGGGGCATGCAATGAAGACAAGAAACCTGCTGGAGAGATCTGACACCAAACAGCCAGGTGGTTTTGTCAATGCACAAAGAAAAATGGCAGAAAAAAATAAAAGGGCCTGATTGCTCACCAAATTAAGTCCGCCAGAGCATATGTCTCCAGCACAGCAGATATGACAGGGTGGAGTAAGCTATGGAAAAGGGGAGCTGCCATTCTCCTCAGGGTGAAATAAGTAAGTAGAGAAAAATAACCTTTTTTTAACCCCATTTCCTTCAATTTCTAAACGCATATTGCAGTCTCCTTCGCATCCACGCCCAGCTCAACAAACTTAAATTTTCCTTTTGTTAATATACTCCATATAAAGTATTACTCTGTGTAGCAGACATAATCTGTCATTGCCTTTTGGGCAGTAAGAGAGACTCCTGCTGCTGTCTCAATGGCGGCTTGAAACAGAAGTAGCATGGTGATGAGAGTAAGGCATTTAATCAGTACAAGAAATGGGATGTTACTCTTTTGAGTTTCTCCTCCACAAAGACAGGAGTCATCCTGAAAGAGGGTCTTTAGCTCAAGGAGGAATTAATGCGAGGCTTGACTGGTCTGTGTTCAGACTTTACAATGTCTTTCCGAACTTCTGTAACGAGTACAGAAAGCCCTATTTATAAATAATTTTTTAAGTTTTCCAAGTTCTACCAAAATATTCATCAGTACCCAAAGCAGCTCCATAGTCTATAAAACCACATGATCTCTTACATTTCAAAACAAACTCCAAAAATAATTATCTGGCTATGCTGAGTTGTTCATAATTGATAAACACAAAACATTAACAGCAACAATCTAATTCATTACTGCTCAGAAGAATATCTATCTTCATCTCATTGGAAAAAAAGAAAGTTTGCAATATACTCTTGCTTGCATTAGACTATCAGAAAAATTAATCACATATGCTGTTCTCATTTTCACATGACCCTGACCATACGTCTTAGTTTCCCCTCAAGCTTTTCATTCTCCTGGGGACACTATTTGGTAGCCTGTTGTTTCAGTGTCCAGAAACATTTTTCAGAGGGCTACTCTGAAAACTACAGATGTAGTAGAAACTACTACATGTAGAAACTACTACATGTAGAAACTACTACATGTAGAAACTACTACATGTAGAAACTACTACATGTAGAAACTACTACATGTAGAAACTACTTTTTTTCCAGTTGTCTTGATATTTCTTATGAATTGCTAACTTCCTAACAATTTAAAAACCTCACTGCAAGTTCCTCAAAGCAGGACGAAGTCTTCGGTACCTGCAATACTAATAAACCAAATCATATTTCATATAATAACAGTATCTCTTATTCTATTCTGAATATCAATTTATTATTGTTAAAACAATAACAAAATTAACAGAATTCAGACTGTGAGCAAATACTGTTTCAGCCCCTGCAAGAATTGAGATCTGACTGTATGGAGAGAAGCATGAGATGGAGCAGAGTTATCATTAACTCAGCCAAAGCTCATCTACCTGTTCTTCCTTTTTCTTCATCTAGCTTCCTTCATTCTTGTTAATATGGATTTCCAGCATTTCTGGCAAAACTATAATATAAGTCACATCACAGTTTAAACAGTCAGTTATTTGAGAAGTACCATGTTTAATCTCCCTTTTGATCTTCAGATCAAAATAAGCCAAAAGCTCGTGACATATCCTCACTGATGACTCGCCATGACAGTACCCCATTCCTAATCAAAGACTCAAAAGTGCAACCGTTTCATAAATTTAGTTTGTTATTTCTAAATTGAAATGCTCAACAAACATTTTTATAAATTAATTATTTCTGTTTTCCATCTACTCTTGCTTTCTCTGCATGCATGTATACTCTTCTTTTTTCCCTTGTGTAAGTAGACACATCATCACTGTTAAGTTTCCCATAATACTTAGATCTCAGTGTCATTTACTAGAGGTGTCAATTTCTTTCACATATTTCAGAAATATTGTTCTTCTAAATATATCCTTTGACATTTTTTCCTCCAGCCTGGTTTTTCCTTTCCCCATTCCTCCTAACAATTTTGTGCTAACACCACAGTGGTTCAACAAGTTATGCTAATAACTGTCATAACAAAATTCATCTCTGTTTTCTGATAGCCTGACAAATTCCTATCACCTACTTCCAAATAAAACTCTCAGACCCTCCTATGTTATAGCAAAATTTATATCAAATACACCTACATGATGGGCCATTAAGCAACCATTTTTTTAACAAAGCTTCTTCCAATTCCTTTTCTTTATTCACCTCCCATCAATATCACTTCTCTACTACCCATCAAATATGAACATCAACAAAGGCATCACTGTTATCAAACACAAACAGCAGCTCCAAAAAAATAAATTTGAGTCCTTTAAGAAGCTGTGCTTTTCTACGTATATATTTTCAGTCAGGTTCTTTAAAACATGAACTACAACCTCCCTTATATCAACGTACCAAGCATGCTGCCAGTTCTAACACTGATAATCATCTCCTGGTCTACCACCTATTGAGCGCTTCTGTTGCTAGAAGTCCTCATATTGGCCCCTTTTCTTTTTGTATGACCTGGCAAATCCAGTCAAAAATTTCTTCCCGCTTGCATTCGCAGATGCGCATGGCCAATGCTATGCAACATGTGAACACCCTACTGTGTTGAACGTATGCCACTCTACATCATTCTGCAGAAACAGTCCATGGTTGGTTTGGGGCTTTTTTATTTAGGCAATTTACTTAACCTTACCACTTTTCCCTTCCACAAACTAAGCCACTTGCATTTTAATTATGTCTAAAATCAGAAAATTTTTTGAAAATCTTTCCCTAAGTATTTCTACTTACAGTTTTCTGATATTAGAAGGAATTGTATTGCATTCTTCCAGAGCAAAACTGGAACAAAACAAAAAATCCTACTACCATTTAGTTTGCCAAGTTCAAAACAATACCTGAGGTATAACTAAATTAAAATGCAGCACAAATTTATTTTTAAATTTGTGAAATTGGCATTACACCAATACACCTGTGTGAAAAATGCTGCCATTTAAGAGGCAGAGCATGATGGACTACCTCCAAAAATTTGTTTTCCTAAGGGGGGAAAAAAAAAAAAAGATCTAGTGTGAATTTTTGAAACTGTGAAGCAAGGAGGAAACTTACAGTTTCCATATAGTTTTACATTTTAAGAAATCCTCCTTGAAGAGTAACTGCACTTCCCAGAAAAGCCTTTGTAATATATGCATAAACTATTACTGGCCAAATTACAATTAGTTTTTCATTTGTAAAACTAAGCTGCTGTAGTCCTCTCTCAAGTGTGACACTGATCACACTTTCCTACCCTCCTCATATTAAGATGTTATGGGATCAGTTACCATCACACAATTCCACCGCAAGTGAGAACAGGAGGATTTGGAGGAGGGGAGCAAGAGGGACAGGTGGAGGAGGAAATACAAGAGACTAAAAATTCTGCACTGCTCAGCATCCAGGCTTTTCTTCTTGGTACAAATAAAAGTTGCACAGGCAACACGAATAGAAAGCAAAGGAAAACAGCTTGGTCAGCTCCGATACATCATCTCTAACATCAGAAGACAGAGGGAGTCATAGAGAAAAGAAACAGACTGATCTGTAAATCAAGAAGAATTAACTGCATTTTTTTTGTTTTTCAGAGTTATTGTGTGAAATGACATAACTAGGGGCAGCATGAACTGGTTGGTGTCATTTATATTCAGACAGACCAGTTATTCAACAAGTATTTCACCCACCTCTTCTTACAGCAAACTTTTCCCTTGTGAGTCCTGCCTGCTGTCTCCTTTTCAAGAAACCTCAACATCACACAGCCAAAATACTGTAACTGTTATTCCCTGTAACTTCTACAATCTCTAAATTTAGCAAGGTTTCTGTAAGCACCCCACAATATTCAAAATTATGAAAATTGACAACTCAGCCAAGATTGTACATTGTCTGGATAATTACAGTAAGCTTCCACTGACATTATATGTAAACAGCAAAACATGCCTCTTGACACTGAGCTGACTGACATGATATTGTCATTCTCTATTGACATCACCAACTCTAAAAATTCAAAGTGACATGAAAGATTGGAGCACACACTTATTTTTCTTCAAGCTTTATAAAGTATATAGATTATATCAGGACAGCAGGTTTACTTGTGACCATCAACATTAGCAGAGCTACAAAGAACTTAAAATTCAGCAAAATGAAAATACTTGTTTGGGTGGTTTTTAAGTTCTGTGGCAAATATGATAGGAAATTCTATGGCTTAGAACATTTAAAGGCCCAAACAGTTAAAACACAAAGCTCTTAACAAAACATACCATTAAGATTTCACAGGCTTGCTACAACTGGTTATTACCTCTTCCAAAGCTCAAGCTATGCAATGCAAGTAAGTAAATGATTTGGAATCACAAAATTTCATCTATTGTTCTCGTTCTGTTGCCTAAATATTTTAGTAAATATAATGAAACCAACTTCATCAATCCTTAGAAATAAGTACGGAAAGTAATAACTATTAAAAAAAAAATTATGTTGACCATCAACAATGGCTAAGATACTAGCAGGCAAAGAAAATCCCACTAAAATTGTGTCTCAGTAGCTACATGAGAATATATGCTCAATATATTCTGTGACTACAGGTGCTGAGGAGATGCACGTGTTCTTCCTGAGAAAAAATTACCTGCAGTCTACAATGACCAATGATCATACAAATTAAAAAAAGAGTATTGACTTCAGACAAGACATAAACTGGCAACAGGTCAGCATTCTACACAGCAAGGATTTCTACAAGCACTTCTTACAAATAGCTTTGAATATCATGTTTATTGCAGCGTCACAGAAAAATAAAAATAAATTTTATAACGTTCATTTGCATATTTTCTATTTATTTGCCCCAGAAACATCTAAATAACACTAAACTGTAATTGTCCCTTTGGAGCAATTACACCAACGGGCAGAATGTTAAAGCACGTGAATTCCAAACACAGACCCTATACTCACATCAGGTACAAGACATGACAGTACTTGCTCAATGCAGTCTGAGAATTCACCTGCTTTGAGAGAAAAAAGGTAACAACTCATCTCCCCCAGGGCAGTATTTCTACTCCATTTGCAGCAGCGGGGAAGCAAGGCTGGATGCAGCTAGGCTGTAGCACTCCACAGTGTTCTCCACAGCTTGCAACGATGCAAACCAAGGGACCTGTTGGAGCACACGGACTCCTCTCCCTGCACGCACACCAGCACACGCATGTGAGGCGTCATATGCGGGTCTTGGGTGACCATAAAATCAGGACGTGGCCAACTGAACATGTTGAAATGGAACCCGAGAAATATTTTTGCGCTCCATTACTCAGGCACAGTCACGGGGATCAAAATACAGCCCAACTCTTCCCAATATCTGAATGGCTGCGATGATTATTCTTCAGTAATTTCTTTGCAAATAACCACCATGCACAGTATTTAGCAACTCTGACAAAGTGTTCTCATGCGCCTTCTTCAAAGAGCTTGAAGATATGCAAACACCTTTCAGAGACTCAAATATATTTTGCCTAAGAAGCTCCTTCGACTGTTCTAACAAATAGGCTCAGCTTCTTGTCCTATTTCCCTTTTCATTACTGGATACCACCACTACTAATTTGGACTTAATACTCAATTAACCAAGCGAGATACCTCAGCACCAAGCAGCGGCAACGTGTTTCCTCTACAAGAGTACTTGCAGCTGTTCCTCATATTTAAGCAGAGCTTGCATAAGTATCCACTGTGATTATGCTGTTTCACAATTTTATTTTCTTTCTTATGCAAAACTTAATTCTTGATCTAGCACTCGATGAATAGGTAGAGAAGACACAAGTGCTTCACTGCTCACTACAGAAGGGAAGGCTGCATTAAACCACGGAGGTACATACTGCACCCAATACTCTTCCAGGCCTTCAGCTAGCGACCTGGGTGATGAAATGGAGATTACACTTATTAAATTTGCAACGTGCTTAGAGGCTGTCGGGTAGGAGGGTTGATAGGCTGATAGGAAGGGGCAGTAAGCACATTAAAGAACAAAATTAGAATATAAAATGAACTTGACAAATTGGAGAAACAGCCTGGGGAAAAATGGAGATTTAGTTCGATGAGAACCAAGTGGAAGATTCTGTGCTCAGCCAAGAACAATTAACTGCTCAGATAACGGGTAATAACAACTGCTGAGGTTGCAATTCTGCATAGAAGGATAAAACTGTAGCACACGGCTATCTGAATAGGACAACAATAGTTTGGGTTCTTTCAACAAAAAAAAAAAAATGGCAAAGACTGCACCGGGGCTTAGGAGAAATGAGTTGCATAGGCACACTTGCTATTCTACCAGCTCTGGTAATGCTCCACTGGGCACTGCAATTCAAATATACATACATATATATATAGGCCATTTGGAGGTAATTGAAACTAGAGAAATAAGAATTACCAGAGAATACAATCTATGAGGAAAGAGTTAGAGCTGCTTTGTTTAAAGAGAAGACAGCAGAGGGGAGACATGGTAACTGTTTTCAAATACTGGAGTCTGTACTTATGGGATGTTGAACAAGAAATAAGAAACTATGAACTTACATGACAGGTGTACTTGGCTCTGACTCGAGACCCTTACTGGCTGTTTTTCTAGTGGTTCTGTCATTTGCATTACTCATTTTATACTACATCCTAAGAGGAAAGGCATGAGTACATAAAGTCAATAAAATTAATAAAGCCTTCTTCCCAGGTTCAACTTCACTCCAGATTTTCTCTGCCTCCTCCTCCCAAGCAGCGAAGGGGACAGGGAATGGGGTTTGTGGTCAGTTCATCACACATTGTTTCTGCCATTCCTTCCTCCTCGGGGGAGGACTCCTCACACTCTTCCCCTGCTCCATTGTGGGGTCCCTCACATGGGCACAGGGGACAGTTCTCCAACACGAGTCCTTCCATGGGGTGCAGTCCTTCAGGAACAGACTTTTCCAGCGTGGGTGCCCTACAGGGTTAGAAGTCCTGCCAGGAAACCCTACTCCAGCATGGGCTTCGCACGGGGTCACAGCGTCCTTCGGGTGCATCCATCTGCTCCAGCATGGGGTCCTCCATGGGCTGCAGGTGGATACCTGCACCACCATGAATCTCCATGGGCTGCAGGGAGGCAGCCTGCCTCACCATGGTCTTCACCACAGGCTGCATGGGAATCTCTGCTCCAGCACCTGGAGCGCCTGCTCCCTCTCCTTCTTCACTGACCTTGGTTTCTACATAGTTGTTTCACTCCTCTCTCCTGATTCCTGTCACGCAGGTTTTTTTCCCCTTTCTTAAATATGTTAACCAAGAGGCACCACCACTGTCACTGATGAGCTCAGCCTTGGCCAGCAGCGGGTCCCATCATGGAGCGTGCTGGCATTGGCTCTATCGGACATAGGGGAAACTTCGAGCACCTTCTCACAGAAGTCCCCTCACTACCAAAACCTTGCCACACAAACTCTTCGAAGTAGCTCCGTCATATTTCAGAATGATTATTCTTGCTGCTCCTTACGCACACATTTTCTTTCTTCCTGCCATATTTAAACTGAGAAATAATCACCTGCTGAAATCAATAATGAGGGGGAAAAAAAAGATAATTCTAGCTATTTTTAGTAAGAATAATGTCATCACGCTCCTAGTCACCTTCTAGAAGTTTTATGACTGGTAGAAAGAAAACCCACTCATGTTTCACAGTTAAAACCAAACTTGTACAGACAAGTTCACCTTTCAGGGCAATGGATCCCATTTAATGGCCACATTCATCCACTGATTACAACCAACTGCTTCCACTTTCCAGCCCACCTGACTGTCCAGAAAGATGTAGCGTGTTCTTACCATTTCCAGGCAGGTATAAAATAACTCTGGCATATTTTATCCCTCCCCTATAGTATCTCAAAATGTAAAGTTTGACTGCACTTGCAGATTGAAGCTGTAGTACAATTCTTCTAACAACATTGCAATATTTCAAATGTATTTGCATATCTATTTCCTACTGGCACGAGTTAAAATGAAATTAAATCTAGAAAAAGTAAAGTGATGATGAGGTTTTTCTTTGTGTCAATAATCCACGCTAAGGCTGATGACAGTAGGTTTAAATTTCAAAGTTATGTAATCATTCCATATGGTGACTGTCATAAATAAAAACTTGAATGAAGCTACCCTGTGTGCAGGTGATTAGCGAAGTTTTAGATACTAAATATTTCAGCAGGATTTACTCCAATAGCAAGGCTGTTTGTCTTTAGCAAGAGGGCATCTCAGGTCTGCAGAAGCTGAAGCTATTAGGTTTTGCAGAAATTAAAAAAATACATCTCTGTCGGGTGCTTTCACACATGCAGGAAGTCTGTTTGCATCAGCAGGTATAGCTAATGCAGAGAGAACATTCCAAAAATATGCATTTCATCTTCTACATTTTGCATAAAAAGTAGTCGTGTGTTTTCGTCTAGTGAATCTGTCAAAAAAAGTATTTATATGAATATTCGTAAGAATAAGTTACCATATAATCATCCTACATGATTCAATCATTTAACAAGCTTGAGAACTAGTACACAGATGGTTAGTTGCCAAAATGCCATTCATTTCCTTGCATCATCTTGGTTATTTGCAGCTGAGAAGAATCAGCTCTGAGTTTGCAGATAATAACAACAGCAACAACTTTTCTTCTTATCATTTCCATGTATATTAGACAAACATTTAATAATCTCTATCCACAGATATCAAAGAGGAATAGGGGTTCAGATTTGCATTAAAGCCACCTGGATTTAACAAATCATCGGATTATCCAAGCCATTTTAAGTGTCTTAACCCTTGTTGTACTATCTGTATGGACATTCAGAGAGACAAAGCACGGCTCATTCACCTGCATCAGGCAATGCATAGCACCTGGCCGAACTGCAAAACTGGACTGCAAGTCTGAGCCCTTAACCTCATCAACGTTATTCCACAAATCAGGCAGCTCCCTGGCAGCGTGGCGTATCTGAAGTCACACACCAAGAAAAAGGCAAGACTAAAGTTGTGAGCGTCCACGTGCTAAGCATCTACAAGCTTTGCGATGTTGTGGATGAGCCCCTTGAGATGAAACATGAATGCAAGTGAAGTGAGAAAGACAATTCCGTAAGTCATCAGAGTACTGTACTACTTAGAGGTCCCAGCTGAGATCAAAGCGTGATACCCTAGGCACCAAGCAAACACGCAGAGAGACACTATCCTCATTCAAACAGCTTACAAATTATGTAAATAACAAAAAAAGAGAGATTATATAATCTTTTCTCTACAAGTAAGAGAACTGAAATGTTTAAAGGAGACAGATCAAGGAACTTCATGAAAGCTCTGAGACAGAAAGATCATTCTTTTCAAAGCCATATTATACAAAAGCCCGTGTAGATAAAAGTTTTCCCTTATCACCCGGTTGCAAAATCTTTCATAACCCTACAACTTACAAAAGCAGTATCAGAAGTCCAACACTAGGAAACTCAGCTGCTTGACCTGTACCGGTTCTACGACGTCAGTAGCCCAGTCATTACTTTTACTATCACTGTATCCTTATCACAAGGAACATACACAACCATTTAGCTGGAAACGTGACAAGCTGCCCAACAAAAAACTTGCCCTTAAAAAAAAGCAGAATCCTGCTTTTCTAATGGACACTGAATTCAAATATTTCATAATATATTCCTTCTTAGTTCGCTAGTTCCTGTTAATCCATCAGACTTCACTCTCCTCCACCAAAAGTACAGTTTGAACAGTCCCAAATCAGTATCTTTTTCTTATATCAATGGAAACACAATTATGTTTTACAGTTAAAGTAACTTATGGGTTTTCCCAAAAATTCAGCAAAAATTATTATTTTCAGCATTTGAAAAAAAGAGTGGGATTCTTCAAGGTCAAAGGTCAAAATATACCTAAGTGTATTACCTAACCTGTGAACTAACAAACAGACACAGAAATTATTGGAGATACGTGCTTTTGACTTGTCCTTACAAAAAGCTAACTATGGCTTCCAAACCAATTAAACAACTTCATGGTATTGCTCTCCCATTCAAATCAGTACATACTTCTTCACTTTTATGTACAAATTACACTTTCATTAATGGATGGTCTCAATAAATATTCCAACAGTAATTGCTCTTTGTCAAGTGCTTGTAGGTGTTTGAGTAAATTTGCTTTCTTTGCTTTGCAGATTTTCTGATCAAGCAGTGTTTAACATAAAAATGGATTTGCCTCTTATTAATGAACACTAAGACACATCATAATTTGAAATACTATAATGCTGTCTGCTTTGCAAATAAGTAACCTTTGAGATGCAAGAGTACTGTGTCAAAATATGATAATTTAAATCAACTGTATTTTCAAAACACAGTTTTGCATAAACATCTTACCCTTCTTTGAAAGATATTAAAGTTTGCTAAAACCACAAAACACACCTTGGACTTCCCTTAGTGGATCCATAGAGGACTTAAAATTATTTAGGTTATTTATTTAAAGTATCTCTATTAAAAAAAAAAAAAAAAAAAACCACACACACACAAACACAACCAATGCTTTTGTTTACCAAAACTTAAGAACAAAACATAAATCATTGATAATATATATTAAATTTTCTCTCTTCCTTAATAGAAGAAACCCATTCTTTTTTTATGGTTTTACATCATTTTTCCCTGTTTTACACATCAGGTTTGAGGGACATTTCAAAGATAGAGATTATTTTTTCAAGGATCACTATTACAAAGGTCACTAAAGCAACTACTAGGAAGAACAGCACCTGAACAGTACATAACATATCCATCATCCTTACTACCCCTTATCCGTAAACAGGACACACCACGTAGCTTAACTACACTGACGAAAAAACCCCTACAACAGAAGTTAAATATGCACAGCAGGGGAACACCAATGTACACATGGAGGACACTTTGTAACAAACAGCATTATTAAGTCCAAGTAAATATCTGATTACCTGTGAGAGATCAAGCAACCCAAGTATCATTAGTGAAATTTAACCACAAAAATTAAGGTAAAAGGCACCAAAGAGTAAAGGATGTAAACCAGTACTTAAACACAAGTAGTACCAAAAGCAGAGCCCCATCTAGGGGAAATAAACTTCAGGTTATTCTTGACTTGCAGTGTGCCACCTGTTGAAGCATGAACCTCCCTTCCTACCAAGCCTTCTCTACAGCACGTAAGACTGGCAACTGACCGCGCTTTATCACAAGAGGTTTAAGGTCACCCCCATGCACTTCAAGGAAAGCTAGAAATGTGTGTGTGTAACTCCATATGTTCCCAAAGCAACCTAAGCACAACCGTGCACATTGAAACAGGTGTTTCAGGTTTTGGCAGGACAGCAGCTTTTATAACAAAACTCATATTTTAGATAGATAGGCACTGGCTGGCTTCAATTTTAGCCCAGAAGAAGTGAGCATATGCTGCTGAACTATTCTGTGATGGCCAGTCATAGACTGTCTGCCTCAACATGAAACAAATATTTTAAGATGAGTATAGGAGACTATTTCTGGAAAAATGACAACGTGCCTATAGTCTCCAAATTCCATCTCATAAAATATATGTTTTAAGTAGGTAAAGGTGAAAATAATAAAAATATATGAATAATATATAAGGTCAAATTTGATTCCAAATTCTTTAGCGATATCCTTCTAACACAGCATATTAAAGATTAAAACATACTGAAATGCACTTAGCAAATCTCAGGAGCACGGTACAAAGAACAATAAGCACCTTTTTTCTACATGTACATCAAAGCACTCTTCAAATCCATACAACAACAAAATCTAAAAGTGGAATACAACATGATTATACTCTACAACCAAAATTAATCTATTTTCTTTATCAAAATCTAAAAGAGAAGCAAAATAGAAAACAGCACGAAGCACTGGAAGCAGGGATTTTGTAAATATCTAGCTCAGTAATCTGAGATATGTGAACAACATAACAGTTTTAAAAATAGGTTGCCACGATCTCTAACAGGATATCGCCTCTGGTAAACTACAAAACCGAGAAGCACTTTGTTTTTTAATTATAAAATGCTGATCAGGTCCATAACCCTGAGCAGAGAGCTGCATAGTGGACCACTGTAATCCAGCAGGCCAATAATGAATGTAATAGGAGTCAGCACCAGATCTGACACTTTCTGGGAGGAAAGGACCTGTATCCTGAGATAAATGCCACCTAAACACATCATAATCAAGTATTTTCATCTTCTCTCAATTCAAAATAAGTAGAATACACCATCTGAAAAGATACTAAACTGCTCTATACTGCACTGCTACATCTCTAGATTAAGTTTTTACAGCACGACAATACCTATTTGACAATATCCACAGCCAGGTTTTCTTTTCATGTGCATTTCTGCAAGACTTGACATTTACAATACTTACGCATTGCAATAAGGTTTCTTTTCATATCCTTTGTAGTTATTCATGTTCAGAGCCATTTTGCAAACTTCACAGTGGAAACATCCTTTATGCCAATACTGTAAAGAAATGTAAAGTAGAATTACTTATGATGTTTATGTTTTGGAAGCTGTGTTAGGGTACAGTAAATGTAAAAAAAACAATTACATGTCAATATTTTGGCCATGCATTATAGATGTCTGTAAACTAAATTAAAAGAACTACTTTCACGTGAAACCAAAGGCGCTTCTGAAACACTCTCAGAAACATAAATTGTCTGCTAAGGTGAATGCCAAGACCTGCACACGCTGACCTTGCCAGGATTATTTTAAAGATAACTGAAGCAGGAGTTGGACATCTTGCCTCGTTAAAGGGGGGGGGGGGGGGGGAAACCCACCCCACCCCAAACAGCACCGCTTGCTAAGGACGCAATACTATGTGAATAAAATCCCTAACTCCTGCGACGGCTGGCTGCTGGGTACGCCGAACAGACACTAAATTTAGCCCGTAATACAGCATTTCCCTCCGGTAGCTCCTGCCGCCTTGCCTTCCCGGGGACGTTAATTTGGCGCATCTGCCACAACCTCATTGCCCTTATCTACGGAGCCACCGGGCTCGGCGATAACCGGCATCGCCGGGGGACGCCCCCGGGGCACGGGGCTGTCGCCAGCCCGGTCCCCGTCCCCGCCGCGGCGGCCATGGCGCACGGGGCAGCCGAAGCCGCCCCAGCTCGGGGAGGCGCCGACAACTACCGCCGGGCGGGGGCCGCCCACAACTTCATCCCTCAGGGAGCCGGGGTGGGGGGGAGCGGCGGGGACCCACCGCCGGCCCCGGGCGGGCAGCGCAGGGGGTCTCCGGCCCGCCGCCGCCCCCCCGCTCGCCCTGCGCC